>OY986042.1:81956659-82556659 GCA_963920215.1 Nineta flava
TCGAAAAGTGGTTTCATGCTGGAACATCCTTAAGTAGATTTGTAAGTTGTTTTACATACTGATATGAAACAACGAGTTCTTATCATGGAATTATTTTAGCTTTTCAAGAAACGTATCTCAAAAAAATGGTTAATATTTATTAAGTTAACAAATTGTTGAAAACAAAATTTATTGTAAAATTCCTCTTGATGAGAATTATCCATTAAGAAAAACTTAAGAATTTGAAATTTGTGTTATGACTATATATAAAGCAGAGGTGGGCAAGAGTTGACTCGGCCAAGCTCTGAGTGAGAGGTAGGGAAGAGAGATAGAGTTTTTAATTAAAACATTTTCTGAAAAAAATATAATAATACCAAATCTTTTTTATGGTCACTATTATACAAAGTAAATAATACATACAATCATTCAATACATACTCTGGAATTTTGGGCTGGTAATTTGGGTCATAAAATGTACCTTTTTAGTATATATCATATTTGTGTATGAATAAAATAAAAATATATAAAAAATATATATATAAATCTTTTGAACCTTTAAGTTTACCGCTGGACCATTGTAATAAAAGAGGGAAATTTTTGCAAAGGATAATTTAAATAGAAATATAGTTTTGGAAATTCCAAATAATTTGTCTAAATATTTTACTATTCATATCCGAGAACTAATAAAGAATTATTTACCTGATTTAATTATTTTTTCTTCGTATGGAGTATGCTCAGTATAGTGTCATGGGAATTTGATGAATTAAGTTAAATTTTACATAAAGTGGGAATTTGAGTTCTTCGAGTTAGTCTACTTTGAATTGAAAAAGTGAAAAGTACTTTTTGTAGTAGTGGAAATTATTTTTCGCATAATTTGTTTTTCAAAAAAAATAAAATATTGACTATACTATAGACGATAGTATATAATTATTGGGCAATAATCGGTAGGACAACCTGTATTGAAACATCGTTTCGTCTTGCTTCAAAACATACCTTCTTTACTTACTCTCACCCAGCTTATGGAGAGCCCGTAAGGCTCAGGCGAGCTGTCTGTGCCCACCTCTGATATAAAGTTCATTATTGGTTTTATTTTCTTTTTAATAATACCATCAAAATCGGTGAAAGTTTTTCAATGTATGATATATAAATTCAAACAAATCATTAACGCAAGCCAAATAGGGTGTACATTTTCTCTCCTTTTTCTGGAACAAGGTGAACATTTTCAAATATAATTATCGCATTCTGCAATAGTTGTATAATATAAAATGGTGATAAATAAAACTTTTGGTAAAAATATTATTTCTATAGATTTTAGTATTTTGAGGGTTGGTGTATATTTTTAACATGTTTAAGGGTTGAACTACTAAATTTTTAGTTAAAACATATTTTAGTTTTATGAAATAAATATCACGAGTATTTTATTTAGATTTGAAAATGCTTGTAAAATCGAAATTACATTACCTTATATACAGACTGTGTTGGAATCCTTTTCCAATAGAGAATCAATGTTAAATATTATTTATTACTGGCAGGTCGTCTGGTTACTGTGCGGAGTCTAATAAAAAAATGTCGCATGACTTTTTGTTCCAAAATCGTACCCTCTACTTACCCTCTTGTGATAAGTGAATTGAGTGATTCGATTGATAATATTTTGAATGTGAGGGATGGGTTTATGTGTGTGAAAGTTTGTCGGTTTATAAGTGGTTTTTTAGAAAAAATTTGCTTTTGTAATTTTCTTTTTTTCTTAGTTTTCTATTCTATATGCATTTGATTTCATTTGTTAATCTTTGATTTTATTTAATATTTTTATTATTATTTTTATTTTAATTAATATTATTATTTTTGTTATTATTACTATTGCTATTATTATTGTTATCGCTGCTTTATTTTTAATTTTCTATTTCGTCGGAGTATGCAATTTAATTTTAGTCTTTGTTGGATTCAAATTGTAAATTTATATCAATAAAGCTTACATATATATATATACTTACCCTCTTAAGGAACTCGACTACTTTTGAGACATCCTGTATATATATATATATATATATATATACATATATATTGATGATGGTCATTTTCGATATTTACTAGGTAGATTCGATGAACATTTATTAAAACTCTACACATATATGTAGGTATATGTGTTCTAGTAACTACCATACGTTTAATACATAATATTAATAATATAATTCAAATGTTTATTTTGTTTTTTATGATTATCTATTATTTACATATCAAAATAAAATCAACGTAGGTATGCGAAGCTAATTATCAAATAGAGAAAAGAAAACATTAATTAAAACTATAATAACACCCCTATTTCGAAAAAAATAGTATAATTTCATAAATACAATCGTTTCTGTAAAAAGTTAAACAACAAAGCGACATAAGATAAATGACTTCATTAATTTAATCTAATGTTTCTGTATAAAAAATAAATAAACAAAAAACATTTTTAAGATCGGTCCTTTAATTTCTGACAATATGCCAGTTGCGTCTCGTTACCTGAAAAAAGGTCATATATAGAAACATTAGGTCTGTTTTTGTAACACTTTGATCTATCTCGTGTTTGTAATCTATTGATTTTTGTGATTAACACCAAATTTTTTATTGAATAATTATTGAATAGCCTGAAACTTCATTTCACTCCCCGTATAATATGTGGTAGTGTCTCGCTATAGACGTTTTCACATTTAAAAATTGTAGTAGTTCAAACAAGGAAAACTCTGATGTAAGCTTTTGTACAGAGTGGGCCAATTTCGATGGTTTTATGGCGTTGTAGCGGTGTCGCTTCATCATTAAATTATTATTATAATTTTGTTCTTCATTTTTTATCTGTTGCATTTCAACTATAACTTCCCTCTATTATCACGGTTGCTGTGAATGATAACCTTGGTAATTTACATATAAAAATAATAAAATTTCATAAATCAAATTAAAAAGCTCAATTTCAATTAATAAAGTTCATTATATCTTTTACATATATTTATTATTTATTTAAATAATAATTTAATATAACAAATATCTACCTTACAAATTGGCGCCCGAGATAAATCAAACGAAGAAGGTGGTAAATTACCATATTTTTAAAGAAAAAATAATTTATTGGATGAATTATAATTTAATATTGTAATTCTCATAAAAGATAACATACCACCCATAAAATTTAACAGATAAGTTTTTCATTTCTGTTAAAATACTTATTTTTGCTTTACGCTTATAACTATTTCGATTTCTAAAAAAATATTTTTATTATTTTTTTTGACATTTTATTTTTAATATGTCTAGAAATCGAAATGAGTTACCGAATTTAGAACCACCTACAATACATCTTCCAAATTTACCAAAACTTCCACAATTTAATGTAACAGACATTGAATTATGGATAATTCAAGTTTCTCGTTTTTTTATTATTCAAAATATTATTGACGATGAAACTAAGTTCACGCTTGCTTCTTTAGCTATACCTGTGGATTACACTTCTCATGTTTGAGATATTATTGTAAATCCACCACAAGAAAATAAGTATGATACACTTCGACCATAAGGTCCATTGTGATTCCTAAGGATGTAAGGATGTGGGTGGAGTGGAAGGAATATTTGCGTATAGGCTAGGAATTGGTAGTATATGCGGCTGCAGCCGACTATGATAGGAACTATGCTGATATTCATCTGGAGTTTGTGAAGGAAACTGCAGAAAACCTTCTCAAGCATAGCCGGTTACTTCGTTCTTGTCCATACGTCGACAGTCAATGAACCGCTCTTTTTTTTCTTAATAATTGCAAACAAACAAACTGCCGATGTCGGGATTCGAACCTATACCCTCCCAGTTCCAAGTAGGCATACTACGCAGACATAACGCCTTTGACCGCTCGGCAACTTGGACTGGTCTGATAGAGTCTTACTGAAAAACTTTTGAAACATTGTTTTGTTTTTACTCAAATAATATACATCCAAAGTATTGTAATTTAGCTACCATACATATTCTCTAATATATATACATAAATAAAATAAAATATAATAGACGTCCATGCAACATTAAATTACATATAAAGCCATCGGCGACATATAATAAATGTTTTATTATTATTCCACTATAATTTATTATTTTTAATTTACATATTAAATATTAAACTTTAAATGTTAATTAAGTGAATTATCAATATTAAAAGCATAACATTTTTAGTCTAAATAAAGTATTTTATTAATTATATCAATATAGTTGTTATTCTATTTTTAGTTAGGTAAAAATAAATATATAAATAAATGTACCATTAATTCATGTTTATAATGGTGTTTATAAATTTTACTATTTTTTTACCATTTTATGTACAATTAACAGGAAATAAAGTTGTTTTTGTATTCTATTAATAAGCAACATGATTGATTATCACTGATTAGCGCAAGGGGACTCATTTTCTATTGGATTTTGGATAATGAGGAATTATCAAAAACACACACAAATGCAACGCAAGGGAATATTTCGATTAATTTCATTGAGTTAAAAATATTTTTTATTTTATTTATAAAATAACATATTAAAATCATATTTGTATGTATATTATTTACGCATGTTATATAGTTTCACGCATATTTTTTTTAAATGTGAAAATGTTTATAGCGAGGTTATGCAATTATGATTTCATATGGTGTTAAGTATGAATTAGCCTGTCAGTTTAGCTTGTCACGGTTTCATAGTAACGATCGGTTATGTGATATTCGGCAATCATGGACATTCGTGTTTCAAATAGGAATTTAACAATGTGTATGAATATAATATTATTCTAATGGTTAGATCTGTCGAATAGTTTCTCTAGAAATATCTTCAGTAATGAAATTTTGAAAATCAAATATTTGTTAGTAAACATTAAAATATAAAAAATTGTCGTTTTAAAATGTCAAAATTTAGAAAAAAATAATTATTTGACATATAAATTTCCAAATAAATTTTTTGAAGCCCGGGGAAATGCAGGATTTTTTACTTAGTAGGATATATTTGCACATCATGCCTGAGTACCGGGTTCAAAACTTTTTTTAAATGTAATTTTACTAATATTTGGTTATATTTTTCAAATTTTAAGTTAAAATGAATGTATATATAGATCCGATCAATAACATAAATGTAAGAAAGGGCCGAGTTTTCGGGGAAATCCTTTAATGTAATAGTTGCTCCTTAAAAAGTGATGATATGGGAGAAAGGACCGAGCTTTTTACCAAGTAAATCGATCTAGACTTCATATAATTGTTGTTCCTTAAAATGTGATGATAACCCATTAAAGAGCCGAGCTATTTACAAAGTAAATAGCTCGGTAAACTGTTTACCAAAAAAATTAAATAGGGGTAAATTGATTAAATATAAGAAAAAATTTGTTTGAAAATTATTTCGTAAGTTTTCCCTTAGTATGTTTTTAAAATTTTATATAACGCGGCAAGTAATTTTTTCTGTTGATTTCAAATATTTTAAAACTTGCCGCGTTATATAAAATTTTAAAAACATACTAAGAGAAAACTTTTTTCTTACATTTAATCAATTTACCCTTTTTTCAAAAAGTAATTTTAATATTTTTTTCATATAATAAATTAATAACCCACAAAAAAGGAAAATTTAATGTAAAATCAATCTGGAAAAATATTGTAAAACATCATTAATTCAAATTGAATATCATAGCGTATAAAGTATTAGATTGTAAAAATAACGCTTTTTTGTTAACACACGATTTTACTACCCATCAAATTGTCGTACCGGTGGATATAAATGAAATCGATTCTTAAGGAGTAAACTCCAAAAAAAAAGTTCGAGTTCGTGTCTCATATATAAATATTTGTTCATATATAACTATAGATTCCCATTTCAAACACGATTGCCGTTGATTGCCGACTGTCGCATACCCAATCGCTACAAAAAAATGTGAGAGTCTAATCTCAAATTTCATTTCACCCCCCCCCCCCCCATTAAATCATTCTTTAACATATAGATAGATAGATTGTAGCGGCTGCCCTGGACGGGCTACACTTCGACCATGAGGTCAATTGTGATGCCTAAGGATGTGAGGATGTAAGTGGAGTGGAAGGAATTTTTTGTGTGTAGACGAGGAATTGGTAGGATGTGGTGCTGCAGCCGACTCTAATAAGAACTATGGTGTTCGTGAAGGAAACTGCAGTGAACCTTCACGAGCATAGCCGGTTACTTCGTTCTTGTCCATACGCAGACAGTTTTGTCAATTGCCCTTTTTTTCTTAATAAGTGATAAACTGCCGATGTCGGGATGTGAACCCATAACCTCCCAGTTCCAAGTAGACATAACGCCTCAGACATACGCCTTAGACCGCTATACATATTCGCTATACATAACAGTTTCGCTATACATATTTTCACATCTATATTTTTTTTAACTTGTTAACTTCATCAAAATCTCTAAAAATTAATTTTACTTTAGCATGATCAGATTTCATTCGATTTTTATAAACTTAATAATTCCTACTAAATTTTTGTTATATTTTTCAAATTTTAAATTAAAATGGATGTATTTTTTGTTGATTTCAAAAGTACGTATCCATGCAGTTCTTAAATCAGCTAAATAGTGAACATATGCAGAATATGAATAATATACACCAAATATAATAAAATTGTTTTTTTTTCTTGGTGACGTCAATAAAATCCACAAAAATTAAATTTTCTTTACGTGGTTGGATTTTATTTTTATTTATGTTATAAATCAAAATAAATAAATAATCAGTGTCATTTGCATCATGAGATTCTTTGACCTTTAATTTCGTGTTTTTAATTTTCATACATTTTAACTAATTTTTTTTGTTTCTGAAATAATTGAACAAATTACAAAATTTAGCATATTAGTCACATATTTCATTTTATATAGACGTTAATAGCTGTAATATAAAACACATTCTTTGGTAATAAGTGAGACGCCAAACTAGAAATTTTAAAGTTTATTTATGCATCAATCCACTGTTACTTTGTCCAGAAGGTTTTATAATTACCATATAACGATTATTTAATAGTAAATATAGATATAATGTAATTTATATATTATATTATACGAGTATATATAATGTATATACAGTTTTATATATTTATATGGAGAACGGGAATCACGTTTGACCTTCTGCAACCATTGAGTGAGGTTAAAACACATTCATCTTAACTTTTATATACAGTGACCATAAAGGCCTGGTTACACGGTGCGAGCTAACGTGCGAGCTGGCGAGGCGAGTTACTGTAGTGCAGCAACTTGCACCGTGTGACCGCGTGAGGCGAGTTACTGTCATGTGAGAGTCGGTCACTAGATGGCATCCTAGTTAGATAGGTAGATTGTAGAGGTCCATAAGGTCCATTGTGATGCCTAAGGATGTGAGGATTTGAGTGGAGTGGAAGGAATTTGTGAGTAGACCAGGAATTGGTAGGATATGCGGCTACAGCCGGCTCTGATAGGAACTATGCCGATATTCATCTGGAGTTCGTGAAGGAAACTGCAGAAAACCCTCTGAAGTATAGCCGATTACTTCGTTCTTGTCCATACGCCGACAGTTTAGTCAATTAACCGCCCCTTTTTTTCCCCTTAATAATTGACAAACTGCCGATGTCGGGATTCGAACCCATAACCTCCCAGTTTCCAAGTATGCATACTGCGCCGACATAATGCCTTAGACCGCTCGGCTACTTGGACTTGGGCTGGTGGAATCTGAGTTACTACAACATTTTTTGTTTTTACTCATCACTCGCATGCGACTCGGACGTTAACTAGCACATTTTTAACGAAATGACAGTAGCTCGTACGCTTGGGCATACTCCGGGTGCATTCTCTGCTGCTTCACGTGTTTATCTTGTTACGACAGACAAAATGACAGCGGATAGATGGACTTCCGAGCGAAATTTAAAGTTTGTGGCCCTATAGAAGAATCAAACCAACTTATGGAATTCATTAGATCCTAATTATAAGAACAGAGACCTGCGTAAAGCGTCGCTTGAACAGATCGAAGTATTTCAGCGCAAAGTATTTTTGTAACCGCTATTATTGTGGTTTGAACTATGATCACAGGACATGACACATGCGAGTACAGAGGTGCAGTAGCTGTCTACTGTCACGCCAGCACCTCGCACTCGTGTGACCGAGTGAGGCGAGTCGAGCCAGTCATGCCAGTACAAATGGCGGGAGCTGTCTACTGTCAACGACAGTAGCTTGCACCGTGTAACCAGGCCTTTAGTCACATGGTAAATAAATAGAGTTCGCAAAATATTGAAGATTAAATATCTTAAATAAATGACTAATTTTCATTATATTTACTTTAAAGTACAATAGTTTGATTATTGTCATTTCTACTAGTACAAGATTGTAGTTAGGGGATAAAAAGTTTTGTATCCTAGGAAACGATGATGTGATTGTTATATCATCTTTATCAGCTACCATAGTTTGTTATAGAAATTAACAGTATCATATTTTTGATGCAAATATTATGTGCTTTTCTTGTGATAAAAGACAGAATTTTTGATATACAATAAGAAAATATGATGTATTATTTTAAATATATGCAAAAGTCATAAAAGAGAAAAAAAACCGACTCAGTAAAAAAAAATTTTTTTTTCTTAATATTGACAGCTCGAATTGTCAATTTTTTATAAAGATTATTAACATAATCAAAGAGAACTCTAGGTTTTTTGAAATTACATTTTAAATTTTTCCCCAATTCATAGAACATTTATTTGTATTTTTTTTGAATACGTACTTCGACTACAAGGTAGTCATCATCAGTATGAATTAGCTAATCGTAACTATCTCTTGGAGATGAATTATTTCTCCTTTTTTCTAGAAATATTTCCGATTTTCATGTTCTAATACTTATGATATTAATGAATATTAACAACGTGATTTTATAAACAATCTATATAGTATACGCCAGTTCTTCCATACTATGTCTTATCTAACCTTAATGGAATTGGACAAGTATTGTGTTGTGACGCTTAAGTATACACAAATAATAATATGTGAATAATAATGTTGATAATTGACAACAAAGTAATGCCGTCAATGATATGAAAAAAATGATTCTTACGTTAGAGTCGTCTTTGGTGTAGCGGTAAGCACGCAGGGCTAGAAATCCAGAGGTCCGAGGTTCGATTCCTGGTTGACGAGTTAATTTTTTCATATCAATATTTAAGTAAAAATTCAATGACATGTTTGTCTATATAATATTCGCCAGTTCTTCCATACTATGTCTGGTCGTAATCTTAATGGAATTTGACAAGTATTGTGTTGTGACGCTTAAGCATACACAGATAATAATATAGCAATAATAATAATTTTCAATATTCTAAAACCTCTCCGTACTTACATTCAATATTAACCATAATATATGCCTTTTGTAAAATAATAGTTGGATACAACGGGTCTCGACTATGTTTATAAGATTTTAAATATTAGCTTTTTTGATTTTATATGCTTGTTTGTGGTTTATCGATAAATTATTCAAATAAATCTGTACGAAAATATAATTTTTTTTTCCATAAGTACTCCTTGCAGTTTGTTTTTTTTTGTTGCGTTTTTTAGTTTCATCTAAACAAAATCTATTGAAACAACGCATACCTTACACAAAATTTAAAAGTAAAATGCTGGATATAAAATTGGATGAAGAATCGTTCAAGTGCAAGGTATGCTTGCAAAAGAAGTATTCCGTAATAAAAAAATATAAAAGATAGTTTAGTAAGCATATGGTCTTAAAACATTAGGTACAAACAAACAATTTCTTTGTGTTTCGCACTTAATGAACATACAATAAATCTTTGGAAAAACCGCGAAAACTAAGACCTTGAATTAAAAAGAAAAGAAGAAATGCGCAGTTTGGGTCTACGCCTTAGAAGTGATCCGGACACGTTTGGCCTGATTGGACAGCTATGTAATCGACTTGGGCCGTTTTTTCATATTCTTTTCGATCCTGCCGTAGCTCTCGCATTCGTTCGACACAGCTACTATTTAGACTCGTTTGATTCCTTTCGACGGGGGCATATTTACGAGTCTTATGATATGCAATATTCAAATTGATACCGATTTTTACTTATATTGCTGCGAAAATGTTTATTGTCTTACTTTGCCTCCTAGTAGTGATCTACCAGTTCCTCACAATGGCACTAGAATCAATGTCGTAGCTAAACGCGTTTTCAAGCTACACCAAGTTATAACTTTTCCAAAAGGTAACAATTCACGCACATGCGCCTACACTGGTACGATGACATCACAGGAAAAACAAATACAGCGTGAAAATTGTATAAAGGCTCAATTTATCTGTTATTGGCTCAACCATTGTAAACGCAGTATTAGTGTCTAAGTTATCAGCGATTAAAATTGAATGTCAAAATTGCAATTATGATAATTTTTCTCGATGATACTCCTATAGGTACGATGGAACTTTTGTAGGTACAAAATATTCTGTTCTTGGAGTACTTCGGCATGTCATGATTAACAAAAATTGTTCATCTTCAATAAGGGGTGAAATTAACAAAATTGTACCAAAATAGACATAATTTTGGGGATTTGACATATTTGGGTCATTTTTTAGGAAAATGATTCTATGGCACAACATGACCTTTTACTAGAGGATAATTGCATGAAACAAAAAAATTGTACCTTTTAAATAAGGGAGCAAAATCAGTATTTCTCATTTTTCGGGGTCGGTTTTTCGGATTATTTGGAAGGTACAACATTTTCTTATTGTGTACAATTACGAACAGTTTTGGTACAAATATTTCATGCAGTGAAAATGGGCCACATACCACTTCATCGGAAATTAAATTTGAATATGCCAAAAAATGGTACCAAAATCGTACCTAATTGTACCGCAAAAAAATAACTCTTCAAATTTCCTAGAAAAACGACTTCGCAAATGTTTGATGTCAGATTCATCACATCTACATGATAAAAATTTGCGAATTTTGCGACATTTGCGAAGTCGTTTTTCTAGGAAATTTGAAGAGTTATTTTTTTGCGGTACAATTAGGTACGATTTTGGTACCATTTTTTGGCATATTCAAATTTAATTTCCGACGAAGTGGTATGTGGCCCATTTTTTCAAAATCGATATTTCTGACACCGATACTTCGACACCGTCAATATTTCTGTAAATATTAGGGTAACAGAAAAAATGATAAACAAAATTACAGTAAATCTTAGTACCTACAACTTTACTTCTTATAAATTTTATGATTTTTCGAATATTAAGGAAGATATGTCAAATTTTGTGTTAAACCCCTATAAACCCCCTTTCTCCTTGACCAATTTTACCCATTAACGAACTTGACCTTTTGAATACCAAAAGCGCCTCAAATACCCAATTTCATATATATATATATATATATATATGTAATACATATATATATGTATATATATATATACATATATATATATATATATATATATATATGTCCATATTTATATATATATATATAAATTTGACAGATGGTGATTTTCGGCACCTGCTAGGTAGGATCGATGGACATTTGAAGAAATGTTTACATAATTTTGAAGTCGGTACGAGACCAATAGCTCTATTTCCTTTCAGGAAATTCGCTAAAAAGAACCTTTCCTGTCCATGCAAAATTGTTCTTAGTTTAAACAACATTCAAAGG
Source organism: Nineta flava (assembly GCA_963920215.1). Lineage (NCBI taxonomy): Eukaryota > Metazoa > Arthropoda > Insecta > Neuroptera > Chrysopidae > Nineta > Nineta flava. Next base: position 81,968,272 of record OY986042.1, read on the forward strand.
GTTTAATAGAAAATGTATCCACAATGATCAAGTACAAATTAAAAATATCAAATTTAACGAATAACTTCCGAAAAATGTTAATATTTCTTCTTTAGACAAGACAGACACTAAATTTATTTTTAAAAAAAATATTGTATTCGATTTATTTTAAACCACCTTACAAAATGATTAATATGAAACATGGGTATATGAATGGCTTTTATAATTTTTTAAATCAACACTCATAAATTTAAAATTCAGGTGCTTTTCTCAATATGATGTCTAGTAGAAAGGAAAATTTTATAATTATATATGCTGTACCTAAGACTATCTACAGTCAAACTTGTATAATTTTACATTATCTGCATATAGTCAAAATGTCTTTTTGTCCCATTGAGGTAATTCTATCGTGAGAGATAAAGCAAAAAGTATAAAATACAGAATTAGTTACGTGACAGTTATGCCAATTTAAGACATCTCGTATGATATATATTGCATTTTAACATTTATGATACAATTTACCAAACTGTGTCATAAACTTGATTGTACTAAACAAGACTCGTGTTGACAGTGATTATTCATTCTATTTCTAGTGTTTTCAGTTGCATATTATCACATTTAAATATTAATATCTATTTACAAAATTCGCAGTCTATATCATTTTTTTCTATTATTCTACTCTAATGTTCAGAGAAATATTTACGATTTCAGATTGAAAATTAAAATATTAAATATGTCTACATTTATTAGAGATTTAGAAAAAATATTCAGGTAATGAATTGAAGTAATGTTGATTGTCTAGAACTTTACTAGTTAAACATTTTTTAAATTTTATAATATTAATTTTCTTGGTTTTTTTAAGCTCCTCCTGCCCCTTAGCCTAACTCTAACCATTAACGAACTTGAATTGTGACCGCTAGAGATATACATTGATAATATATTTGTTTATTATATGTCTTTCTGTACTCACTCTAGCGTATTTATGCTGAGGAAATTCGCTACGTTGACGCAGCTTCTGCGTAATGAATTTTTTTTATCACTTTTCAAAAGAATTTTTAATTATAATCCTTGTACATTGAGTGTGGTTAACCTCTTTAGTCCTGATTTATTTGAAAGTTTTACAATTCATGGAAAATAATGTCCAGTATACTGGACGCAAGTATTTTCGCACTTTTACTACCGTATTTACCAACAAATCGATAAAATTATATTAATGTTGAATACATTTACAAAAATACAAACTTGATTGTTCAAACAGATTTTATGTTCGAACAGATTTTATCGCGTTCTATAAAAGTTTTTTTTTTGGCGTACAAGTTTGGACTGGACGTAGTATAAATTTTTGTTGCAGTATACTGGACGCAAGGAGTGAAGACAAGTGACTTAAAACAAAAGAAGCGCACATAGATGTTGAAATTGTTAGGCTGAATTACGCCTTACGCATGCTGCTAGTGTAACGAAAGGGTGCGTGTGATAAATAAAATACTTGAAATATATATTTTTTTAAACTTTATTTCACTACTTTTTGGATAACAATTAAAACATTCAGACTATACTTTGAATTGTATTAATTTTTAAAATTGTATTGATTTGATTTGATTTTTTGATTTTGATTTCAACGAATGTTTGATTATTACTGAACTTATGTTGAATTGTTACTGAACCACTGTTGAACTGTTACTGTGCTGGTGATAAATTGGTACTGTGTCGAACTGAACTAATGTGGATGTGTGTCTGTCTGTTAGCTGTTGTTGTCTTGCTTTATCTATCTGAAATGCACGCGTTCTAAAAAGGTGCGAGAATCGCATCGAATATTCTTTACTTTACCAGAACATACCTATAAAGTCAAACCGCCTCCATATGTGCATATATTTATACGTAAGCATACAAAAAATGACAAAGATATGCGTGTACACGTAAATGTATCGTTCTGCACTGTACCGCTAATTCCATTGTAATGTTGGCACTGATGGGTTAGATATGTGTATCTGCTGTATGGGTGTTGGTCACTACATTAGCTTGTATATTATTTTTTCCAATATCCAATGAATTGATTGGATACTGATGTCGTTCTGTCTTTCAGTTTATATTAGAAATTTTCAGGATTTAAGTGAAATATTCTATAATTTTTATAATTTTAGAGGTTTTTCTGTAATTTATGAACTAGCTGTATGCAAGAGTATTTGTGTAACTATGCTCTTGTCGTTTTAAATGCAATTGTATTCTAAAACTTTTTAATAAGTACTTTACAGTTATTGCCATCAAACTTGTTGTGTGTTTATTAGTTAGTTAATTGTGTTCTATTTCATTAGATATTTATTGAACGGGAAACTTGAACGGGATATAATTAAATACAATTTTTTTTCTTGATAATTTTACATAATAAATGGATATTATTACTTAGTAGGTAAAGATTAAGACCATATCAAATTGCATGAAAGTGCATTGGATTAAGTTCGGGCAATTTATAGTATACTTAAGCATATATTCAGGCTGTCCCGGATAAGTACAGATAAAAAATCTACTCCGAATTCATCGATACTGTAGCCCATAGTACCTACATTTAATTAGTTTTAAAATTCTATACTTACCTTAGTTAATAAGTATTGTTAAGTTAAAAGAAAATAATTTAGAGAATGAGAAAATGCAGTTTTTTGTCCACCTTTTCATGAAACCTTAAATATTTAGCAAACATCCTGTATCAATTAAAAGCTTATTAATTTATCCAATTTCGACTTTCGATTCTACATAAAAAAATCTTAAATTTTAAATAAATCTCAGACCACTTCTAGACAAACTCGTGTTTATTTTTACATGGAATGGCCCATATTTGTATATATATGTATATGTATATATGTATATATATATATATATATATATATATATATATATATATATATATATATATATATATATATATATATATGTATATATATATATATATATATATTATGTATTAAAAAAATCTAACACACATATTAACGTGTATATATTTATATTAACCAATCCGACCAATGTTTAGCTCTTTGTTTTTTGAGCTTCTAATAATTGACAAACTGCCGATGTCGGGATTCGAACCCATAACTTCACAGTTCTAATTACACACAATTTTAATTTTAAGACCTACGCATTTGTATTTTTTACAGTTAAGGTGAACTCGTTATTATTTATGTCAAATACTAAATGTTGATCAGGTACTGGTGCCTAATAAGGCCCACTTTTTGCAAAATGACTATAAAAACGTAAAATTGAAAAATAAACAATATATAGAAACTTAGTAAACATTTATTATTTATCCATCCGATATTTGAGAAATCATCACAATTTTATATATTTCCATTAATGAAAAAATGATAATTTTGAAAACCTCAATTTAGGCTATATATTATCAATCGGGTCTTTCAATAAGGTCCATTACTAAACTTTCTCAATTAAAAGATTAAATCAAAGTATTTCAATATTATTCACTAAATACTCATTAAAATAAAAATGTATTTCGCACAGCAATTCAAACGAAAATAGACTGGGCCTAGTTAGGTCTATTAAAAATACAAACTGCATTAAAACAAAAAATTATCATTTTATTTTAAAACATATTTTCATTTCTCTGTTACTGTTTACTTATTTTTGACTTAATATCAAAAAAAAAAAAATATCGATATCCACACTGGGTCTTATTTGGTGTTTTAGGAAAAAATTTAGAACTTAGGTAACAGAAGGAACTAAACTGGGTAAATGAATTAAGAAACCATTTTTGTTTGCATGGAATATTGAAAAAGCTTACTTTAATTTATCTGACCTTTTATTTATAAAAAATATGCTTTTAAAGCGAAAATTTATGGAAATTAGTTAATAAAAAAGTTAAATTTAATACTCTTAAAAAGAATCGGATCTTCTTAAAGTAGAATCAAGTGGGCCTTCTTACGGACAGTAACAAGCGAAATGTTGTTAAAAAACAAATGACGAAAGAAATAAATAAAAATCGGTTTGCTGCCAATGATGAAAAGCTTTAATATTAAGATCCTATGGTAAAACCAAAAAAAAAAAAAACACCACGTTCTACACCAAAAATTTCAAAAAAGTTGATACACTACTGATAAACACGGGTTTGCTGTCTAACCGAAAACGCATTTGCCTAAAAGTGTTGTTGCATTTTTATCTACTGAGTGTTTCTTAAGTGTTTCTGCTTAGAACTACAATAACGACTTTTCATAACTGTGGTTTATTAGGCGACAGTACCTTAATTTGATCTAAATTTCGATGGTATTATTTTTCTCATTAAATACAAAGTTGTACAAAACTGTCCTTAAATCGATAGCCCTATTCCTTAAATCTTTGAACACATCTGTGTAAATCCCCCTCTAAAATACACTGTACTGTCTGTATTAAATGTTACACTAATTTTTCTCTATCGTTAAACAATCCATGACTACCAGCATCTATGTTTATGATCTATTCCCAGCTCGGATGGGTCTCGGTAGTGACTCCCCCAATCCCGTGTTTTACATCCTAGCGTCTACGTATTGTCCTCAGTTATTTTTTGAATTTTCTGTTGTTTTTTTTTAACATAAATATTTTTCAGAGGAAATAATTTTATTTTTTCGAATATTCTATATAATTTTTTATTTTTAATGTATTGTGATACCATATTGTCAATGGTTTTTTTCATTGACTTAATGGCCCTTGCCAAGTTATTTTTAAAAAAAATACAGTTGTTTAACATAAATGAAAGTTTTTTCGAGTCATCATGATTTATATTATTTATTTCTATCATTTCGTTTCTGTTATTGAAAGTTCCATTCACAAATCACTATAAATTTTTAATTGAATAAAACTAGGTATATAATAATTGATTTAATTATTGAAATGAATTACAGTTTTACTGACAAGTATTTGAATAAGAGAACAAATTTATTATTCATTAGAACTGCTGTTAAATTTTTTATCGTGTATTTGATCATTGAATATGTCTATAAGCTTCACAAGAAAAAATATGAATATTTTAATTTATTACATAGAAAGAAATTATTTAACCTGTAACCATCTTATGTCAATCAGCTATAAAAAAAACTTACTCAATAGATTTTATCTTCCACTTAAGTACTAATAACACGTTTGTTAAATTAACGATCCTAGTCACACGCTGGCGTAAAAGTATTTTTTTGTGAATTTCAAAAAAAAACCTTCAGAACGTTTGCAATCATTTTAGCAAATTTTAAAAGCGTTGGTTAAATAAAAAATGAAAAAGACGCTTTTCTTATATTGCCTTATGCAATAAAAAGCAATTAATAATTCAAAATCTAATTGTGTTCGCTGCTTTGTATTAAAAAAAATACAAAGAAATTACTATCCTACTACAATTACAATCTATTACAGTCAGCAATTTATTTATTTTTGTTTTTAGTGCGGTATCTAGTAATAAATATTTTTTTTATAATATAATATTTTTATCCGACTACCGCCGACCGTCCGAGTGGTCCAGCTGTTAAAGGCGCTCTACTAGGAACTGGGAGGTTGCTGGTTCGATTCCCAACGATGGCAGTTTGTGAATTAAATTAATCAAATAATAATAATAATAGGACGCTTAAAAGACTAAACTGTCGGCGTATGGAGGAGAACGAAAGTAACCGGCTATGCTTGTGAAGGTTTTATGCAGTTTCCTTCACGAATTCCAGATGAATATCGGCATCGTTCCTGTCGCTCAACCTGTCAATTCCTAGCCTTCATGCAATTCATGTCCTTTAAAGGTCGGTAAAACAGGCCTAGAAAGGCCTACTTGCCAGACTTAGACTTCCCCTCCACTACTACCTACTACCCGACTGACCCAGAAGGATCGTAAGGTTTTTCGTGTGTTTATGTATGCCAATTTGTTTGGATCGCTCTGTAGCCTTAACGACTTGATGGATTTTAACATGTGAGGTGTCGCTAGATTCGTGTCTTAATTGTGACAAAGGGTATAATATTTAAGTAAGGCGTCTGGGAATAAAAAAAGAGAGGGCGAATAAAAAAAAAATTTTGTTATTATAACAATATGGGTACCAAATAAACGCAAGTAAAAGCTCTTGATTAAATAGCCATTTTGACACAAACCACCATAAATTTTCATTTAATTATTTTCTACGCATTCGGGCTTTTTCTAATTTTTATTATATTACTTTTCGTGTTTTATTTTCAAACTTCATTACGCATTCGCGTGAGAAGATTCTAACTTTGCTATTGTATGAATTGACATGACGTTGTTATAAATGTTTTGTGCACTCAGAAATGAGAGTTGGTGATAATTATAGAGTATCATAGGCCAAGCAATTAACACTATCCACACCTAAATCATAAAGATCATTTATTGAACATAAATTGTTTTTTTTTCTTATAATTTATCCAAACGATAAAAATAAAACTTAGGTGATGTAAGTCAATGACATTAGTTAAAATTTTAGAATGTATTACTTCAAGTATAAAACATACAAACTCGTAATGACCCTACTGTAATGAAACAACAGTAATTAACAGTAATTATATTTTTAAGTAGTAAAACAAATAAGGAAATTTTTTTATTACTTGAATTTTTTGCCAAAAATCAATAATAATGCAATAAAAAGTTGTGAAGAAGTCTTGTATTCAATCAAAAGTATTTTTAGGGCATACATTTAAAAAAACAAGTTAATTGCTTAAATACCCGGTATATACTGAATTTATGAAAAAAAAATTTATTACAAAAGTTGTTTATTTTTAAAAAATGAAAATATTTTGTCTTTAAATTTTTAATCTATTTCGTACGATTTTAACGGAAATGGACTAATAAGGTTATTTTAGGAACACCTACCAAATCAATTTTACTATACCAATTAATTTTTTCAACCGTAATAAAGTTGGAACTAAACTTAATCTTCCCTGGTAAGTACTATTTACCGAGTAGAAAAATGATATATATTTTTAAATGCGAAAAACGGGATAGTTGTTGAAGCTGAACCTAAATAGTTTTCTTTAAAAATAAAAGTAACCAGAAATTAATTATTTTTAAGTAATTCATTTTAAAAATTATTTTAACATTTGGATCTTATTCGTATTAATCCCCCCCCTTTCACAAATGGTTTAAAATTTGTGAAAATGGTTCGTAAGGACAATAGGAGTGATTCCAAAGAGGAAAAAGTATTTTTCCTCCTTGAAATCCTTTTTCATTTTACCAACCCCAGTAAAAATGGTTGAAAATGGGTGAAAATGATTTGTTAGGACCATAGGAAGTGATTGTAAGCAGGAAAAAGTCCTTTATGTTTTTTGTTTAATCTTGAAGTGCAGGATGAAGAACATGCTTCAGATCTGATTTGAAAGAGCAAAAATGCCATAAGAATGGATATTGATAGACCATTGGAATTTTACACTAGTAAAGTATGTACTATACATTGAATATTGGAATATTCTAATTTTCATTAAAATCGGAGGTAAACATTTTGTTTACGTCGTTAGTTGGGATGAAAATCTATTTTTTAATTCTCTACACCGTTGTACACTTAATTTTTTTAAATTTTATATTTGATTTGTGCCTTATTCATTCGGTTTTCGAAAATAATTTTTGTGTTAAAGTTGTTTAAAAGTTGTTTAAACTATATTTCTAACGAACCACTTTTATCCGAAGCATTTTTTGAAAACCGAATCAGTAAGGTAAAAATCAATTATAAAATTTAAAAAAATGACAGCAATTTTTGTGGTCCATAGTACTCCATATGATATATTTCTTCTATATACACTCATAAAATGGCATCTTAATGATGTGTTTTTACTTTACTATTCTGAAGATTTTGTTCACTGATCCAAAAGAATTCGTAAAATTGATCTGTTTTATATAAACTCAATTGTGGTGAAATCTCGCCAAATTTTTCCAACATGTATATAATCCATAACATATAAACAAGGGGGGAAATTTTATGTTAATTAAAATAAATTTATTAAATGTTCACAAAGAATAATTAACTTGTGTGCTAATTGAAAATGATTTGTATATACATATACATAACAAATTATATTAATTGCATTTAGATACATAAAAACTTCTTATGAATGTTGCAATAGTCATAATACAACACCATAGCTACATTAAAAATCAATTAATAGGTAAATTATATCTCTAATAGACAATTTGTTTACAACCATTATTTCATTTATTTAACATGAAATACATTTTTTATTTCACAAGCATTGTATAATACTTTGATATAATTTGCATATTTTACGTAGTACCTGTATGATATGTAAAAAATATGTTTGAATAAATTATTAGTATTTATGCTTATAATAATCATAACTAATCATAACCACGAAACAAGCATTGTTCTATACCGTACGTTTAGTTTACATCTTCGCATAGTAGATCTTCCACGAGTATGAGAGAGTACATATATGTACATTAAGCAATGTGTATGAGAAGGACGTCTTATGCGTCTATGTGTTTTGTTGTATTGTATGAGACAATCACCAACCACTCGAACAGTTATGAATATTATTCACTGTTTTGAAAAATATGTTTGTTTATCAAAGCTATAAGACCTCTTTCTCATACTCGTGGGAGATCTACTATGCGAAGATGTAAACTAAACGGTAGGTATATCAAATGCTGCAGAAACCCATTTTCTCATATACACAAACTCTCTAAGCGCACTTCAGAGTCTGGATACCACCAGGCAGCAAAGGTATCCACTTAGTTGTAAAATTTATGGGGGTGCCACGTCACTCTGGAATAAGAGAAAATGAACACGCCGACCAAGCACACCCCACAGCATAGATCACAAACATATAATTCAAATTACGTCAGATATCATCACCTAAATTAGATTGTTTCTAAAAGTGCAAAGGCAACAAATATGGTCGAACACAGTCGAACAACAAGGTGACAGACGGAAAGAAAATTGAACTACTTGCAGTAATTCTATGTTTTCTGAAGACAGGACTTACAAAAGTGACCCATCAATACCTTTTGATGGGTCATTTTCTAGAGGTCTATATTCCGACATCTAGAAAAATTGTCATCTAAAATGATTATAATTCCGATGCGCACATCTGTGAAAAAAGTTGCATAAACTCGTGTAGACCGTTTTCTAAATAAATCTCAATATACGTTTGTTGTAAAACAAATTATGCTCTACAATTTTATTCCTGTTCAGTTTATCTTAAAACCAACCGATTTTCAGATATTTGCCTTGAAGATAAAAGCCAGGCTAGAGTAATTTTTAGCTACGCGCTTCAAACTGTTCTCAAATTGAATACTATTTACTCGAAACCGGTCTATGCTAATAATTTAGCCAAATTATTAGCATAATACTTTTTATGTAGAATTTTGTGAGAAACATTTTTGTTTCTATTCATAAATTCTGCCCGACCTTTGAATTCTGAGTACAATGAGAAAAACTAGCAAAAAATGCCTTATGTGCGTGGTTTTTTTTTTTTGCCAATTATCGGATGTTTCATCCATCGGGTAGATTGAAACTCATTTGATTCTTATTCCTGATCCTTAAAAGGAACACACCTGTGTAAATAATTTATAAAGAGCTAAACTTTATAAATTATTTCCTTTAAAAAACTTTAAAAAGTCGGGTGGCTGTTTGTGATAATATTCGGCCAACATATATATTATTTTAATGTTGTTTTGAAAATAAATGATATACGTAGTACAATACTAGTAAATATGGCTAATTAGTTGTTATTGTAGTGTTATTCATTGTAAGTATTGATTACAAAAAAGTACCACAAGTACAGGTATACAAAAAATCACAACAGTATTATAAAAAAAACAACTTATAACAAGTGTACACATATGAATGCTCGTCACGTAAATATCTATATAAAATACAGCAACACATAGATGATGATCACCAAAGGAGTGTAGCAGAATGACTTTACAGTGTGTCGACGTACTAAGGTTTTTGACTTATCCTTAATAAGTTTTTATTTTTGCATTACCAAGCGATGATTCTCGATTTTTGTTACACAGGATGCTATCTTTCGTGTACTGTAACTCGATTAATATTGCTTCTACAGAAAAAATACCAAATTATTTGTTTTTAAACCTTGATTTGTTTTTTAACCTTAATTTTTACTTCTTACACCTTTTCCAATTAAATTTATTATTTTTAAATTAGTTTACGAGAAATCTTTACAAAATATGCTATTTGACGAAAAATTGACAACAAAAAACTCATTTTATAGGAAATCTGTAAATAATATTTGTATATCCGGTATATAATACCATACTACGGTGTATGTGTCCGTAAACACGATAACTCAAAAGAGATATAGCGAGCTCAAATTCCATATGTGTGTAAAAACTTCCGTATGGGAAAAATTAGACCATGCTTGGGCATCATGGGAAAAACACAGAACAAAAGAACCTTGTTTGAACTTTTTCTTATAAGTTGTTCAGTATATACCGGTTATGTTCACGTGTTTTTACTTTAAATTTCCCTATTTATTTGTATTTTTAAACGTCAGTATTTTCACCACCAAAGATTAGTGGCATCCACCTCCAAGGTAAGTCACCCCACTAAAATATTTCTGATTTGAAATAATTTATAAAACAGGCAAAACCATCGGACTTGTGTCTCGAAAATTTATATACTTGTCATCGTTTTAATAAAAAATAGTCTAAATTTGCTATTTTCATTATTAATATACAGATTAAATCGATACTTGCGACAGTCTTACATTATTTCATGTGTAAGATGACACGCAAGAGCCACACTGTACTTAAAAGTGTACTATATTATCTTACACCTTGTAATCAATCTTATAAACACGTTTACACGTAATGATTGCAGTGTTATTACATAATATGTGTATAACACAACACAATTGAATTATATGTATGTAAGTACTTACTGCAACATCTACCTTTGGGCTCGTCGAAGGTTGCCCGAAACTCTTTAACACTTTAATGGTAAATAAAATTACCTTTGAAATATACAGTTTGAAAATTTAATTGGTTAGTGAATATTTGTTCCGTAGATTCATTTTAGATTTTTTTTAAAGGAAAGGATTTTTTGAAAAGGATTTACTAATGTTTCTCCGGCAAAGTCTTTATAGTTGATATCAGTTTTTTAAATTTTATAATTAATTTGTGCCTTATCGATTCGGTTTTGGAAAAAAATGCTTCGAATAACAGTTGTTCATTAGAAATATAGTAACAACTTTTATTCGAAAATGTTTTTCGAAAACCGAACGAATAAGGCACAAATCAAGTATAAAATTGTAAAAAGTGATAGAAACTTTTGTGGCCAAGTATATAAGAACGTTTGCCAAAAGGCAATATCCAATTAAATTTTTTATGAGACCATCAAAGAACAAGAGAAGAATAGATAGAGATGATTACGGTAATGACATATTATAAGGGCTTGCATATTTACCTGTCATCGATAAAAACCTCAATTTTCTCAACTTACAGCATTTATTCCATAAAGCAAACTTTCCTTACTACCCTATACAAAAATAAACTGCAGTCAGATAAATAGTAGAATAGTTACGATGAATTATTTCTGTAAATTTTTAAGATTTAAATTGTAATTATTATTTTTATATATATCTAGTCCACAATACAGCATGGTTTTTGTTAATAATTAGTAACAGGCTAAATTTTTGTCAGTAGCTTCTTTTCGATGAGACTCCCAAGTTTTCTCTCGCAAAAGTTTTCGATGATAGTGACTAACGAAGCGCGTAAGAAAGTAACAGTTCAGAGCGTAGGACTGGGAAATTGAGCCACTGAATTTGTAGGACAAGGTGGCCATCAAATTATACATACCATTATTAATTATCAGCATAAAAATCAGCTTGTTGCTAATAACTATGTATACTCCGTTATTTGAACATGTTCGGGGTGGAGGACCTGCCTGTCACACCATCCATTTGGTAGGACACAAGTTTTTTTGAAGTCTTTATTACATTATCTCTCAATTTAACTAACAAATTAAATGTTACTGATAAAATTTTTGCTATCGTCAAACAAACAAAAGTTACTCTCTATATAACGCGGCAAGTAATTTTTTCTGTTGATTTCAAATATTTTAAAACTTGCCGCGTTATAAAATTTTAAAAACATACTAAGGGAAAACTTACGAAATAAATTTCAACAAAATTTTTTCTTACATTTAATCAATTTACCCCTAATTAATTTTTTTGGTAAACAGTTTACCAAGCTATTTACTTTGCAAATAGCTCTGCTCTTTAATAGGATATCATCACTTTTTAAGGAGCAACTATTACATTAAGGATTTCCCCGAAAACTCAACCCTGTCTTACATTTATGTTTTTGATCGGATTGGTACTTTCAACTAGTATCAAGAGTTGTTTTTATACCTGGTATATCGTATATACCAGAGTTAACTTTAATCCCGACTGTACCGGTTGAAAATAATAATCGCAAAAAAAATTTTTTCGTATATCGTGTCCACCTGGCACGATAACTCAAAATCGAAAAGATAAAACTAGCTGAATTTTTATATGTGTGTTTCAGAGTTAAAAAGTGGGGATAAGTACGTGAATGAGAAAATCCGACCGTGCGCCCCCTCGCTAGGGGGACGGGATATCCAACTCTAAACAAATTTAATTGAAAATTTTTTCACAAACTCAGTATATACTGGGTATTAAAGCAATTAATTCAGTTTGGTGTTGTTTTTACTAAACTTTTTACACACATTTCTGAATGTTCACAAGTGTCGTATCGATTTAAAACTTTGCAAATGTTTAAAATTATGATGATACGGAACGCCACGAAATAGAAATTTGATAAATTAAGTTTATTGGTACTAAAAAAAATATATAGTAATAATACAAAAAACGTTTTACATAAACGTAAACGCCCCACCGTCATTTACCTATTAAATGATATCTTTTTAGAAAGATACTAATAAAAGCGTAACGTTTGGTTTTTTTTTTTACTATTAATGCTCATATTGAAAATATTTATCTGCTTGTATCTCTAATTTATATGAAAAAAAGAACCTAGGCATAAAAAAAAATGTATCTGATTCTGTGGGAATCAAACGACTGCTACTGTTGACAGATAAAACACATAATACATACGTAATCCAACAAGGCATGTATCTCTGCGACTTGAACCAATTGGTGTGTACCTGCCTAACCTAGGTATACATATAGATGGTTATAGATAACTGCAAAAAATACTTACTGTGTGTTAAAAACAAGATTAACTTTATTTAATACGTAATAGATCAACAATACAATTTTATATGTGGTATATGTTATGCATTGAAATGATCTATTTATTTACTAGTAATGCCTACTTAGATCAAGTGTAATGTACTTACACTCAACAGAGTTTTACGACTTGTACGAGACTCACTTTATTCCTTTAAGAGACATTGCATTCTAAATATGTCGTAATACGATTTTAAATCTTTCTGATTTTAGTAAATAACACAAGTAAGAATTAAAATTTAATTTTATGGTTGACAATTCAAGACAGTGCTATTTTCGTGAAAATTTTTTTGTGGATGTTATATTCCTGACCTACATGTTATAAATACCTCGGCTTGAGGTGGCTAGACTTGCTGAGATACACAAAGTTTTTGTAGGTTTGTATCAGATAAATTTTTTTCCGGGCTATGAATTGCCCGTTTTTCTAAGACAGGCGGTAATTGCAGATTTTTGATTGGACAATCAACATTTGTTGTTCGATTGCAGCCCTTTGTCTGAAAAATTGAAATGTTTGTGTGATAATACGGTATTGAAAGAACGATAAGAAATCCTATATCCATCCTGATACCATACACTGCATAGCCAAAAAAAGTGGCGCACCCATTCCTGAACTAAAGCTATTATGCGCTCCTATGAACTACCAGAAGGGTTAAGGATTAATTAATCTTCTTATACGTCAGACAAGTTAATTCCAGATATGTTCTATTGAATGTCACTCTGGGATACGTTGTGGCCATATAAAAATCCGAATGTCGATCGTTTTATTTTAATGTACACCCTTCGTAAGATCGTTTCTCCACTGCTTCTGAGACTGCCCAAAGACTCCGCATGGATGCTAATGTTGCTACTAGTGCAGATACTATTAGAAAAAGACATGTTGAAATGAACTAACGACCCAGAAAGCTAGTTGTAGCTCCAGAGCTCACTTTTTTCAATTAATTTTTTTTCCGTAAATTATAAGATTCTTTCATGCAATTTTACGCCCAGACCAACAAAAAAATATACAAATTGATAAAAATTTAGTAGATATGCAAAAAAATTGTAAAGAATATAATTTAAATGAATGAAAAGTGCGCCAATTTTTTTGCTGTGCATTGTATAACTAGGAATTTTGGAAATGTGGAACATTTTTGAAATTTTAGACTAATAGAAACAAACATTTATCTTTGATCGAAAGCTAACTTTGAGTTGAATCGAATTAACTGCCTGGTTGCCACGACGTTGCTAGCTCCATATCGATTGTGATACAGAGCCGTTTACAATTTGGTAAAATTTCTTATCCAATAAAAATCTAAAAAAATTTAAAAATTTTGAGTTCTTTTATCTCGTTTTCTTACTTTCACAACCGATAACCCTTAAGGGGAACTACCATCCCACCAAGTCAAATCTTGAAGTAAATTTTTAAAGTCGTTGACCTTTAAAAGCTACCCCTTTTAGAAAACTTCTAAATAGTAGCACTAAACAATAAAATAACTTATTTAACACATCGAAAATTAATCAAAGGGAGATTTTCAATATACTGTTTATTTTATTTTACCTGTGATATTTTGTTCAAACAAAAACAAAGCAACAAACATCTGTTGTTTGTTTCTTTTTATGTTTGTTGTTTTACCTACAATCAATGTTATGTTACAGTCTAAACAAAAATGATTGATCATCTAAGCTTCAACTTGAACATAAATTGGTAAAAGTTATACTATTTGATTTAAATTATATTTTTACTTCCATATTTAACGCGATAATGATATTTATTGCCGTGTCTCTCAATTAGTGCAAAGCCACTAACTTATTTATTCATATACAGGTGAGTCAAAAGTCTTAGAGTTTTTTGAAAGGGTAGATAGGGGATGCAATTCTAAGATGAACATTCCTTGGACATTTTTTTACCTGACCCACCGTTAATTAGATATTAATTAAATAAAGTAACAATTAGAGAAGCGCATTAACGGAATAAAAAATGGAGGGGAATTAATGGAGCGGCAGCAGAGATACGTGAGGGGAACGAGGTCTCCCCACTATTAACGTAGAGTAAGTCAATCTTATGCTTTTCAAATCCGGTACAAGGGTAAATTTACCCTTTTTTCCTGAAAATTTTTTACGATGAAGAGCTGATTAGATTTTGTAATCGATAGGACAGTAGTGTATAAGTTCTTTAAAAAATTTATTTATTTATTTCATTTTTTGGGATTATCATAATAATAGTCAGGATAGTTTTTTAGGACCCTCAAAATTCAAAATATTATAAAAACTCAGTTTTCGATAATCGGACTGAAAGTAACTTCCCAATATTTGAAAACCTTCGATTTACTTCGACAGAAGTAATACTGTCTACATAAATAAAAATAAGAATGATATTAAAGGGTTGGCTGTTACGTCACAGTCGTTTTTAGTGTAGCGGAAGCATACTGGACTAGATATCCAGAGGCCCGAGGTTCGATTCCTGGTTGACGAGTTAATTTTTTCATATCAGTATTTAATTATAAATATATTCGTTACATTTGTGCCATTGGGATATTTTTCTCGGTTAACGTATTTCAAAACGTCTTCTTCAAATTGTCTGGCTTGTAAGATTAAATCAGTTTGTAAAATTATAATTTCATTTTTAATGCTCCATGTGAAATATGTTGGCATTTTTTTGGCTAATGTGCTTACACTTAAAAATCTTTTTTAAATGGAAAAGATATAAATTACACAATTTCTTTATTATTTCAAAATCTTGAAATCTTTCCTAAAGTTCTTAAATTACTTTTTGTCAAGATATCGCGAGCGTTCGACCAAAATTAGCTTCGGTCGACTTGTTGGTCATCCCTGATATATACCAATGGAACTGAATGGTTCCATTCTTTTATAATTTTCAATCATCCAAATGTATGATTGTATTAAATTCTTGAACAATTGTTGTCGAAACTATGGATTTATAAGACGCCCGTCATGTTAAAGCTCGGAATAATAAGTTCGGAACCTAAGCTCTGTATCAGTTTGGAACGTTTCAATTTTGATTCAAAATAGCTGGGAATTCAATGTCTATAATAATAAAACAAATAACAGTAACAAATCCAAAGTCCAAGTGGCCGAGCGGTCTAAGGCGTTATGTCTGCGCAGTATGTCTACTTGGAAACTGGGAGGTTATGGGTTCGAATCCCGACATCGGCAGTTTGTCAATTATTATGAAATAAAACGGGGCGGTTAATTGACTAAACTGTAGGCGTATGGACAAGAACGAAGTAACCGGCTATGCTTGCAAAGGTTTTCTGCAGTTTCCTTCACGAACTCCAGATGAATATCGGCATAGTTCCTATCATAGTCGACTGCTTCCACTCCACTCACATCCTCACATCCGTAGGCATTATAATGGACCTTATGGGCGAAGTGAAGCCAGTCCAGGGCAGCCTCTAAAATCTATCTCTCTATCTAACAAATCCAAAACAAAATTTTGTTATCGTCTTTTTATTTTTAGTGACATTAAGGGTTAAGTCGGACAGTTGAATGAATACAGAAACATTTGGAAACCGTCTAATTAGGTCATTTTATGAATATTTAAATATATGAACACATAATTAAACTAACATACTCATTTTCCTTTTAACAAAGGTAAATTAAACGTATATTTTATTTCAATTTCATTTTTATTTTATTTATTTTTATGATTTTTTGTTGTGTTTGTTATTAATAAAGATTTTGATCTATTGTTTATATATCTATACGGAGGTTGTTGTGTGAAACGTTTCACACCCGTTTATTTTAAAATTTTATTGAATCATAAATTGAACATTATCAATTATTTTTATCTTTGAATTTATTATATTTTCATTTAATATTATTGTTTTTAAAATCCATACAAAACAACACAGGTGTACAAGATTTCAACTGTTTGGAAACACACATGAGATGCATACTAAAATATTAAGATATTCAGACTGGTTCTTAAAAATGAATAAAGAAGAAAAAAATGTGTAACAAATAAAAACTGCAGCCACTGTTAATGAAAGGCATTTATTCGGCAGTACTCAAGTGACATCTTTATATTTGAGTGATTGGCGTAAAAAGTCGATTGTTTCAAAAAACAAATTTAATGTTTAAATTATTCCAAAAAAAAAAAACACTATAAAGGGAAATTAATAAGGAATATACAAAAGAATGTTGGTTTTGCGAAAATAACTATGCCTGTTATTATTCGATTAGTAAACCAAATGTAAACGAGTTTTTATCTTCCTCTTTGAAGTAAACTTTAAAGAAATTATACGTTACGGAAAGTTTTTTATCCACCATTTTAATAGTAGGAATTTAGTTTATCGCAAATATCGAAGCTTCTAAAAGAACTTAATAAAGCAAGTGCAAATAATACGAATAAATTGCATATAGTTGGACGAACCTATGTAAAATTAATCTAAAATTTCGAGCACATTTAAACGTTGTAGCATAAAGGTTACGACAGTTTGTTAAAAAAAAACTCTTTACGTGGCCAATGAAATTTATTGAAAGCATTCAGGCTGACAAAATTGAAGAATATGAAATGTTAAATAAAAATGATTTCTTATTCTTATTAATGTATTAAAATTTAATTCATTATGTCGAGATTAACATACTCAAAGACTTTGGATGTAATGTTTAGCTGAAATTTAAATTAGAATTGATTAGGTAATAACTATATACCTACACACCATCACACTAAATTTTTATTTCCTTATACAATTGCAAAAATATTATCTTTGAAACACAGTCGAAGCATTTTCCGAAAACAGAATAGGCTAGGTTTATAATTGCATTTGTGGTTTTTTTAAGAGTTAAAATTAAAATTTAAAACTATTTAATAGTTTAAAATTTTTCTATCGCCGTTTTTTTAAATGGAACTTGGTGTTGGGGCAGAGCTTGATTAAGGATCAGAGAATCATTGACTTAAGTCAAAAATTAAAAAGACGAGCGTTTTTAAAATCAATTGGTGTTTAGTTTTGTTCATTACAATTAGTAATATTGCGAGACGATACGAGAGCATTTCTCTTGTATTTTATTGACGTGTAAATGTTTTCTATCGTCTCGTCGTTACAGTTGAAAAATACAATTTAAAAAAAATAATAATTTTTTACTTAAGTAAAATGTTTATTCTATTCATATAAAGTGCATTATTTCGAATTTATTTATTAGCGAAATTCCTCTAAAGGAAATGCAGCTACTGTTTTTGCACCAATATTGGAATTTCGTAAAAATTTCTTTAAATGTCCATCGATCCTACCTAATTAAATGTTAAAAATCACTATCGCTAAAATTTGTATATATATGTATAAATATATATATATATATATATATATATATATATATATATATATATATATATATATATATATATATATACATATATACATATATACATATATACATATATACATATATACATATATACATATATACATATATACATATATACATATATACATATATACATATATACATATATACATATATACATATATACATATATACATATATACATATATACATATATACATATATACATATATACATATATACATATATACATATATACATATATACATATGTACTTTTTCAAAATGTCTGTGGTCTGTGGTCACAGTTGTTTTCCGATTGGAATGAAATTTGGTATTTGAGTCGCTTTTGGTATTCTAAAGGTCAAGTTCGTTAATGGGTAAAATCGGACTAGGGGGAAGGGGGTTTATAGCGAGGGGAAAACACAAAATTTGACTATCTCCCTTAATATTTGAAAAATCGAAAAATTTATCATTTTTCTTTGAGTTAAGTTGTAGGTACTAAGTTTTACTGTAATTTTGTTTCTTATCATTTTTCTGTTACAATAATATTTACAGAAATATTTTCAATTAAAGATTGTTTGAAATGTCTGTAGACTCTCTAGCCGTCACAGTTTAATTCCGATTGGAAAATTAGGATTCTATCGTAAGTTACAATTACGGAGAAACGTCTCGTTACTCGCGACATCACTAATGTCAATGTTTGCGATAATACTCGAGCAACACACACTATACAATATTCTAGTGCCAAGCTTAAATTACAAAAATACGTAACAATTGAATATATTAATAAAATGGCCACTATTATATTTATGGATGCAAATTATTAAAATTACACATTTACAATCGTATATATCGTTAAATACGCGCAAAATACACTCACATACATACATTGTATGTGTTCTCTAAAAAGTGAGAATTATTTTAATTGAATTCAAATTATAATACCTACATCCTGTGTATATTATTAAAAACAATTATGGCGGTTTTTATAAATAAATATATGTTTTTCATTATTATTATTATTAGGTTTATATGAGGTGTTTTTCAAAACGTCTATGTATAACACCATGACTGTAAAGAATGTATATATATATATATATATATATATATATATATATATAAATATATATATATATATATATATATATATATATATATATATATATATATATATATATAACAAAATAGCAAGCAGAATTACGATACGTCAGTAATGTTCATATAGTATAGAGTGAATTATTCTATTGAACTTGCATCTCATGAAATGGAGATTTTGAATCTCATCCGGTTGTTTGCTTAATCGGTTCTTTATGATGAAGTAAAGATAAGTTTAAACTCAGAAAATGTTAACCATAGAAGAAAAAAATCACCCCCTTTCACGATTCGAGATTTCAATTATGTCAAATAGTTTGGTTATAATAGCTCATTTTGTCAATTTTGTTATATTGGTTTTGTACCGATGAAGGAATGTCGGGATAAATTTCCGAATTTCTTCAAACCTACCTAGTTGATATCGAAATTGACCATCACTAAAAATTGATATGTTTATATATTTGTATATATAAGATAAGCGTCTACAGCTGATATTTGATATTTTTAATGTATTTAAATGAATGTTTAGAGCGATATTCCATATTTTGTGCTTTCTCCTTTTTCTAACCGCCCCTTAGCCTTAATCGAGTCTATTCACTAATGAACTTAGCCTTTGAAATTCCAAAAGCATATCAAATACGAAACCATTATTATTTATATATGTATCTGTCGCCACTCTAGCGGTCACAGGTCGCCATGAACATTAATACGATTAAAGTTAATTACGATTTATTTTCAATAGATACGTGATGAATTTACTATGAGAAAATTCGCTTAGTTGACGCGAGCCCTGGCGAATAGACAATGGAAAATAAGCAAAATGTGTGTGTGTGTCCAAACCTGTAAGCACCTAAAGTAATCATCGGCTGAGGTTTGATTACTCCCTTTAGTGGCAAATCTTCATTTTGTGAGACCCCAGGTGTAACCAGATCTATGGATCTTACTTAAAATGGGATTGCTGTATTGTTCATGCTAGCAGGGTTGCTGCAATCTATTCTGTTTAATTATTAATAATGATTTTTTTTTATACTATCATCGATGGATATTATCCAAAATCTACTATGAAAATAAGTTTTAGAAGATATTAAAATTTTCCTATTATTATTTTTTTATAATTTTTATATTAACAATAAAAATTTAATTTGTTTATTATTATTAGGCACCCCACTTTGCTGAAGCCCCACGCATGTGCCTCATGCGCCTGTGTGCAAACCGCCACTGTCTCTATTTCATAGTAACTCAACTCAAAATTCAAAATAAATATTGAATGATCAAAATTTCGCAATGATGTACAAAACATTGAGGTGCTTTTGCGTCTGAAAGTTTGCGATCAAAAAGAGCGTTTTAAGGTATTATCTTAAACAAACATAGATAACGAATATCGGGGTGATTTCGAATGTTCTTTGGGCTGCATTCACCTTTCAGTTGGATTTTGCTACATGCTGTATATATGTATGTATACTATGAATGCAGGTATGCTGTTATAAAAACAAAAACAAAATGTCTAATAGCACTCATTAAAATGTTGACTATTGTTGTAGGTATAGGAATATTCTTTACAAGACATTAATTTTTATAGTACGTTATTATTAACAATTAATTTGCATATATATATATATATATATATATATATATATATATATATATATATATATATATATATATATATAAATCTATATATATATATATATATATATAGATTTATATATACATTTATATTTATATATATATATATGATATATATATATATATATATATATATATATATACAGGTTGTTTCCAAAAGCATTTCTAACAGAGAATCAATGTTAAATAAATAAAATATTAACTGCAAAACTATATATACAATACACATAGGACAAACATCGGGATAGTTTACTGTATACTACATGCGTATGGTGTTTGTTTGTCATTTAAGAGTGGGGATTTTGTGATGCACATACTAAAGTCTCTGCAGTACTGACTGACTTCACATAGTAACCACACAGCCAGCCATCATGTAAACAGTACACATACTACCGAGTACCCCCACTATGTTTATTTCTTTATGATGCAATGTGCAGTTATTATAGTAAGAAATAATATTTAACAATGATTATCTATTAGCAAAGCTTTCCAACACACACGGTATATATATATATATATATATATATATATATTATATAATATTATATATCAAAGTTTATAAGTAATCTGATATATTATTATATTACAATAATTACTAAATGTATACGTAAGAAGTACAGTTGGTGCTCGATATTGGTTACTAAGATGGCAGCCATAATTTTTGTTCATCATGATAATAAAATAGGTTCTGTCGTGGTGTCTTGGCTCTCTTTAGCTTTCAACGGAGTGCTGTAGAGCCTACAACAGATTCCTATTCTCGGCACACAAAAAATACAAAACATTAGTAATAGTATCCAAAGTAGTGTTAACCTCCATGATTTATATGTATTAATTTAGGATCACAGGAACGTGGACGGAAAACAATGCTTATTGTAATCAATCAGCATTTTATTAGAGACTGAATGTAAATTATTTAAATGATAAGAAGGCCGTATTACCGTCTAATCATTTTACTCTACATCATGATTTTGACTTTTAATAATGTTGCTATTTTAGATAAAGAAAGTAATTGGTTAAAACGAAATGTTAGTGAAATGATTTTCATTAAAGTAAATGAAACGGTTAACAAATGGTCGGACACAGAAAACTAAAGTATTTTATATAATGCTATTTTAAATGATTATAAAAATAATAAGAGGTTAAAACTTTATAGGTTAAAATTTACTGGCTAAGAGAATCATTACGCTTAGCGGCACATTGTGACAGGTTTTAGAACTAAGAAAATTCATAATATCTTGTATATGGTATAAAACTAAGATATAGTATATATGTAACTGTCAAAAGTATTGTACATTGTCAAATTTAATTTTGTTATTTTGATTGCTAATTTTTTTAAATGATTAATGGATTTTATCAAATCTTGTTAATTTGTAATGAGTTGTAATGTGCATTATGATGTAATGTTTATTGAGAAGTAGATATTATGGTAAATATGGTATTGCATATGAACGTTAGACAATTTTGTATTATTTCTAACATGTGTTTGTGTTTATTACTGTAGATGCCTGATGAAGGCCAAATAATTATTGACCGAAACGTTGCTAAAATAAAAATGTGCTGATGTCAATAAGCAGTTTTTTCCTTCCACGTTCTTGCGTTCCTAAACTAATATATTAGTAATAGTTTACTAAATTTATGCCAATTAAAACAACACGCACTTTGAAAATAATTAACGAAATTAAATAAAAACAAAAACTTTAGGATTTTACTCAACCTGACTTTTATTTGATTTGAAAAAAAATCATTTTCATTTCATTTCTTAATTATTGGAGTCTACTTCTCTTTACAATACAACTTTTTACAACTGATCTGAGTGAACAAGTGCAAATTAAAACTGTTTTAAACTGTCCAACTGTTATTCATTAACTGATTTTACTTGAAACATTGTTAATTAATAACTCGATGTAAACTCGTCAAATGTTAATCTATAACTGACTCAAATGAATGAATGTCTCTGCTTATATAGTCCCGTTGAGTCTTCTAGAAGAATGCTTGTTTCAACTAAACGAAAATATTGTTTTGAAAAACATATTTTTTTCAGATTTTTCTTTTTCAGAAAATTTAATTACATTTTAACCACGATCGTATTCAAAGGGGTCAGTAATTGATAAAATTTATTAAAAATTATATTGGTTCGACTGCGATACGACCCCTCTGCCTGACCACCTAGTACACTTGGCATCAGTCATATTCATTGATTATTAATTATTTATACATATCTACATAACATAATTACTGATTTAATTGATTTTATTCAAAAAACACTTTTTTTTATGAAAAAAATTTTAAATCAATAAGTAATTTTTTCCCAATTAAAAAAAACTCCTTTCTCTAAGGAGAAAAATATCTTATCTTAAAATTTTTTCTTTTAAAACTTAATACTTTTCTTTATACCTAGAATTATGTGTTGAGGTTCCAAAAACTATTCTTAGTAATTTTCAACACAACAGTTGGCACATATTAAAATTGAAAATATTAATCGAATGAGAATTTTATAGATACACAGCAAAAACCAGAAAGGTATGATTACATTCCCAATAATCAATCATATACTTTACTGGTTGACTGCTCTGTGTCCATAAAATCATCATTCGATTATTGTTTTAATTTTGAATATGTACCAACATCTTTTATTCTCATGATTCTCAAATTCTGGCCGCCATCTTACTCGCCAGTGTCGGGCCCTGACTTTACATAATAAACATTAACATCGTGGATATTACCCGTCTTTAAACATTTGATACTAAAATAATCATAAATTTTAATCATACGTATCGGGTTTCCTCCGTAGGTACAAACTCTTTAAAAGCTTATATTTCAGCTAATTTTATGCAAAAAATAGCTGCGTCTAAAGACCTTTATTATCGCAGTACGGTTTGTTTCGTTTGTTTTTTAAGCCGAGTCGAAATTTAAAACACTATTATAGCCTGCAAATCATCATGCATCATTTCTTTTGTTATTTCTTGAGTGTAGCCTTTTTAGTTCATTTAGGTCACCGCAGATTTTGCATTGAAGCCATTTTGCTTTTTCGCATGTTCAATGACCTAAATTATATTAATACTTATCCTAAGGTGTTCTATAAAATGATAATTTTATTATGAAATGATGAATTGAAAGGTTTAATAATACACTACATTTCAACTTGGGAATTTATGAAGTTTTGGGTGAATTTTATTGTAACTTGTTTTGATAACAAAAGCTTGTACCAATGACTATTTTTATGGGATATATTTAGTAAGCGAGTCAAAAAAAAATCTGTCTTTTTTGCTTTCGTGAGATACAATCTCGTTCGCGGACGATAGATTTTACGAAATACCGATTTTTTTTTTCAATTTTAGTAACGCAAAAAAAAAAATTCAATTCAATTAATAAAAACCTCAATATCCTTTTACCTGTAGATTAGACTAGATTCGATTCAGGAGCAAGTCCTATAAAGAGCTTTTGTACCGCGAGTAATTTGATCTATTGTACCTACTTTCAAAGGTGATCCAAGAGTCTTATGGTCTTAATAAACGTAAGGATATTTCTCGGCAACACCTTATTGATTTCATCTGGCTGGAGATTTATCCATCCCAAATGATGTGTCTTTTAATAGAAAGACTTTCGCATTCACACATGAAGCTAATTCCGGTCTCCTCTAATTCATGACAAAATCTGCAGAGATCATCCTTTGTGCGATTGATTTTTGCGCATATGTCAATTGAGTGTGCAGTAAGCAGGCCAGTAAGTATCCTCAATTGTTTTCTTCCTAGTTGTAAACGCTCAGAGACCTTTTTCCATGAGAAGATTTGTATAAGAGCCTTTGCATGATCTCGACCATGACCCATGAACGATTGGACTCTTCTACTGCCCATTCTTTTATTTTATATTTTATTGTGCTTTTCGGTACTCAAAGAAACGGTTCTGGGGTGTTTAGTGGAGCACGAGAACCCATTCTGGCCAACTGATCAGACTCCTCGTTTCCATCGATTCCTGAATATCCAGGCAACTAGCCACTAGTACCATTTTTATGGTTACCCAGACTTCTCAGTGAACCGATACACTACAGGACAATTTTGAAGTTTATATCAGGTGAACCTAACGCTTTAAAAAAATTATTAAAATCTAAAAATTTATTTAAAAAAACATTATAATATAAACTTGAATTAAATTAATTAAAACAATTTTTTCACAAAAACTCAATTAATAATAATCGCTGAAAACAGTAAATATAATTAAGGGAAAAAAAACGAAACAAACGTTTAACTTTTTTATATTTAATTAAAAACGTATCAAATTAATATAAATAATGAAATTAAAAAAATTACTGGACCTGAAAAAGTATATATGAATGAATTAGTAATTTTATTCTGAAGGTGTTATAAATTTATTGTTCTCATGGCAAACAAAATAATACATTTATAATTATTTTTTACGGTAGAAATTAAAACATGCAACCATTAAGGATGTTGGGACACTTTGTAAAAAATGATTAAAACTCTTAAGATTAATGGTATTTTGTTTTGTAGGTGGTCAACGAGTGGTAAAATGCTAAGCACCGTGATCAGTGGGAAAAAGCGACAAGAGCTCGGGAAGGTTGCTTCAGAGTGCAAAAAAGAGGCTATCTCTCGATGCACTGAAGCTGAACAAGATGCAACTACGGAAGGTTACCGGATTCATTACCGGACAATATCCCCTGCGGAAGCATCTACACACAATGGGACTCCATAACGGGTCCATTGTGTGCAGATTGTGTGGCGAGGAGGAAGAACATCCAGTCACATTATCTTTGACTGCGAACCTCTAGGTTACAGCAGATACAGGATATTCGGTGCATCTCACTCCGAATATATGAACCTTCAGGAAGATCTGATAAGCGAGCTTCTGGCTATTTCCAACATGAGAGAAGCGAATCTCGTCGGACTGAAGCAGAAGGGAGAGCCCAATGGATTATAAGGTTGAAGTGCAATATTTTTAGACCTCAATATTAAATCAAATCAATCAAATCAATGGTATTTTATTGCTGTTTGCTTGGCAAAAAAATTTGTGAAATTTTCATAACGGTTAGGATGTTGGATGCGAAGAAAGAGCCGAATTCATTGTCTGAGAATATAAAATATTTTGCGATATATCACCAGAAATTGATAATATTCCTTTGAAGTTTTGCATAATGGACAAGTCCATTAAGTCTGCAGAGCAACCTGAGCAGAACACAATGATAATAGTTTCATATAATAGTCTTATACGCATGCTCTGCTAGCTTAATATTAAGCTAGCAGAGCAACATTTTAAAAATCAAGTAATTATATTGTTTTTGATCTGAAATTATTAAGCTAATTAAATGCTCTAAAAAAAATTTAATTCTCATTGTTGTACTGTGTAACCGCATGCTCTGCTAGCTTAACCAGCAGAGCCATGTTTAAAAAATCAATTTAATTATATTGCATTTAATAACAAATTATTATGCTAATTAAATGCCCAAATTAAAAATTAAATGCTCTTTGTTGTGGTGCGTTACCACATGCTCTGTTAGCTTAGCTTGCGAGACTTTGATTTTTTGCTTAGTTTACAATGAGATTTATCTCGGACATGCTCATCTAATTTTAAGTAAGACTAAATCACACTTTGCGTCGATGGTGGCATTATGGATTCACTTGTCAAATAGATTTGTCGATTTCCTTCTTGATTAAAAATCGATTCCCTTCGTATTATAATATTGCTTTTATAACAGTGTTTTTTTCAAAACGTAATGTTTCTTCTAAATAAATATTTGTATAAACTTTTTACTTATAAATATTTCTTACGAAAATATATCGTATGACATAATTTTAAATTAATTGTTTGTCTAATGATTGAACTCATGATTAAACTAACGCAGAACCCTATAAAATATAAACTAGAGAAAAGAAAATAATATTCAAAGAATATTGTACAAAGAGTATTGTATTATACTCGTGGGAGATCTTCGCATAGAAGATCTCCCACGAGTATGAGAGAGTACATATGTATACATTAAGCAATGTGTATAAGAAGGAGGTCTTATAGGTTTGTTTTCTTACTTAAAGTTAAACTGTTGTGTGCTGAACAACAGAACAAATCATAACAACTGATCTGTTTAACCACACTCCAAGCATCATCTAACTGAATGCGTATCGTACGACACATACCACACACAACAGTTTAACTTTAAGTAAGAAAACAAACCTATAAGACCTCCTTCTCATACACATTGCTTAATGTATACATATGTACTCTCTCATACTCGTGGGAGATATGTTATGCGAAGATGTAAACTAAACAACCGGTATATAACTGCAATATAGAATGCTACTACATATCACAAACACTTGTAACATGTAGTACAATTTACGATCCACAATTAATATAAATTTGCTTAATCGGTGATTAACCATGAAATTAGTCACTGAACCACTTATACACGCGAGATTTGCATAATTTATATTTTAGTAGTTGGGGAATGTTTCTATATAATATGTTTCGCAAACTAAATTCAATACACATTAAGTCTATATTAAAGATAGTGATGGACTATATTTAAGATTGTTTATATTCTTAGCGAATACTCGAAGAAAATGTAAAGATATTGGTTTTGTAGCGATGAAGGAATTTTGGAAAAATTTCTTCAAATGATCATCACCTACCTAATAGATAACGAAAATCACCATCACTAAAAAAATATGTATGTATTTACTACATACATTTACTATATATGTGTCTGTACGCGCACCGAGGGCCGGAATTTTAGGTTGATCGGAATGAAATTGGGTATAACAAGAGCTTTTGGTATTTGAAAGTTCAAGTTCGTTAATGGGAAAAATCAGACTAGGGGAAAAGAGCGTTTAGAGGGAGGGGAAAACATAAAATCTTGGACGACTGTGACGTAATAGCCAACTTTTTCATATTATTTTTATTTTTATTTATTTAGACAGTATTACTTCTGTTGAAGTTATTTATTTATTTAATATTTGTTTATTTGTGTATACTTAAGCGTCAACATAACGATGTTTGTCCAAATTCCTTTCGGTTACGTATGACAAACTGTAGAAGACTTTAGCGTATACTCCGTCAAATTTCATTGTCATTGAATTTTCAATTAAATTAATATGAAATTAATATCATATTAATTAATATCAATTAATATAAATTAATTGATATGAAAAATTAACTCGTCAACCAGGAATCGAACCTCGGGCCTCTGGATATCTAGTCCAGTATGCTTCCGCTACACAGTCGTCTTTGTTGTTTTGGTTTAGATTGAATCAGAGCTGTTCATTCCAACACTACTTTGTAAAAATATTTTATAGTTATATTAAAATACCGACATGTTAGATTTGGTTCACGTTGCAACGTTTGTATCTTGAAATAAATAAATCATTTAGCGGCATTGATTTAAAAAAAAAAATAGTTAAAAAATATTTTTTATATGTTTCAGACATTTTTAGTGAATAAATATTAACAATTAACGAAGATGTCTATATAATATTTATGCATATATAATAATAGCTACGTGAAACGTCATTTAAATGGTCATGTAATAAATGAACTAATAATAGAGGTTATTGACTTGTAAATCTTGATTATCAGTACCTATACTTGTTGCAAATTAATTTTCATAGTGAATCAATATGCGCTGTTACTATATCGATTCAGCAAAGTTTCTATACAAAATACGACATCAATTTCGTTCCATTTTATTTTGATATTAAAGTGTTCGTAGGATCTAGTAAAAGTTTTAAGATCACGTACAGATTTCACAGAATTTGAAAATGTCAGTTAACTAATTTTCAAACACATCCGGCATTTCTAAAATAAATAATAAAAATAACAAGTGAAAATAACAACTAACTGAGTTAATGATTTAAATACTCAGTATATTCTGAATTTATGAAAAAAAATTCAAACAAAAGTAATTTTTAAAAAAAGAATATTTTTTGTATTTGAAGTTCTGATTGCTTTTGAGTTATCGTGTTGGCAGATAAACAGCCGGCACAAAGTCGGAACAAAACTTAATATACCCTGGTTTTTATACCGGGAATAAAAACAACAAACAAGTTACTTAAGAACGTTGGTTGGATCACTTCATCAAAAACAAGGAAGGGAGTAGATAAGCTGTACTTGCACAATTAGTATTCCATGAAAAAAATAAATAAAATTTTTTTTAAAATATGGTACCTATTAAGCAAACCTATTGTTGAAATAGGCAACCCGAATTATTTTAATGTTGTTTTATTTGTAACTGTAAAAAGTTGTTTAACTGTACTAAAAAAATAATGCAATTATTTTTAAAAAATAATCTAATCTGATCTGATAACTTTGAGTCAATCTACATCTATTTCTCGTGGGGCACAGCAAAATAACTAAAAAAAGAAAAACAGAAAAATGCATCACATATATTGCAGAATTTGTGCTTTAATAAGCTTGCATGCGTATCCTATAAGATGCCCTTGAAAAAATATTTTTATACCCGGTATATATAATATAGCAGGGTATATTAAGTTGAGTCCGTACTTTGTAACGGTTGAAAATATTAATCTCAGAATAAAAAATTTGGCATAGATGCTCTTAAATGAACTAATTAGTCCATTTTCCACATATCCGCCCGTCCGCCAGCCCATCTTTTAACACAAACGCTCAAAAAACAAAAAGAGGTAGCAAGCTGAAATTGTGTGCGTGTATTCTTGAGCTACAAAGTGGGATCATGTTCGTGAATTGGCCAAATCAGATCATGCGTTCCTCGTAAGAGATAGCAGAAAAATTAAAAGACAAAACATTTTTCTTGTTGAAAAATAAATTGGTTTGAAACTTTTTTTCATAACTCAGTTTATACCGTGTATTTAAGCAATTCACTTAGTTAGTTTCACTTGTTTTTATTTCACATTTCAATTCCTAAAGTATAAATCACTTCCAGTATACCCCACCACTTTTCGCCAGATTTTGCTTATTTTTTTACATGCTAAAATTAACGTTTTCTAATTAATCCCGAAGTTTCAGAATTTTTGACAAGATAATTAATATCAAAGTT
The DNA here is from genome assembly GCA_963920215.1 of Nineta flava. Taxonomy (NCBI): domain Eukaryota; kingdom Metazoa; phylum Arthropoda; class Insecta; order Neuroptera; family Chrysopidae; genus Nineta; species Nineta flava. The sequence goes on from OY986042.1 coordinate 81,998,473, forward strand.
ATCATTCTGTCTTACTCTCTCCCATTAGAAGCATGTTAAACTTCATGCCCGCCAAACTATTATCTGTTTTATTACAAAAAATTCTCGACAGAATTTAAAAAAAAAAACTAGGGGAGTAAAACTAAATAGTTATTATATAAATTAAAATAAAAAAAATCGTGTGTTACCGTTTTGTTTTCGAACTATAAAAGTTTAAAATTATTATTTTTCTTCAAAATAACATTATTTTGTTTATGTGAACAGTGTATTTGTCTTTGTGTTGTATATGTGTGTTTATGTATTTGTGCTATAATAAAATCAAACTGGTTTTTTGTCCTGATTATATAACACAGTGCTAGAACGTCCTTAACTAAAAAATACTAATTTGAAACCTCATGTCCGTGTTTGGGTAACTGTATAGCATCTATACCAAATTTTAATCATTAATGTCTTTGGCAGATAGACAGACATAGAGGTAAATTTGTAAATTCGCCCCCTTTACCTAGATCAGTTTTTTGTATTATAAATACGTATTTCGACTACAATGTAGTCATCATCAGTATAAATTAGCTGGTCGTACTTTACTCTTTGACAATTAGAAATAGATATAAAGCCGAGTACAACAGACAAAAATAAAAATAAATTGAAAAATAACTAAATTAAAATATACTAGATTTAAAATATAATAAATTTTAAATTATATTGAAATTACTCTTGTTAAAATTTCCTTCATTCACATTTATTCCTGTTAATTTTACTCTTATTAAAATTACTCTTATATTGTCGCAGGATATGTTACTTGTTACTAATTTGGTGACAATTTCACGGTGAATTATTTTTATTTTTTTCTATTGATCTTGTAAAGGTAAATGATTGTTATATTAATTAATTATTATTTAAATAAATAATAAATATATGTAAAAGATATAATTGATCTTTATTGATTTGATTTATGAAATGTTATATTTTTAATATGTAAATTACCATGGTTGTTAACATTCAAAGCAACCGTGATAATAGAGGGAAGTTATAGTTGTTATGCAACAGATAAAAATGATGAACAAAATTATAATAATAATTTAATGATTAAGCGACACCGCTACATACTTCCTTATATTATATCTTTTACATATATTTATTTTTATTTAAATAATAATTATTTAATATAACAATCATTTACCTTTACAAATTGGCACCCGAGTATCTCGACTTTATACCTATTTCTAATTGTCAAAGAGTAAATTACGACTAGCTAATTTATACTGATGATGACTACATTGTAGTCGAAATACGCATTTATAATACAAAAAAATGATCTAGGTAAAGGGGACTAATTTGAAAATTTATTTCAAAAATCTAGAGTTCTCACTGATTATCATTCGATAATATAATGTTTAGACATAGAGGTGTTATTCATCCAATGTCTGAATGTCTGAACGAGGGAATAAATATTCCGTTAAGTATACTATCGCTAATTGAATTTAATGAATATTTTTTGTTTTGTTTCGTTTCCATAATAAGATTTTCGTCATATAAAAAGGCACTCAAGTATGTAGGTACAATAATTTATAATTTTTTGTTTTGTTTGGTGTGAAATATCTGCTTTGCCAATATAATAATAATATTATGATTGCCTTAAATGATTGTCATTATAAAAACTAAACTACACATATAATGATATTAAACAAAGCATGCAACAATTATAATTATATTTAAGTTGAAAATTATATATTATATTTTAAATAATAAATGTCTTTGTGACTTTTTGTTGGAGTGAATTATTATAATAAACGTTACGTAATTTTCAAATTAGATTAATGGATAAATAATGATGTATTAAATAGGTAGGTGTATTTTTTAATATTTGATATATATCAAACATAATAATTTTATATTTAGAGTTGTCTTGTCTTATTATTAGTGAAATTACACCGCGATATTTATATATTCTACGAGAAGATCACTTTAAACTAATAATTGGTTTTGTCACTAATTTTTGTGATCACTATTATTCAGTTTCTTTAAAGTTTGTCAGATTTGACCACACTGTAAAATAACTTTTGTAATATCAAATATTCTAGAAAGAAATATTTTGAATTTTTATACCCAGTATATTTGAATATTTATTCCCAGCTCCGTTCACACCGAAAGGAGGGGGGGAGGCATCGGCCTTGGTTCCGCGGTCTTGAAAAACCGCATCTTTCTAGCATGTATAGATTGAGAGATTTATCCCCATTATTGGGCAGGTTGCATTGGGAAAATTAAATTTTTCCGATTTTTCCCATTAGTTTGAAGTTATTCCAAGTCGAATGCAATAAAACGCTTCCTTCTATCATGTCTAGAAGTTGGTTAGATATATTCAACCAAAAGAATTAACTCAAGGTATATTAAGTTTAATCCCGGTCTTGGCGTCACAATTGAAAATATTGATTGCAGAGAAAAGTTGTTGGCCGAGGTGTTGATAAAATGACCTAATTAGTTAATTTCCGCTTGAACAACAGTCCGTCTGTCCGTAGTCATCATAACTCAAGAACGACAAGAGATAACGAGCTGAAATTATGTGTATCTCTTACAACTAAAAAGTGAATTGTGAATTGGCATAATCGGTTCAAGCATTCCCCGCATATAGGTGGAAAATATCTATTTTTGATACCGTAAGAGATAGAAGAAAATACTAAGGACAAAAAATATCCTTTTGTTAAAAATAAACAACTTTTGTTTGAATGTTTTTTTTCGTAAACTCAATAGTTTTGCCACAATTTCAGATATTTGTTTCATAAATATCTTCCAAATCTTATGACGTTCTATTTTTCGATCTCTTTTGGGTTTAAATGCAGATATTTTCCCCCTAGCAGAAGGAAACTTTTTCAAAAACTCGAGATTGTTCATAGCTCATGTAACCTCATGTATGTGACAGCGTGTATTGTTTCGACTATAATTGTCCCTACTTTAAGCACTCCCAATCACTGGTCCCTGTGCACATTTGAACCAACATTATAATTTAAAATATATTTAAATTTGTTTGTGAATAATATGCTCGTGTATAACTTTTTTTTTGTCCCAATATTCACATAAATATCGTATGATATAAATTTACTCCAACTTTATATCTATTTTATATAACTATAAAAAACAAAATCGTTATAGATCATTTCGTTTACTATTACGTTTTCTAATATGTTGCTAGAAGGGATTCCATCATATTTGAATCATTGCATGCGCGTGATACGTATAAATGTTTTTGTGTCATGAATGAATGTCATGATTAAAGTAGGTTTGAAATAAACTACTTATATCAGTTATACTGTGACTACCAACCATATTCATTTCATTCAACTTAGATAAACAATTTGTTTACTATAATTATCGAACAAATAAACTATTAAATCATTTGTAAATATAAATAAATAAACTGGTAGTAGCAGTTTTATAAAATATTATCTGTGCTTCTACAGCTTGTTCAGAAAATTGTTGTTTTTTTGCTAAATGGTTCTCTTATATTTGACATCGTATATCGGTATGGGTCAACTTTAATGATTGAAATTTGACCCACTTTAAATTGTAGCATCGATTTTAAGGTTTGCAAATTCTGATAACAGTTTTATATTTTTATACTGTTTAGAAAATCACTGTTAGTGTGATGCGTGTTTTTATTTAACTGGATGACCGAAAAGCACCTTGTCAAATCGCATGTTTGTATCGCGTGTCAAAATTGTGGCTAGGTCTTGTCCAGTCTGACAGTTAAATAAAATACTCGCCACACCAAAAGTGATTTTTGCTAATTGGAGAACCGTATACCGAATTTACTTTCTTACGTTTCAAATAACGGTGGGATTCACCATCATGAGCGAATTTAATGTCAGTTGCAGACAGGTTGGAATATACTAAGACATCCTGCTAAAACCTAATATGAAATAATTAAATAAAAAAATAATTTATGAACTTTTAATGTTTATTATATTTTTCCTGATATAATTATCAAAATACAAAGTTTGTTGATAGATACGAAAATTTCCTGGTGACGTATGCTGTGCTAACGCGACATTTTGAATTTCAAGTTATAATAAAAATTGTAAGATTTCGAAAAAATGTTACCATATAACAAAAATTCGTTACGCAGGAGCTGTGTCAACTTAGCGAATTTCCTTAGAATACATAAATCACTCTCTAGCGGTCATAATTTTAGTGTGATCAAAATGAAATATAATATCTGATATGACTTTAGTTTTGGCAAAAAATTAAATTTATTAATAGCCAAATTAACGATTATAGTTTATAGTTACTATGGAAACGACAATCGAAATTTTTTACAATAAAATATATTTTATATATTCGTATCAAACAAACACAAAATATTAAATATCTCTCTTAATATAAGAAAAATCGAAAAATGTTTAAGGAGTAAAGTTGTAGAAAATTAAGTTTGCTACAGTTCATTATTTAATCATTTTTCTCAAACTCTAATGTGAACAGAGATATTTCGAATTTTAACTTTCAATCTTTAATTGTAAATTTAACTGTAAATATTAGTATAACAGAAAAATGATAAGAAACAAAGTTACAGTAAAACTTAATACCTACAACTTAACTCCTGATAAATTTTTCTATTTTTTAAGTCAAATTTTGTGTTTTCCCCTCCCTCTAAACCCTTTTTCCCCTCGTCCGATTTTACCCATTACGAAGTCGACCCATTACGAAGTTGACCTTTTGAATACCAAAACCGCTTCAAATACCAAATTTCATTCCAATCAGATTAAAATTGCGACCGCTAGAGCGATAACAGACACATATATATGTATATATATATATATATATATATATATATATATATATATACATTTTACAGATGGTGATTTTCGACTACTAGGTAAGATCGATGGACATGTGAAGAAATTTTTGCAAAATTTTCAAGTCGGTACGATACTAGTAGCTCTATTTCCTTTCAGGAAATTCGCTCGAAAAAGTTTTGAGTCCAGGACTCCGCAATAATGTGAAAATATCATTCCTACTAGTTGAAAATTGCCCGGGTTTCAAAAAAATATTATAAGAAATATTATTGTGTCTAATAATTATTCTTTTCTAAATTTTGACATTTAAAAAGGTCGATTATTTTTGTATTTTTAATTTATTGACATAGAATTTATTTCCAAAGTTTTGCTAATGCAGGTATTTCTATAGAAACTATAAACTATATTATACAATGTTCAATTCCCATTTAAAACACGAATGCCGACTTTCACATCATGGAAGTCAAAGATATTCGATCCGCATCCGCAATCGCGGAACTTCCGCATTACATTAAGCATCCTCATCTATAATAATAAATGCTTTTTACGGAGCTTTTGCGGATGTGAATGTTGCTTGTTTTGTTTAGCATTTCTGATTGTAAATAAATTACAACGTGTTTAAAAAAATTATATTATTCATTAGTTTTTTAATTTATTTCAAAAATTTATATTATTGTTTGAGTGTTTCACCTTAAAATTTAAAGTGAAACACGCAAAGTGGGATAAATCTCAGTGTAAAAAATACAATAAAATATACTCTTGTAAGGGCCGTACATCCTTGTCTTTGAGGAATAATCGAAAATCGATACACCCGGAGCAGTTTATCGAAAAACAGAATATCTCCGCGAAACAGGATAGTACATGAAGGGGCAGCGACATTGCTCTTTATTAAATATAATGCACCAAATTTTAAATTGTCATACTAAAAATGTTGTTGGTTAATTTTTTGCTCTATAACTGTGCGTTGACTCGATTAAACTATTTGAGACCCAAGATGCTACAGACTCCCAGAGGCTTCAAAAACTCCAATTTTGGATCAAAACAAATAGTTAATTAATTCACCACTAAAATTACGATCCATGTATATAATAAATTGCAAAATAATTGAATAAAGAAAAGGTGGTACTCTTTACATACTAATTAAAATAATTAAAGAAAATGCAGATAGATACAACATCTATAATTGTAATCATAAAATGATTGTAGTTTTTTTTTTAAATATTATAATTTAAAATCAAATAATAATAATAAAATTAATTCTACACTTCCATGAAACGTATGTACATTATTACCTCTGTATACATATTGTTTTAATAATATCATACATAATGTAGGTGTAACAAACATTATTATATACATATATATATTTTTTTTTTTAATTTAAAATACATTGCTTTACACAAAGTTTTGTAAGTTTTAATTCTACATAAAGTTAGAGTTAAGTTAAAATTAAAAAAAAAAAAACAGGTATCAAGTAATTTATTAATATTATTAATTGTAATTAAAACCTTGAAGTAAATCCTACATATTTATTTATTTTGTTTATAAATATTATACATATATATGTATATATATATTATATTATATATGTATGGATATCCAACTGCATTGAAGTTTTGTCGGCCATAATTAATTTATTATATTAAATATTATGTATACCTTAGTTCCCCACGCCCCCACGTACGTTAGATTATAACAATTATTTCCGTTGTTTGTGTTATTATAATATTAACAGATAGGTATGTTCAGAAATATTATATTAATTAAAATATATAAATATTTATTTTTTATTTTTTTTAAATATATGGTTTTATTTAATATTTTTGTGTGATTTTATGAAAAGAAAAAAAATACCACATTATTTCAGGTTTGCCAGGTTGCTTTTAGATTTCTAGGCACATCAATACATTAGACATTTTGCACATAAAAAATACATTAGACCAGTGATTCTCAACCAGTGTGCCGCGTCACTTTTGTGTACCGCCAAATTCTAAAAATGGGCCGCCAAATTTTAGAAATGCATATAGTAAAGTATTAACCAACATAAAAATGAAAAAAAAAAGATCGAGACTGTTAATTGCAGAAGACGATATGAGAGTGCATTGTCATGTTTACGACCAAATATAAATAAAATTATCAAAAAACATCAAACTCAAATTTCTCATTCAAAGTATTCTTATTATTAACTTGATATTAATCTCTTAATAAACGTACTGTTGTTTTTGTAGTACATATTATTTTATTTTCTATTCAAAATTATTATCATAAACTATTTTACATAGTGTATTATAAGTAAAACAACTTTTAAACTTATCTTTTCTTTGTGTGCCGTCAAATTTTGAAATCGTTAAATGTGTGCCGCGACAAATAAAAGATTGAGAATCACTGCACTAGACATTTTGCACATAAAATATACATTAGACACTAGCTACTTAAGGTAGTGGTGCGTAATAAAGCCTACTTTTTGCAAAATCACTATAAAAACGTAAAATTGCGTAATAAACAAATATAAATAGAAATTTACTAAACATTGATTATTTATGTATCCGATATTTAAGAACAACCATCATAATTTTTTGTTTCCATGAAAAAATGATAATTTTAAAAACTTCGATTTTGAGCCTTATTAGGAACCTGGGTGTCTCAATATGGCCCACTGCAAGACTTCAAATCAAATTTATCAATATAATTCACTAAATAATTATTAAAATTAATATTTTCTTATTTAATGTTCATGTATTTCGCACAACAATTCAGCTGAATTCAGTTGGGCATTGTTAGATCTATGGAAAATACAAACTGTCTTAAACCATAAATTATCATTATATTTGAAAATTTCTTCATTTCTCTGTTACTGTTTACCTAGCTTTTACTAAATATTTATGGAAAAAAAAATAACGAACTCAGTATTTTATTTGTAATCACAAACCACCCTGAGCCTTATTTGGAGCCTTGGGCAAAATCTGGAACCTTGCATGGAATATAAAAGGCTTATTAATTTATCTGACCTGTTATTTATAAAACCTGCAATTGAAGCGAAAATTTATTAAAATAAAAAAAAGCTAAATTATCAGAGTGTTAACTCTAATAAGCCGCAAGAATGAAATCAAGTTGGGCTTTTTACGGGCAGCTACAAGCGTAAGCAAAAATATCGTTAAAAACAGATGAAGAAATAAATCAATTAAAATCGACTTGCTTTCAATGATGAAAAGCTTATAGATAAAGATCCAATAGTAAAAAAAAGAAAAACACCCCTACATTCACCAAAAATTTCAAAAGTGTTTCATCAATATTACTAGCTGAGTGTTTTATTGATACATCGCTGATAAACATGGGTTTGCTGTCCAAACAAAAACATATTTCACTCAAAGTGTTGTGGCGTTTATTGGGACCCGGGCCTTAATAGGCGACAGTACCTTAATTGCTGTTTGTGGAAAAATTAAAATTACAGCTCAATTGCTATGACTGGTTTTTTAAACTACCAAATCTGTTGGAAAATTTTAAAATCTTCTTATTGTTAGAATTTTATAAGACATCCTTTAAGTTATGTAGCTTCACATTTTTTAGAAGTATTTTTTAACGGTCTTGAATATTGCACGACTATGCCTACAGATCAAACAAATTCGTTGATATTTCAAAATTAAAAAATTTGACCATATTGATTTTCAGTGGGTTAAAAAATATGTTTCTCCTGGTTTGAAGTTGAATCTACCTCGTGTAACATGGAATGATCAATTAAGCCACAGCTAATTGCAAAATATTTTACGATTACTCGATTTCATATTGAATGCATGATATACGTATCGCAAAACTTTCCAAAAAGTTCACGAAAATATAAAGATATTTCTAAATTATTCGCTTTTCTGATTCTTACAAATTTTCTCTGGTAAATAAAATGCGTGCTAAATACCATTGCAACTTTTAAATGATGTCTCGAAAGCAAACTTGAATTATAAGATCTCGGGCTCTAACAACTATAATTTGGACTCTTAAGCGCTATAACTTAGTTATAATGATAGAGAGGAGAGGAGGCCGAAGCTTGGAAAATAAGACTGTCTGGGCTACATTACTCAAAATGTACACAAACAATTAATGCAAAATATTAATAATTCTGGACAAGGTTAACTAATTAAAAGACAAACATATACTTTAAAAGAAAAGCAAAATTAATCGTAAATTTTGATTTCGAATTTAATTTTTGATGTGAAAACATCTATAGCGATGCTATGTAACTATGATTTCTTATGTGGAGTGTAATATATCAGATTACACAAGGTGACGTTTTTTGTTAACGATCGGCTAATATTTTACATTCGGCAATTTGGCATTCTTTGTTTTTAATGGAAATTTAACATTATATATGAATATAACGTTTTCTAACGGCTAAATCTTTAATATTGGATTCTATCTATCTAGATCTTTTTGGTTTCAATAGAAATATCTGCATTAACAAAATTTTGGAAATAATTTATTTGTGTAAAAAATAAAAACATTCACGTTTTTAACATTAGTTTAAAATTAGTAAAAATAATTTTTCACATAAATTTTCTATAATAAATTTTTGAAGCCCAGGCAACGCCGTCTTTTTCAACTAGTAGGGCATGTTTTCACAGTATGCCTGAGTCCAGGGCTCAAAAATATTTCATTGATAAATAATAGGTGTATTCAACATGCTAAATGATTGATAATTAAAAAATCTTTTGGCTGATGTTAGTCCATAATGCAAAATTTTTTATTTTAGATATTGACAGATCCATTATTACGTATAATACGGGAAAATATTACGTATACAGACAGATTGTGAAATTTTTAGATAATCAGATAGTTTTAATTCTAACATTATTTTAATTCTAATGTTATCAGATTATTTTTTATTGAACTAAAAATATTACAAGTCTATATCATTATTTGTTATAAATGAACATTATTTATTTAATTATTAATATTTGAAATAATCATATTTAATTATCAACATTTACATAATTATATTTTATTATTTATCATTACAAAATGTTCCAAATTATTTATAAACAATTAATTATTCAAATAGTTTATGTCGTTATCTTTTTATGTTTAAAAATAATCCAAAAGAATTAAATTGTCATGAAAAAAATTATTTATCGTTTAAATTTCAATAGAAGAAATTTTTTTGGTCAATTCAGTGATCTTTTTTGATGTGCAACTTGATATAACCCCATCAGTTGCTTGAAAAATAATTAATTTTTAGAAAATGACATAATTGGTTCCAATTTGACTATTTTGAGTATTAAAATTGTGTTAAATAAATGCATTAAAAGCTCCTAGTGTCGAAAAAATAAGACAATATATATCAGCGTTAGTAACATAGCATATTTGCAATACCGTCGGTTAAACAAAATATTTGTACCTAATACAAAAATAGTACTAGAATTTTTAAACATTTTTATGAATACTTAACAGGCTTTAACAGAAAGATTATCAAAATTCATTACCATTAAACATTCTTTTTAATTGTAATAAATTTTCAAAAATATAATTTATAATTCTATTAATATTTATTACTCGTTTATGGGAGGCTTTTTTTTTATTAAACATAAAAATTATTAATTTTGTATACGTTAAAAAATTTATACATACACTATACAATATTTTATATTTTAAATTAACTGGGAACTGACCATTGGTCACTTTCATCCACAGTATGATTAATAAAAGTTAGTCAATAACGATATTTTATGGTCCGTGGGATTTTTAAATAAACAGATGTCTACTGGTAAATTAATTTTTTTTTCCTTACATACATTACATGAAAAAAAATTTAATACAATTTATTGTTTAGGTATACTTTAATTATTATTTTACGTTATAAATAATGAAATTATAATTTTAATATATTGTATGGAAATATTAATTACTTGTTACTTATTTAACAATCAAAAAAGTTGGTAATAAAACAAAAAAAAACAAGAATCATATAGTTTTTGTTCTTAAATTTAATTAAATTTTTTAATTTATTTTATTTTAAATGATACCAGGAGTAAACTAAAAATACTATATATATACTTTGTACAACCCTATGAGCAGCAGTATTTTATCAGGGTGGAGAACAAAAATATGAAATTCTGTATTACCATTAGTGGGTTGTAGTTAGTAGATTTTAGTTCAGTGTTTGAACACTGGAATCAGCATAGCGCTGATCAATAAATGTTATAGTTTTATAAGTAACAGCTACACTCTGGTGTATGTTTGATAAACTAAAAATAAGACTGTGTGTGTCGTTGCATCTTTCACAAGCTACACACCTATTCTTTGAAATGATAACGGTTTGTTTTGTATTTTTATTAGAGTTGTAAACGGTCATTCACCATATAAAATACACATATGCACTTAATATATAAAAGGAATTACATACATGATAATTTAATTTTTTTGTTATAAACGTGGTTTGGTTTTATTTATTGAAAAAATGGATTTTTCTTAATTTTGAATATGAAGCTTTATCCCATAATATCTGCCTATTTTGAGAATAAGCGTTGAAAAAACTTTGTTGGCTCTCTGTGTAGTTTATTATATTATCATATAATTTTTTTATTATTGCAGTACGAAAGATATCGTTTACGTTTCGAAATTATGAAGCTTATCTTTCAAATATATATTATACGTTTTAAAAAATACCGGCACAGAAATTATTACAAAAATTAATGCTAAAAGAATGTCATTTTAAGAAATATGTGCTTAGTGTAGTATCAACAATCATAATGAATTTTTTAACAAAATATTAACTTTGTAGAGTGCACTTCTTGCAAATAGTAATGAGCTAAATGCCCTAAAATATTTATCTTGTATCCTGTCAGAGGTCTTTAAGTAAACAGTTTTACACTTTTACACTTACAATAAATAGTTTTACACAAATACGCAAAGCTCATCGCAGATGGCACCACTGCAGTTTGACGTAAACATAAAAATGTTGTTTTAAGGTTTAATCATTTTTGGATTGACTTTTATTTATTTACATACAATTTTGAACCTAAAATCATCGTTCATTGTGTGGGTATTTTGTGGCAAAATATCAAGAAATACTTTTTTGTTCTAATTTCTAATTATCCTTAAAATAAAAAAATGACGCTCAAGTCCATGTTATTTTGTGAATTCTTTAGTTTCTGATTCATATTATTTAGATAATAATAAGTATGCTTGTTGGAACAATATTTTCTCTTGGATATAAATATTTATGTGTTGGTTAACAATTATGATACATTTACTAAAAATTTTGTATTATCTCATGCTCAACAGTGAGTTGCATAATGGGGTATCAAGTTTATGAAAAAATGTAAAAATTATATTTTATAGGTTTATGTTTGTTGCTTGAACTGAAAGTTCAGGTACAGATCTCGCCACGTCTCGTGCTATGCGTTTCCAAGAGTGTAAGGATAAGTATGCATTTTTATGACAATGAAAAAGTGTAAAGGTATGTTTTCCTTGGTGTGGCTATTAGAATGATCGTACAATGATAATCGTTGAAGACTATTTCTTCGTACTTCCTATGGAGTGATTTTGCTCCGAGTGACTAGAATATACATAGAAAGAGTGCTCAACGATTATCGTTCATGATCATAGTGATGGTCGGTCGCATCGAGAAAAAGATACATTAAGTATGATGAATGTTAGAAAAAGTGGTCGCCACTTACCTTATTCACATCGTACACTAATAACTCAAAGTGGTTTTCGTACTTGAGGATTAACCCCCTTATGATCTCAAAACTTCGAATTTATGTTAAAATTTTTAGTCTAGTTAAAAATTTTGTTATTGAAAAACAAAAAGTTGTTTCGCTAAATTGACAGTCAACACATTTTTTCAGTTGAATGAAGAGTGACCAATTTTTTGTTTCACAACTAATTCACGACAAAATAGAGGCAAATTATGCGTCGCTATTTGAAAAACTTATTGTGCTTAGTTGACAAATATCATTAAAATAGCTACGAAAGAGCTAGCGTCCCAAAATTTCAAATTATATAACTTAACTCCATAGATAAATTTTACATAAGTTAATTTATTAACATTCACTTAACGGTTGTTGAAAAAAAAATTATAAAAATGGAAATAAATAGAAATATGCTTTGCCTCTTATACGTATATGGTATAGAAAGAAAAAAGGATGTATGTTTTTGTTGATTTAAATTAAAGGTATATTCACTGCTATAAATTTTTTTCATAATATTCATTATTTTTTATTTAATTCAACACTACTGGTAAAATTTCCTATTTTATTTTAATTTTTATGTATTTCTTTTAGTATTGACACTATTAATTATGCTGCAATACGTAGATGTTCACGAATTTCTAATTTTCAGTACTTTTGCCTCCGATTGTATCTCCCATACATACCAGTCAATTATTAAAAAAAATTGCGGTTAATTCACTTTAAAGTCGGCGTATGGACAAGAATGAAGTAACCAGCTATGTTTGTGAAGGTTTTCTGCAGTTTCCTTCACGAACTCCGGAACTCTATAGTTCCTTGTTCTCCACTCACATCCTCACATTCTTCGACACCACAATGGACCTTATGGTCGAGGTGTGTCCCGTCCAGGACATCCTCTACAATCTATCTATCTATCTATCTCCCATACATCCTTAAGCGTTTCAATAATGAAAATCTATGACTAAATTTTTTTTAAATTTTGTAAATTGTGTAAGACTATTTTTAAGGTAATAAAATAGACTTTTTACCTCTAATTTGTTGACGTATCTTTAAATTGAGGAAGCTGATATCATCAAACTGAATACATACATTTATTTTCTTCCCTTTACAGGCACACGATTGCATTTTTTGTATATGTGTTTGCTAAAAAAAAAAAAAAAATTTAAATTATAGGAAACCAATGCAGGTGAAAGATAATGATATTATGTGATATATTTACAAGTTCATACTACCTAAAGGCATAAGTGTGTTAATAGAAAAATCATATTATGTTTGGATGGATTGTGCAAAAAAGGGGATTATACACAAAACCTATTATTATTATTTATTTTGATAAATAAAATATTTTGGGGTGTTTTTTTTTGGTTTTGAATTCGCACTTATAAGGATTAATACCATAAATATAATATTATACCTCTACATAGGGTAGGTTGATGATTATTATTGTGATATGTAATTGATATATTGTATTAAAAAGACTACTTTAAACACTTGTTTGTGCTTTAATGTTTTTTTAAATAATTATCTACTTAAATTTTTGCTATTTATATTTCTGTAAAACTTGTAATTGTATATTGTAAAGAAGATAATTTAAATCGTAGGTATAAAAAAACGATTTTTTGTCACTTCTTAGAATAATGATTACGAGAAGAAATCGCTATAACCAGGGATAATGTAACATAATTTGTACTTGTTAGATAAAAATCTGAATCCTTAATAATAAATTATTATAAGAAATACACATATAAGGTACTGTCGCGTAACAAAGCCCGGCTCCTAATAAAGCCCAGTCATGAAAAATCGTTATTGTAATTGTTAAATTAATTTGAAATATCCAACATATAAGTTGCAACATCAACAGACAAAAATTCAACAATACTTTTAGTGAAATGCGTGTGGACAGTAAACCAGTGTTTATCAGTAATGAGAACACTGTAATGTTCTAAAGTAATGAGAACAATGAGACACTTTGTTTGTAATATTGAACAATTACTTCTTTGAAATTTTTGATGGATGAAGTAGTGATTTTTTTTGTTTTTACTATTGGATCTTAATATTTAAATCTTCTTCCATCATTGCATTGGGAATCTTATTGATTTCTTTCTGAATTTGTCCTTTATCGGTTTTTGCTGTCGGGTGGTACTGCTCGTAATCAGGCCCACTGGATGTTATCCAAAAATGGCCCGGGACTTATTAAGAGTATTAAATTTAACCTTTTTTTTTATTGATTACAAAAATTTTCACTTTAATAGCATATGTTATAAATAAAAGGTTAAATAAATTACAGTTAGGTCTTAGTAATCCATGCAAAAAAACAACAGTTTATTTAGTCATTTTAGCTCCTTCTGTTACCAAAGTTCGAGATTTTTTTCCAAGACTCCAAATAGGGCCCAGTATGGTTTGTGATTTTAAATAAATTACTGATTTCAATATTTAAACAAAAATACTTTGTAACCAATTAGTAAACAGTAACAGAGAATCAGGATATTTTAAAATAGAATGATAATTTTTTTTTTAAATGTAGTTTGTATTTTTAATAGATCAAACAAGGTCTGAATGAATATTAAAGGAGAAATTATTTATTTTAATGATTATTAAGTGAATTTATATTAATAACTTTAATTTGACAATGTTTTTTAGTGGGCCTTATTGAGAAACCCGGTTTCTTAAAATGACAAAAATTCGGATTTTTAAAATTATCATTTTTTCATGGAAACAAAATAAATTGTGATGACTCTGATCTCAAATCTGATCTCAAAAATCGGATGCATAAATACTCAATGTTTACTAAATATCTATTCATTTTTGTTTATTATGTAATTTCACGTATTTATAGTCATTTTGCAAAAAGAGGGCCTTATTAGGCACCAGCACCTTAGGCATAAATAAACTAATGTTGAAATTTTAATTAATGAAATTGTAATGTTGAAAATTTACCGGATTTATCACCAGACATTATCACCTACGAAAGCATCTACATACAATAGGGCACCATAATGGATCTATTAGGTGCAGATTGTCCTGCTTGGAGGATGAAACTTCCAGCCACATCATCTTTAACTGCGAACTTCTCGGTTATGGAAGATATAAAATATTCGGTGCATCTGACTCCGTACATATGATCCTTCAGAAAAATCTGACAAGCAAGCTTCTGTACTATTGCCAAGATATGGCGGTAGCTAACGTCGTCAGACTGAACTAGAATACGGAGCATAATGGACCATAAGATCGAAGTGCAGGACTTTTCATACCCGAAGATTTATCTATCTATATTTTTTCACTTTTATTTAGATACATCAGCCAATATTAAACGAATAGTACAATAGATGGAAATATTAATTGGGTAGACGAATTTCGATTTATTTGAGCTGTTTTTTTGCTATTTTTCAGTACATATTTATTTTGACCTTAGATAAGTTTAGGTTAGATCTAGCAGTAAGTTAGTTTTAAGAGAGTTTTTACACTGCAACCAGTTTGATCTATTGTGCATCGTTTCCTTCAATTATGGTCCAAGAGTGTAATAGTCGTAATGAACGTTATGATGCCTCTTGGCGACACTTCATTAAATCCATTCAGTTAGAGATTTGTTCATCCCAAATGGAAATGTCTTTTGAGAGAAATTTTTTCGCATTCGCATTGTACGTGGATTCCGGTCTCGTCTTCTTCATGACAAATTTGTGGCCAATAAGTGTCTGTTGGTTCCTTTCGAGATGTAGGTGTTCGGATGCCTTTTTCCGAGAGTAACTGTTTATGAGACAGAGCCTTTGAATGTTCTTCGCCATGGGTATTTCCCGAAAGTTGTGAGATTCATATTCAGCTCAGTCTTTCATTTTATATTTTATAGTGCTTTGTGACATTGCAAGAATTGGCTCTGAGTTATAGTATTTTGACATATTCATCATTTGATTATTAATACGTTAATAATCTCCCTAAAACGATTCCATTTTTACAACGAAACATATTGAATATTATTGCACTTCAAATATGTAAATATTTATATGGGAACCATTTTAAGATTTGCATTTTTATAAAAAAAAATTCGTTAATAAAGTATCAATTACATTTAAAAAAATATTATTACAAAAAAATAAATTTGCATTTCAAATAATTGCAACAAAACGGTTACGTAATACGGACGAGAAACATAGTATTTGGTATTCTATTTATGCAATAGATTGATTTCAAATACCTGATAAAAAATCGAATATATATCAAACAGACCTAAAACATCGCAGGTGGGCTTTTGCATCATCCTCAAAGAATATAAAAATGTATAGAAATCAAATTTAAATAATGATTATTTATGGCATAAATCAACTTAAAAGCCAAAAAAGGGTTTATTTATTAATTTTTTTTTTTTTTTTTTGAGAGAGAGAAAGTTTTTTTTTAGTAACTATGTGAGAAATTTTTCAAATAATTTAAATAAAATATTATAAATAGATTCTGTTTTTTTTTTTGCCTATTTAATAATAAAATAATATGTTCGTTTGTTTGACATCGGATTCCAGATGTTATGTAGTACGAACAGCAGTTTTATAGTAAGTTTTTTGGTTTGTTTTTTATGTATGTTATTTTGAGATTAATAGCTGACTCATTACAGTCACTTCTGTGTGTGACTGTGTGGTGGTGATATCTTTTATGTTTTCGAAACTAACGATTTTTATTAGATTTCTTTTTTTTTTCTAAACATATAGAGTATATTATACAATAAATATTAAATAAAACGTGAACCAGATTTAGTGCAGACTTTTATATCTAGTATAATTTATTTTTTATATTTAGACTTTTTAATAACAAAAAAAACAAAACCAAAGCAAAGATTTGATGAGTTTTGGTGGGTTAAATATATAGTTTTTGAAAAAATCATTTGTGTTTATATAAACCGGTTGTGTAGTTTACATCTTAGCATAGCAGATCTCCCACGAGTATGAGAGAGTACATATGTCTACATTAAGCAATGTGTATGAGAAGGAGGTCTTATAGGTTTGTTTTCTTACTTAAAGTTAAATTGTTGTGTGCTGAACAATAGAACAAATCATAACAACTGATCTGTTCACTTAAAAAACCCCACTCTCCAAGCATAACATATACAACAGTTTAACACATACAACACACAACAGTTCAACTTTAAGTAAGAAAACCTATAAGATCTCCTCTCTCATACTCGTGGGAGATCTGCTATGCGAAGATGTAAACTAAACAACCGGTATAAATATCTATAGCTTTCATTTTTATATCCTGTATATTGTATAATGTGTACATGCAATACTAGGTACATAACTTGGGCCTCTCTTCCATATCAATGCTTTTTAAGGAGAAATATTATATTAAGGATTAACCTTAATGTTTTTGATTGGGTAATATATTTTTTCTAAATTTTCACAGATCAAAATGTAATTTTAAATTTATTGACAAATAATTTATTTCTAAATTTTGTTGAAGCAGGCTCTTCTGAAGAAACTATTAACTATATTAGAGATCTAGCCGTAAGAAAACGTTAAGGCCGTCAGAAAACGGTTATAACTCTTAAAGTACAAAATATGATGTTTATATGCAATATATTTTCGAGTTTGTGAAAACAGGGACAATTTATTCGAGAATGCAATCAGAATGAGAATGCGATGAGAAAGTTCGATACGAGACGAGAAAGGAGACGTTCACCCCTCGTCTCGCTATTTAAAATGTAATACAATTTTTGTTTTCAAAAATAAAGAACATACAGATTTTGTTAAGATTAGTAATTTATTTGCAATGGCCCACCATGATTGTTTTGTTATTATATATGTTTGTAAATATATTCAAAGTAATTTGAGTCTAATGGATGAACATGCTTGAATTACTTAATGTTTTATACTTCATAACGGCGCCGTTGATTGATACATTTTTTTATAAAACATATAATGAATTATTTATTTTTTGCATCTTTTAAAAAACATTCATCTTCTAATTTAATGAAATATAAGTTTCTATTAAAAAAACATTTTTAAAAACAAGCTTTATATAGTAAAATTAATTTTCTACAACTTTACTTCTGATGATTTTTCGATTTTTTCAATATTAAGAGAGATATACCAAATTTTGTGTTTCCCCCTTCCTCTAAACCTATAGCTACAATCTATCTATCTATGACCCACACAAGTTGATGTCAGTTTAAAATTTTATAATTGATTTCTGCCTTATTTATTCGGTTTTCGAAAAAATTTCTCGGATAAAAGTTGATCAGTAGAAATAACGTAACAACTTTTACCCGAAGCATATTTTCGAAAACCGAATCAATAAGGCACAAATCAAGTATTAAATTATAAACTGACATCAACTTGTGTGGGTACACATATATTATGTTTTTAATGCACACTCATGTACATTAAATGGTCATCAATATGGCGGCCAGAACCGTTGTGATTTTAAATTCAAATTCAAAACAGTAAACGAAATTTTACTCTTCTCATAGCCTTAAAATTTAAATGTTATTATGAATTAATCGAAATTATTATGAAGATACACTATTTGAATGTCGATTATTGGCACCGAGAACACACCTAAATTTTATTACTTTGAGAGTAATAAAATTATCATTCGTTTACTATTTTAAGTTTGATTTTTAAATCAGGCCTATTCTGATCGCCATATTGATAATTATTTAATGCATAAGAGTGTACATTTACCGTGCAAAAGATTTTAAATTGAAAAATAAACCACAAAAACCAAAAAAATATTTGAGCTTTTCTAAATATCCCGGTATTTGTTAGTTTTAAGTTTTGGTAATTTTTATAAATTATAAAGGGTAATACAATTTTATATAAATTTTGTAAAAACAGTTTTGCACTAAGCTCACAGGACACGGAAAGCGGAAAAATATTCCATTTTCTGCAACTTTTTGGTAATTGGGCTAAGTGTAGAGTTTGAAAAGACAAAATTTTCCCCTTATTAAAATTAAAGTTAACTGTCGAAGTTATAAAATAAAAAATTATTGAGATTAAAAAAAAAAACCAACAAAATAAGTGGTTTTTAAACCACCAAAAATTTAGTTTTTGTTACTGGTTTCGGATTGGAAAGCTTTATTTTTTACAATGTACACAGGTGAAAAGAAAACATATATTCAAACTTTTGTGCGTTAAATCCATTTATTTGAACTCAGTTTCTGGGCTAATGCTTGCTAAAACATGAATACTGTTACAAGATTATTTGTTTACATAAAATATATAATGTATTGTTTATATATAAACTGTCCAAGTAATAAGAACTTACATCAATTTAATTTCAGAAATTTTATAATAAATATTGAGTGTAAGTTAAAATGATTGATAATTTAAAGTTGAACATTGTACTAGTTTTTACATTTTTATTTTTTTATACTTAATTTTATTTGAACAGTTAAGTTTTCTATTTCACATAATCATCATGTAATCAATCAAATTAAATCATTCGTGAATATTTTAAATTAAGATAATAAACCTATTTATAAATATGTACACGGATTGTAATTAATATAATTTAAGTTGTTGAAATCAATAAATTAAATGATTTATTATTGTTCAAGAGAAGTTCACATTCGCCATAGAACACCCACAAATGACACGACTCAAAAAGATAGGATTTTGATCCTTGATTAAAATGATTTTATAATAGCTTTTGATAAATGGCCAATTTTTTACTCAGGCAATAACTTGCTTGTGAACTTATTCGATTGCATAGGTAATATGTAATATCATGTCTAAAAGCCATCAAAATAATTTGAAAAGAATAATAATTAAAAAATAAATTGAAATTAATTAATAGAGAGCGTTTACCAAGTTATTCAAATTTCGTTGCTTGATTGCAATTTACATTTCGTTAACACTTTCACCAATATGGGGTTTTGCCTCGCTGGACCCTTAAAGCCATCGAAATTGCTTAGATAGATAGATAGGTACATCTTGGGGTTTATACAAAGTATAGCACTTTGACCTTATGGACCATTGTGCTCCCCCTTCTACTTCAATCCGACGAGATTCGCTTCTCTCATATGTTGGCAATAGCCAGGTACTTGCTTATCAGGTCTTCTTAAAGGTTCATATATTCGGGGTGAGATGCACCGAATATCCTGTACCTGCTGTAGCCTAGAGATTCGCAGTCAAAATAATGTGGCTGTATGTTTCTTCCTTCTCGCCACACAATCTGGACATAATGGACCCATTATGGAGTCCCATTGTGTGCAGATGCTTCCGCAGGGGATAATGCCCAGTAATGAAGTCAGCAACCCTCCGTAGTTGCATCCTGTTCAGCCTCAGCGCATCGAGAGATAGGCTCTTGGTTGCACTCTGAAGAAGTATCTTCCGGAGCTCCTGCCGCGGTACTTTTTCATAGTGATCATGCTGTTTAGCATTTGACCACTCGTTGATCACCTATTTACGTGCAGTTTTTGGAATTCTTAAAATAGGATCGAAATTGCTGACAAATATTGTTATGTATAGTGCTTTATCTCTTGTTAATCTTTAGCTAAGCTACTGGATTTTGTATTATTATTTTAATTTAAACTCATGTTTTAATATCAATTAACTTTTTAATTACTATTATTTTTAAAGAATTTTGATGGCTTTTAGACATCAGATTAATAAGTCTAGAAGCAAGATATTTTGAAAACTAAACATTTTTTCAGAGTCAAGTTATTGCATGTAACCTTATCTGGCCATTTATCGGAATTTAGCTAAGCAACAGTTTTGATCGCGTCAAATCGCGTCAATTTAACCCAATTAGTTTGTTTTGTTTCGGCCAGCGATTATTCTTCTCTGTTATTTATAATTGAAATTTTAGCCCTGAAGAAAAAGAAAATATTAGTTGAGCTTGTTCTGAAATTGATAAACAGATCACTAAATATGTCTATGGTAAAATAAATGGTAAAATAATATGATGTCAAATATTAACACAAATATGGGTAAACTTTTGATTCTAGAAAATATATATTTGATAATTTTCATAGAAGCATATTTTTATTCAATATTAAAATTTATAAACAATATGATGTCGAAACTGAACTACAAAACAGATTGGTTTTAATAAGATACTTAGTTATATTCGCATATACAACATACACGAAGACGAATGAGGATATTTGAAGGAAAATATGATAAAGCTTATGTATATACTATGTGTGTATGTGTATGTATATGATGCGAAGAATACCACCGGAACATGATATACATTTTACAGTGGGTGGTTAGACAAAGACCACTTAAATGTTCATGTAAATTGTTAGACAAAGAAAATATGATTATAATATTAAAAAAGCAGCCATATTATTATTAAGGATGTATTATTTCAAGAAAGCAATATTAACCATTGTACTGAGAGTCAGTTCAATTATGAAATGTGGATTTATTCCTCAAATTATTATAAATCGGTATCATACGGTAGGTATGGGTATTTTTTATTCAATCGCAATGTAAAGCACAATATTTGAAATTTTTATACGTTATTAATTAATGTAAAATCCCATATTGTAAATTTTTTGAATTGAAACTTTTTATGGCTGATACTAAACTCAAAAAATCTGTTAAACTATCTATTGTTTTTGTATTTATTGTATTTATCTCACTCTGTTATTATATTATAGAAGGTGTGTCTTGTATATTTTGATAGTACTATTGCATAGTTTTTCAAACATAAATTAGTAGTTTCCAATTAGTTAATTTTGAATTTTATGGTCTAAGAGATTTAATAAAATTGGCTTTATCTAAAAGGGTGATTTGACACAATTTATTTAACACGATGTAACTTTATGGTGGGAAAGTGTTATCATTAAATTTAAGTAAAAATAAACCTTTAAAAAAATTTAAGATGTGCTTCCGTTTTGTTCAAATTATTTTTGTATAAAAGTGGAACAAATATTTCCATAGAGATATCTATTCAACGAAACAGATATCAAAAACTATACGACAAAATTTTTCTTCTCGATAAATCGTATCTAAATGGAGTGAATAAGGTATTTCTATGATGATAAATCGTGTAAGAATAGAACTATTGCCTGATTAATTATTTATATCAACAAAAATAAATGTATAAAGGACATTTGATTTATTGAAATTGGTTTTTATCAAAATTCGCGTATTTCTATGAACATGAAATGTACTAGATTCTAAATCTTAGATTTATTTAGATATCTATGAGTACAGTACTTGTTTCCCTGAGTTACCAGGTAACTACTGACAAACTCACATTTTCATTGTTAAATATTCAGGCAAAATAAACGTTTAGTGCAAATTATTGTCTTTATTTAATATTTATAGCGTAGATTTACAGGATATCTTGGTCCCTACATTTTTGGCACTCTGACTGGGATTCGAACCCCGAAAAGAGAATAAATTTATGCGTTTTGCAGAAAAAAAATCATAGTTTTATTATTTTCACAACGAAAATGTAGAAATCTTCAATCGTACATCACAAAAACGTACTTTTGAATTTTAAGAACTTATCCGAAACACTTCTATAAATTTTTTAATAGCAATTCTTTATGTATTTTTCACAATCCAGATTGTTTAAATACAGAAAAGGGCATGATTGTACCGATGCTTTTTTACAGGTTTCTTTCAATTATGAATTTCTATAATGAACATGATAAGTATAAAGATTGTTAAAATAATCAAAGAGAACTCCAGGTTTTTTGAAATTACATTTCAAATTTTGCCCCAATTCCTAGAACATTTATTTGTATTTTATAAATACGTATTTCGACTACAATGTAGTCATCGTCAGTATGAATTAGTTAATCGTAACTATCTCTGGGATATGGATTCAGAGATATGTTGCTTGTTGCTAATTTGGTGCGTGTCTCACAATGATATTAAAAAAGTTCTGCCTTTTATATGATTTGACTGATCGGGTATGATGTGACCCGATGATTATTTGAGTTGACTGACTAAAGGTTTAGGTGTGTGAAGAACTCCACTTATTTATTGACGGTATCCTTTTGTGACTATGCAGCGTTCTTTTTGTGACTAAAGTGAGGGTATCGAGGCTAACCTTGATATTCAGGTATTAGATTTTATTTTTTGAAAAATAGTATAATTTTATTAAATCAGAATTTGGAATTGGGTCATTGTCTAAATTTATTATCTGTTTTCTCAATTTTTGTATGTAGATACTTTCGTATGCATCTAATTCTGTGGGGTTTTGAACCGATTTCAGTAGTTAAATAACATTTAAATGTTCTAGAAATTGGGGCAAAATTATAAATGTAATGATAAGTATATAATAATAGATTGTATTATATATATTTATAATATTGTGACCTAGCAACATGGAATTCGAGACCTACACAGATAATATAAAATTTTAGATATAATGATTTTATGCTATTAAACGGTTGTAAATCATTTTCAAATTAAAAAAAAAAGATTTGAGACTGGGACACAGGAATGATGTGAAAACATATCCTACATATAATAGAATGTTCCTATACAATGTCAAATTCCCGTTTAAAACATCACATTGTATAATCTGAAATTTCATTTCACTCCCCATATGAAATCGTAGACAAAGCGAATTTTCTCAGAAGATAATCAAAGAAAATCAACCAAGTTACCTTGTAGTAAGAGTTATAATATTAATTATTGATTATTAGTTATAATATTATTAATTATGAGTTATAATATTAATTATAATATTATTAATTATGAGTTATAATATTAATTATAATATTATTAATTATGAGTTATAATATTAATTATTAAGTATTCGGACATGAAAATGGCAAATATTTTGCAGATGATAAATAGTAAAGTTTAATTTTTATAATTGTACTTTTTTTCAACTGTTTTCCTTTTCATAATATTACCACAATTATTATTTTCAATATCGAGTTTTTAGACTCAATGGACTTTAGTACAACTGAATTTTTCTAAGAAACAATTACTGGAATAGAAAATTGTCGAAATGATACCAAAACGTTAATGTTTCGCAAACTTCCTATATATAATGTAAAAAAAAAATCTCCAACGATGTTAGTTGGAATGGAGTATCAACATAACTTGGGAATTCCTTTAAACCAACAAAAATTTTTTATATTTTCAATTCTTTTTTGATACAATATTTTTTATCTATATACTATAAATATATTGTTCATGTAATAATAATAATTGTTATATAAAAAAAAAAATGTTTCCATGCGAAAAATATTAAAATTCCAAGTGGATTGATATAATATGATTATATGTCATCGCAATCTACTCATATAAGGATGGGATATATGTTCGAGGGTTGGAGAAAAAAAAAGATATTTTGTGTGATATTTAACAAAGCTTTAAGGAAAAATGAAGAAGAGTAAAAATGTGAAGTCAGAGCAATGTTGATGAAATAAAATATAATTTTTTTTATACTAATATCAGCAGCAACATAGAAAAGTATTAAAGGCATCCATCTTTTTATCTTGAATTGATGCGCTATAGAGAATAAATAATTCTTGATGTGATGTTCGGAGTATATGAAATAAATACCATCGGGATTTATTTAATTCTATTTTAAAAATGTATTTTATTTTCAACAAAATTCTCGAAAAAATTGTATTTTATTATTATATACCGAGTATATAAGTTGATGTGACAGCAATATTTTTAGTTGAGTACAAAAAATAAAAATTTTGTAATCGTTTCTATTATTTCATGCGAAACAAACAAAAAAACGATTATGAAAAAATTTTTTTATAAATAATTTGCTACACTTCTTTTGCCTCTATATACAAAATATAAAACCGTATGGTAAATGGGTGTATTATTCAGCAATAGAAACTGATATGAAATTTTCATGGGAGCTCTACTCAGCATACATGTATGTACTAAAAATTAGTAGGTCGTTTAGTAGGTCTACCCATATTCAGACAAATAAAATCAGTTACAGAACTTCAAAGTCACTAAAAAGCGAGAAATAAAATCTATTTTGACTAAATGGAAACCCGACTTCAAAAATCAAATATTCTAAAACAAAAAATGCACTAAAAAGTATAAAAAAATTTTTTATTCTTGTGTCAATTTTAGTTCACCTAAGCAAAAATTTTGAAATATTTATGTACAATTATTGTTATTTTTGGAGGCGGTGTCCAAATTTTATTTGAATTTCTCTATGATGACACCGACTCCAAAAATAACAATAACTGTACATATATATTTCAAAATTTTTGCTTTGGTGAACTAAAATTGACACAAGAATATGCAATGTTTTTTTACTTTTTAGTGCATTTTTTGTTTTAGAATATTTGATTTTTGAAGTCGGGTTTCCATTTTGTCAAAATTTTTTTTATTGTTATATTTCCGGGTCCAGTCATTTTAACACTAAAAATCTCAATGTAATGACCCACCGCCTCCACTACTACAAATACTTATCGACCCTTCCACCAAATTTTTATTTCATCGAAAATTTTTGAATTCTTTCTCTCGTAACGAGATAAAACACATACCAGTTATTAAGTCTAATTATAAAATTTTAAGCAAATACAGTTATCAGTAAAATTGGTCCAGTAGTTTTTGTTTGATGCTCGAACAAACAAACAAATAAACAGACATTTAAAATTTTATAATAGAGATTTGTTACATTCTTTTGACACGTCTTTTAATTTGCTTCCATAGTGGGAGGCAATTCAAAAAACTGATGACAACAAAATCGGGGTATACAGTTTGGTGTTGTAGTTACATATCTATCAACTACATCCAAAATTTAATTACACCACTCGATAGCTAAAGGATCAAAGAATTTGTTAGTTGAGTGAGGACTGTGACACATCGTGTGCGGCGGAGTGAGAAGCGCTGCCATTTTGAGGTCGTTTCGCTGCGTCACATAATTTCCGTTTAGTATAACTTTTGACTCACACACACCCCTTTTTTGTACACGTTAGGAGTACAAATATGATAGGATACTTATTAGAAAGTTGGGTCCTTTATTCAGTTTTAAATTAATATAGTATGAAAAAAATCACATCTGTCGTATTTTGAGCACCTAAATTCTAGTTAGCGAGACTAGCTAGAAAAAGCTTTTTTTAAATAAAATCTTCTTCTGTTTATTTTTATTTTCTAAATCTGTAAATGTAAATAAATACAAACATGTGTTTCAAAATTATTTATTTTGTTTTTATAAACCAGAAATTTAAGGATGTTGGGTTACTTCTTCAATAAAATTAAAATTAAAAACATATTTCTTAAAACCTATAAAACATTATTGATTTTACATTAATATTAAACCAATTAGTGAAAGAACCCTGCACAAACGTTGTGGGAAAACATATTCGTTGGATTCGAATCTAACTAGCCCCTGTAAATCGATGGTATATAAGGTTATTTTTGGCAACAAATCAGGAGTCAAAGTTCAAAAGAAAGCTATGTTCATAAGGTATTTTTGCAGAATAAATATCATTAAAATTTCATTAGTAAGCATTAATATTGAGTACAATCAAAGCCCACACATCCTGACGAAGACGACGCTAGAGTTTTTATTATCAAGATCATAAAAAGCGTGGTTTCAAATTCAAACTTGTACTAGTTATCGAATGAGAATTTTATGGACACACAGTCATAAACCCGGAAGGTGCATTATTATTTATTGGAAATGTGACCACACTTAATTGTTTTATTGCTCTGTGTCCATAAAATTCTCATTCAATTACTATATTAACTTTGAATATGTACCACTCCATTTTATGATATTGATAATAAAAATTCTGGCCGCCATCTTCGACAGGATGTATGGCCTTATATTGTGCAAGTAAGTGTGCATGTGTATATTTGTATAGAAATATCATTGTATGACTTGCCTCTGGCCTTCGTATATTTAAAGCAGCTTTCCCGAAATTTTGTAGAAGTTTCTTAAAGATTTTCTTTACCTTGTACCGTTTAAAGTTTCTGCCAGATTAAAGCGTAGCTGCTACGCGGTACGGATGCATAAAATGAAAACTTTTCATCGCATATGTCACTCGAAAATTACCTGAGACAAGATATAGATTACCTAATACAAATTTACAAATAACTTTACCTCTTTATAATATTAGTATTAATAAATTTGATAATAATATCGTAATAAACATGACTGTAATGATCCAACATCCTTAACTAACTTATGAAAAAAAGAACCAGACTGAAATGTAATAAAAATGATATGTCTTATTGAATATGGCATATATAAATAAAATACTACAAAAAATATTATTTTATTATAAAAAATAATTAATCATAAAACAAATTAATAAATTATTATATTATAAAAAGAAAGAAATAAAATAATACTTTTTGCAATCCATTACTATACATAATATCACGATTTTTATTTAAATTTTGTGTTCTTTAATAATAATATTGAAAACTGATGGGGGATGAATGAAAAAAACAACAACATATTATAGAATATAATCACGTGATGGGATCAGCGGGTGATCAAGGCGGGGTAATCTCGACTGCCCAGGCGGCATCCAACTAGCAATATGTATGTTATTTTTATTCTTTTGCGCTACATACACTGACGGTTTGTAATCTATTGTTTTGGCACGACTACGTTCATTCAATGTACAGAAGAACTATTAATGAATTTAGAATATTCGATATAGAAAGGAAAATAGTGTCACAGTTTAGTTCAAGAATATTTCATTTAACTTTCTTAAACTAATTATTCATGTTTTAAAGTAAATAGAATTGATGAATACTCTGACACAATCGGAATCAATTAAATAAAAACTATTGAGATGTATAACAAATTAAAAGAAATATACATTTTGGCGAGGACAATTATTGTTTCATAATGAAACGTTTCAATTTATTACTTAATAGTCTCATAATTCTAATTAGTAATGTTTAGCTGACAAAAGTACAGACTCTGATTATAAACGTATAACATATATATATATATATATATATATATATATATATATATATATATATATATATATATATATATTTATATATATATATATGGAATGGAGAGAGAGAGAGAGAGAAATACAAAACACAACTCAAATAGAAAATACCATTTTCTCATCTAATATTGTAGAACAAGGCTGTAATTCAAATATTTTCCATATTTCTAGGTTACATTAAGATTATGTGAGCTATTTTTAATACTGAAATGAAAACTAACCTAGAAGCATAAGAAGCGTACGTACGAAGCGTAGAGACGAAACGAACTCCCGATTACTTTTATTTGGTCCCTAATTTAACCACCATCTATCTCTACAGAAGATACTTAAAAATTTTGTTTAAGTGTGAGTGTGGCTTGAGGTTACCACACTTCAACCAGTCTGTGTGGTCAAGTTGTTAATAAAGAGCTTTGCTCCGAACTGGGTGGTCACTGATTTCCAACACTTTGTTTGTCAATTAAAATAATTTAAAAAAAAATGCGCGTGCACCGTATGCGTGATAGAAGTGAAACTTCTCAAATTAATTTACAAACTTTTTTTTACCAAATAATAAAATTTTTTATTCTTACCTTGATAAACTAAAGATGAGTTTTATAGTATAGTTTATAGTTTCTATAGAAATGACAATCAAAATTGACGATTTAAAATTAAAAAAAAATTTTAATAAAATAATTTTATATATATTTTTTAGAAATATAGTTTCTGTAGAAATAACAATCAAAAATTTTAATAAAACAAAAAATATAGCTCTCTTTCTCTTTCTCACTACTTCATATCTTTCTTCTCTTTCGTGTAACGAAATGTGTCTAAACGTGATGCGTTCTTAAATTTAACCACCGATAGAGTCCTAAGTCCTTTTTTCAGAAGTCTATTGCTATTTTGCAGTGATTCTCAACGTTCTTTTTTGTAGCGGCACACTTTTAACGATTTCAAAATTTGATGGCACACAAAGAAAAAGATAAATTTAAAAGTTGTTTACTTACCTATAAATACATTGTGTAAAATAGTTTATGATAATAATTTTGAATGTAAAATAAAATAATATGTAATACAAAAACAAACAGTACGTTTAATAAGGGGTTAATTACAAGTTAATAAAAATAATACTTTTAATGAGAAATTTGAGTTTTGAAATTTGAATGTGAGTGATGTTTTTTGATAATTTCATTTATATTTGGTCGTAAAAATGGCAATGCTACTGTTATATCATCTTCTACATTTAACAGCCTTGACCTTTTTTTCGTCTTTATGTTGGTTAATAATTTACTATATACATTTCTAAAATATGGCGGCACACTTTAAAATTTGGCGACACACAAACTGATTTATATTGTACGACTTTTCCAAAAACCGAATGAATTAGTTCCACAACTTCTGTGGCACATAGTACAGAGAGTACAAATTTACACACCACGTGCTAGAATGCAAAGGATCAGTGAAAGTAATAAGTTTTTCTGTTTTTTCAATACTTACTACACAAGTTTCTAATGATATTATTTTCGAATTATTTAAATTGAATTTAATATTTATTTATATTTTTTGGTTTCGACCCTGATAAGAGTATTCAATAGACGCGTTATATAAAAATATTCATACACACATTATACAATATCATATATCCAACAGTGCGAGGTTTCTGATGTAAATTGAAATCATTCGTTCAGTATAAAGAAAAAAGAAACCCTACGTTTACACTGAGACGACATCTATTGTTATCAATATATACCTACAGAGGCATATATATATATATATATATATATATAGATTTTTATATTCAAAATATAGAGTCTTCTTCAAAAACGTTTGCTTTTGGTTTTCATGTAATAATTTTATATCCGGATGGCAACTTATTATATTCAGCCGAAAATCGAAATCGGATATTGAATGTATTTTTATGTTTCGAGGTTTGAAGAATATATCGACATATTCTAATAATAGTAGGGACATTTAATTTGTACCAGTTTTTTTGCATCAGAACGATGTATTTTAGATATGAATGCTGATTAATATTTTTCGAAAAGTAATATACATAAATTTTTGATGTGTATAGCGAGGCTGTACAAATATAATTTTATATGGGGACTGCAATGAGCAATTTTAGCTTCGATTATCACGTTTATTTGTAATGATCGTCTATGTGACAGTCATTATATATATATATATATATATATATATATATATATATATATATATATATATATATATATATATATATATTTATTTATTTTCATTTTTTATATATTTTTCACAACTTATAAATATTTATCAACATTCCTATGTTCTTATCTAAGTTCTATTACAGTGAATATTTTCATTACACCTAGAAGAACGATTTGATATACAATATTGCACTTTCACGTGACCTATATACGTGTGCAAAAACTTTAGCTCATTTGGAACTTGTTGAAATTTTGATTGGTATATTTATCCTAAACACAAAAATTCAAACCATTGAAGTTAAATAAAAGAAACGAAAATATTTAATATTAATTGGTTTTTAACAATTTTTTACAGAGGTAAAGGAAGTAGGTACACATAAATGTTACTTAACTTTGAAATTTTCAATCGCTTACACATTGTGAAGTTACAGTTATGGCTTCTTCGAAGCAAGGAAAAAATTCGGCACTAACTCCATAATAGAATCTAAAGTCTTTTCACAGAAGGTAGTGTTAGAAGTAGCAGGGGAAGGGAAGTTGTAGCCTGGCAAGTAAACCTTTCTAGGCCTTTTTTCCGATCCCTAAAGTACAAGGGATTTGTATGTATTTAGACTAGGAATTGGAAGGCTGTGAAACTGCAGCCGACATTGACAAAAGTTTGTGATAGGAAAATGCAGAAAACCTTTACGAGCATACGCCAACAGTTTAGTCAATTATCTGCCCCATTAATCTTTAATTAATGTATAATTGACAAACTGCCATCGTTGGGAATGGAACCAGCAACCTACCACATCCGAGCAGAGCGCCTGTACAAGTCGACCACTCGGACTGGTTCGTTTAAGAGGTAAAAAACTATACTAATATAATGATGAAAAATTACTTTTTATATATGCTAAAATTTTGAAAAGCAGTAATCCGATATAAAATACTTATGGAATTCTGTGAAACATGGTATTTTTTACATATAATTTATAGAAACATCCTGTATATCTAGTATATGTTTATTGTCAGTCCATCATATTTTCATTTTTTCCCATTTAAGTATTATCATATATGTGAGTACCAAATGACATATTCATTTGTATATGTGTATAGAGTAACATATAATAATAATAATAATAATAATATATTCTTCATATATTCACGTATATATATATACGGGTACATACTACCTACTAGTAATAGGTTGGATGAGAACGATATATACTACCTACCAACATTTTTGCATATCCATTCGTTTTTCACTCGGGAAAACTCTTAAGAGGACTTCACTTACTCATCCACTCTGTTGCTATGTTGTTATGTAGAGCTAAAAAAATTCTTTTTTTTTCATCATATTTCCCCTTTTTACATTTGTCATATATAATATTTCATATACATGTATAGGGTGAATCGGAAAAAAATATCTTGCTTTTGTTCTAGTTAAATACAAATTAGTGCCTGCTTAAAACATTTATAGCTTTAAATAAAATTAAAACCACCGATATGCATATTTCTATAATTGTAATATCGTTTCGGCTTTTATAATATCATAATTTGCAGTCCCCGGTGCTGACTAGTTGAAAAGCGTTGCATTGTCTGACAAAGAATTGATTATTACTTAATTACGTAAAATTGTTTGCAATCTAATTAATACTAAATATATTAACATATTATTAAAAATTAATAATAAAAAAAAAAAAAACTTAAGTCGTCGCGAGGACGTCTGGCAGATGGGAAACATCAAAACTATTTTGTATAGAAATTATTCATGAAAGGAAATAAATATGGTTTATTAAAGGCAATAAATATGGCATAATCAAAAACAATATATTCAGATTTTTGTTAAAGACAAAAATTATTCTTTAATTAAAAATATATATATATATTAATTTAACACTAAAAAATTAAATAATTTCTTAAAAATTCAGGCGGCTCAATTCTTTCAATCAGTTACTTAAACTATTATTATTATTATTAACTATTATGTATAGAAAATATACATTGCCATCTATGAATGAGTTTTTGATACTGTATATGTACTGCCATCTATCAGCTTCTTTTTTAAATCTGATTTGTTATCTGTAATATCACCTATGAACAACTTGTTGACGTATGGTGAGAAAACGTCGCCGGGCCAACAGTCGGTCTAATACGCCGCAGTAAATGTTTCACAACAATATATAACGATAAACAATTGACGTATTGTATATTAGTAAAAACAAGTATCAGCACG
The DNA here is from genome assembly GCA_963920215.1 of Nineta flava. NCBI lineage: Eukaryota > Metazoa > Arthropoda > Insecta > Neuroptera > Chrysopidae > Nineta > Nineta flava. The sequence continues at coordinate 82,031,154 of OY986042.1, forward strand.
TCCAGAATAATAATGAACATTTAAAACAATAGATGCTCGATTTGTGGATTTCTGCAACGTTTATATGTTATATTTGTAGTTATAAAATTTATAATATATTCATTAATTAACAAAAATGTTAGGGTAAATAAAATTTACTCAATAGCACTTCTGGAGTTATAAAGAGCATTTGAAGAAATGTTGTATCAAAATCCGTGAAATGGTTTTTAAATTAAATCGAAAAATACATTCAAAGAATTTGACATTCTCCCTTGCGTACATCTATATGCTTTGGCTACAGATATACTAGCAACATAAAGTTAAAAGTACTTAAGGACAGTCGAAGAAACATTGATCTATAGCAGTGAAAAGTTTAAGGTGGCGTGTCCATGCGTACTTACAGTGAATATGATGAATACGGGAATTATTAGGCCAAAAATGACCTCCTTGTAACTTTTGAACTAAAAGAGCTGGCTGCAGAGCTGAGTTTTTTCCAATTTACAAAGATTATTTTAACATTCCATAATCTCAGCGTTATGGAATAAATAAAATAAATAAATCAAATAAAAATAAATAATTAAAACCGATATTTTAATTCAAGTTTTTCCATTTGTGTTGATTAGGCTCCCGATTCATCCTGTATTTTTTGTTCTCTCCGACAATATTTTTACCTCTTTTATTCTATGTCGACTGTAGTACAGTGAGTGAGTGTATTATTTTCTTTTACTTATGATGAGGATGGTATGTATACTGCGTATAAAGAACGTTAAGCACTCACTACAACGATATATATAAATCATGTTAAGAGGTGCAGATTTTTGTAAAGTCTATATATTTTTTTACTTTTACAGAGTCTTTATCACTCACTCTGCACTCAGAGCTTATACTCAGAGAGAGATTCTATTGTGTTTTATTTAAAACTGTGTGTTTTTGTGCTTTAATTTTTAACCCTCACATTTTTCAAAACACCATACAAAACAATGGGTGTATTAATTAATTATTCAATCTGTATGTAATGACGTATTATAATTTACACTATGTTTTAATTCTTCAGGGTGTATATTAGTACTCTAAGATGGATTTATTTTAATCTTAAAAATTTTATTTTTATGAAACATGACGCTTGAATGTCATTTTGAAGCGATGAAAACATGAAAAATATTATTTTTTATTTTATTTTGTAAAAGCTTTGTTATAAAATCCACAATCACGGCCTTGTAACTTGGTTGTATCATAATCAAGGAACAGCTATAGACAGTAATAAGACTTTCAACTAACACTTTTAATACTAAGTAAAATACGAAATTATTTTAATATTTTTCAAAATTAATTACCGTATCTCGATTTTAGAAATAGTTTTGACTAAATGTTTCTTAGATTTCAGTATGCAAGGAACTTAAGTATCTTTTACCTCCAGATTCTACAGTGTTAAAGCTTAAATAAATTGTATATATATATACATATATATATATATATATATATATATATATATATATATATATATATATATATATATATATATATATATGGATTGAGTTTACAATTTGGTGCCTAATGTGTTTTATTAAAATGAAGTCCAGGATCGCAAAATATATGTTTTATCACACATAAACTGTTTTTTTTTTAATTGAGTTCAATATCTTGAAAAGTTAGGAATTATTCAAGAATTCTTGCATGGTTTCATGTAATCTCAACAAGACAGCTATCGTTTAATTTGTCATGGCTGTTCAAGAAGCTCCATATTGTCGAAGCAATATAACACTTTTTATTTAAGCTTAATAAGGGCCTGAAAAGATTGTGAGTTTCGAAAATAAACAGTTACTAATACTAGTCTAATATTCCGGAAAATCTTGAACATAAAATGGTCTTCCTACATCGAATGACAAAGTTTTACGCATAATTGGCTCAAGAAAACAACTATAGTGCAACTATTTAACAGAAGAAAAGTCTTGTACTTTGGAATTTCATGCGTTCTAACAAATATTGTATCCAACAGCTTGTATTGATGGGAACCACAGAGGCAACGAGGTCGAAGGCGGACATCATGACTCGACAATATTAAACTGTGAACTGACTTGAACTTAATACAGCTAAAATCAATGGTTTATGACAAAAACTTGGAAAAGAGTGGTTGCCAACTTCTCCTCGGAGATATGGCACTCTTCTTCATATATATATAAGTTATGGTACCCAGCATAGGACAACACATACAAATAATATTTGCTTACATTATTAGTTATTTCCAATATCGACATCCGTTGACGTCAAACCAAGAAATTGCACCGTCAGATTTTTAGAACCAATGCACTTGTTTAATAATTAGTATATAAACCGATATAAATTAACATTCATTATTCATTAGTTTTTACATACGTTAGCTAAATGTTTCCACGACACTAGCGTGTAATCTATTTTCAATATTTAAATAATTAATTTTGTATTTTGTAATTGAATTGTAATATTTGTTTAAAGTGAATAAAAATTGTTTTTTTTAAGACTCGAATATTCTGAGACTTATAATTGGCGCAGCCGGTAGGATAGTGTAGAAACTTCGACACTACCACGTCCAACGTTTAAAGTACAAAAATCGACTTATAACGGGTGAATTTCAATTCTTCGGGACGAACCTACAATCAAAAAAATTTATTATAACTCAGCAACTTCTGGAAACAATTTGGAACTAAAAGCAACACTGTGGTCTGGTAATTTTCACTTCGACAGCATATCGAAACAAGTGGTAATTCATTACGAATATCGAGAAAATTCATTGGAAACCTATTTGTTAAAACATGGTGTGGAAATCGTTCATAATTCAACTGTAAGTACATTTTTTTCTTTTGATTACTGAATGAAATCCTCTAATGCCTAAATTCCCCAAATCACGAATAACAAATAAAAACATTGTTAACAAAGGCTTATTGTTGCCAGCTAATCTAAGTGTCGCTAGTACGTCGACACAACAATTAGATTCTCAAACTATAGACTCAGACACTGACTCTATATATTCAATTACACCATACGTAACAGATACAATCGAAGAAATAACAAGTAAACTAAATCAAATCCAAATAAATCAAATCTATACCCCAATAAAAAATAATTCAATTAATAACAGTATCGATAATATTTCTAAAATGTCGCACATTACAACAATAGACTTAATCAAAATGATGACACCTTTCGATGGTACCCCTGGTACTCTGGAAAGATTCATTCGAAACGCGGATAGAGCTATTTCAACAGCTAACCAAAACGAGGATCTATTAATCGATTTAGTCAGAACAAAGATCATTGGGAAAGCAAACGAAATTTTAATTTCAGTAGGCGACCCAAATAATTGGACAACAATTAAAAATCATCTGACCACACAGTTTTCAGACAGACGAACAGTCGAAACCATTTTACACAAACTCAATACAATTTCACAATGTAATAAAACGCTAGAAATGTATTACGCTGAAATTGCCGACTTACAAACAGCTCTACTTAGTTCTGTAGATACCTCAAAATCTATAGAATACCGATTAGGGCAAAACGAAGTTTACTTGTCTATCGTTCTGAAATCATTTATTGCTGGACTAGATCCAAAACTAGGATATATAGTCAGAGCCAATAGACCTAAAGATATCAAAGAAGCTTATGATGTATGCTTGAACGAATTAAGCATGCAACAATCAAGCATGGACAGAAACAGAACTAGTTACAGTAAACCTCAAACAAACCATCATCAGTTTAGACAAAACTCACAATCAATACCTTTACGACAACCCAAATTTAATTATACCCCTAACTACCAAAACAATCCAAGACCTATACACAATTCTCCAATGTATAGAAACCCACAACAATCATACCCCCAACAAACGCACAAACCAAATCCTTTCACGCAAAATAATCATTATAGACCTATACAGCCGAACAGACCCATTTTCGCACAACAAAATCAAAACCAACAACAACAAAGACCTCCATATAGACCTACACCCATGGACACCAGTTCAGGGCATACCAAACAAATATTCCATAACACACCTAATAATTCATTTAGACCATCGGGACCCCCAAACTTTACGTCTAAAGAACTTTTTAACGTAGACCATGAACAACAAGTGCCTTATGACTACGATTATAACCAACAATACGATATTCGATATTCACAACAATACGAAGTTGACGAATATCAAAATATCTATGACTCCCAAGATAACTACGAACCAACGTTAGAACATAACCATAACGAGAACTACAACAGAAATTTTAGCGATAACATAGATGAAAATTTTCCGACAAATGCCTCAACATCCAGACCGCCGGACTATTTGAACTAAACTACCACAAAACTAACGGAACTCTCCCCTACATCAAAATTGATCACCTAAAATTCTTGATAGACACTGGAGCCGATAACAATTTCATCGACCCTAAACATACCTCAAATTTCCAACTCATACCCACAGACATAACTGTAAAAACTGCCCTGCGGGAACATTTAATCAATCAGAAAATCCAAGTAGACTATTTATCACAACTAAATAATCAACAACCCTTGGAATTCTTAGTGTTCAAATTTCATCATTTCTTCGACGGGCTCATTGGGAACGAAACTTTACGCAAACTCAACGCTCGACTTAACTATCAAGCTAACACCATCACCTTTGGAAACATTACAAACAAATTGCTATATAAACCTATACTCCAACCCCAAATCTTTAATTTGGACCCACATGAACAACGACTAATTACCCTACCCACTAACGTTAAAAACGGAGATGTATTCATATCCCCTATTAAACTGAACGACACTCAAATCGTTTCAGGCATTTACACCTCCACAAATTTTAAGGCCCAAATCTTAGTAGCAAACGAAACGGACCTAACCCAATCTTTTATTTTAACCCAACCAATACGTTGCGAACAGTTAAACAATTATCAGGAATTCAACATGATTTCAAATGAACATCCTCATAACTACGACTATCACTTCGCTTTGGAAAACTTACGGACTAATCACCTTAACGATGAAGAAAGGTCAAAATTACTAGAATTATGCGCTGAATATCGAGACATATTCTACACAACCGACCAGCAGATGACTTTTACATCTGAAATAAAACATAAAATCGAGACGACTAACGACATTCCCATTTATACAAAATCATATAGGTACCCCCATATTCACAAAGAGGAAGTAACGCGACAAATAAATGAAATGCTAGAAAAAAACATAATACGTCCATCCAATTCTCCTTGGTCTTCACCAATTTGGATAGTCAGTAAAAAAGCCGATGCCTCAGGAAAAAAGAAATGGCGCCTAGTCATTGATTATAGAAAGTTGAACGAAAAAACAATTGACGACCGATATCCCCTTCCTAACATAACGGACATACTAGACAAACTAGGGAGATGTCAGTATTTCACAACCCTCGATTTAGCTTCAGGCTTCCACCAAATCGAGATGGATAAAAACGACATAGCAAAAACTGCCTTCTCAGTTGACAATGGACATTATGAGTTCACGCGCATGACATTCGGACTAAAAAACGCACCTGCGACATTTCAACGAGTCATGGATAACATGCTTAGAGAACACATAGGAAAGAATGTATTAGTTTACATGGACGACATAATTATCTTCTCGTCATCCTTACAAGAACACATAGAAAAACTAAAACAAGTGTTTGATAAACTACGACATTTTAACTTCAAGACACAACTCGACAAATGTGAATTCCTCCAAAAAGAGATTGAATTCCTAGGACACATTGTAACTACGGACGGAATAAAACCAAACCCAAAAAAAATACAGACAATCAAAAATTTCCCTATTCCAAGAACGGTAACGGAAATAAAGTCATTTCTGGGCTTAATAGGATACTACCGTAAGTTCATACCCAATTTTGCGAAAATAACGAAACCCATGACGGAATGTCTGAAGAAAGGAACTACAATCAACATCAAAGACCCCAAGTATACAGAATGCTTTGAATATTGCAAAACCTTGCTATTAGGAGACCCAATACTACAATACCCTGATTTCGATAAAACATTCATACTAACGACAGACGCGAGTAACTATGCAATAGGAGCTGTCTTATCTCAAGGACCAGTTGGACAAGACAAACCCATATGCTACGCTTCCCGCACACTGAACAAAAGTGAATGCAACTATAGCACGATCGAAAAGGAACTTCTAGCAATTGTCTGGGCATGCAAGCAATTCAGACCGTATCTTTATGGACAAAAATTCAATATCCTAACTGACCATAAACCTTTAAAATGGGTATTCTCTCTAAAAGAACCCAATTCAAAACTATTACGATGGAGAATAAAACTCTCAGACTTTAATTTCGACATTGACTACAAGCCTGGTAAACAAAACGCAAATGCTGACGCGCTTTCACGAATTCAGGTCCCGGAAATAAATAATCTAGACACAGAGAACCGATCCCTAGATGTTGAAGTCTCTACTCAACATTCAGCCGACGAAAACATTAACTCAGAAATCCCCATATCAGAACGCGTATTAAACGAATTTTCAAATCAATACGTAATCGACATAACTCTCAAAAATAACATTACACTCGAAACCTTTTTCAAAACACGCAAACGAACGACAATAGAGATGTTACTTTCTAATGAACAAAATTTAATAAAAATATTTAAAGAATACTTCCATCCTAATTCGCTAAACGCAATACTTACAGATGATCAAACTTTTAATAAATTAAACAAAATTTACCAACAATACTTCTCTAAGTATAAACTTATTCGTTGCATGAAAATTTTAACAGATATCGAGGACATTGACGAACAATCAAACTTAATAAAACAATATCATGACTTATCTATCCACAGAGGAGTGAACGAAACCCTGCAACACTTAAAAAGACGATATTATTTCGATAATATCAAGTCAAAAATAAACACGTATATCAACTCATGCGATGTTTGCGCAAAAGCAAAATATGAACGTCACCCTCTTCAATTAAAACATATTGCAACTGAACAAGCTACACGACCTTTTGAAATACTACACTTAGACTACCTATTCATTGAAAAGCAACCAATTCTTTCTATCCTTGACAAATTTTCAAAATACTGCGAACTAATAACACTACCCTTCAAAAACGGTCTAGAAACTTTATCAGGATTCCGCCAATTCCTAACTAGACACGGAATTCCACGTAAAATTATACATGACCCTGGGCTAGAATTCGAAAACCTTCAGTTTAAAGAATTCATAAAAATGTACAACATAGAAAATCATACTACCGCCGCCAGATCCTCAACAGGCAACTCACCAGTTGAACGATTGCACTCGACAATATTGGAAACCATGCGTATACTTAAACTACAAAAACCTAAAGCAGCCCTGAAAGAACTCCTAGAACTAGCAACCTTAACCTACAATAATTCCATCCACACATCCACAAAACATACCCCTTTCGAAATTATTCACGGACTACGAGAAACTACAATTCTAAAACCATCAAAAAATGCGATTACCGACTACAACTTAGAAAGACAAATAGAAACAAAACTCATTAACGATATAATCGACAAACAGAAACAGAAATTAGAAACCAAACAGGACAAACTTAACACAACAAGAAACGAACCTCCAGATATCAACGGTACAGTCTATGTTAAAACCAATCAAAGAAACACTAAACTAAAAGCCGCCTACGATCGTGTCAAAGCCACTAAACAAAATAGAATGACTTTTAATACCGATAAGAAACGAAAATATCACGTTGGCAAACTAAAATTAAGGAAATCAATTTCTTAATTACAGATTCGTGTTCACTACAAGCCAACATATAGAATATCATGACCTCACGCATACCAAAGGGCTACTCGCTTTGAATCTCGGACCCACTAGAATAATTACACACTTTAATAACTTAATCCATATAGTTAACATTACGAACATAGAAATAGCTTACGATAATATTAAGAACACCCTAGAAAACTTAGAACTAAACCATACCCTCTTCTATAATCCCAAGCACCTTCAAAACCAACTAATCGACCTAGGAAACAAAATAGATAGTTTAAAAATCAAACCCCGATATAAAAGAGGATTAATAAACGGACTAGGAGACATAATCAAAAAAATTACAGGAAACATGAATAACGACGACGCTTTACAAATCAACGACCAAATCAGGCAACTCCAGGATAATTCACTTTTAATCAAAAATAACCTTAACGACCAACATAAACTAAATACACACATGATCGAACGATTCGAGAATATAACAAAATTTATAAATACAGAACAGGCCCACCTGGCAGTAGTTATTAAATCAATAAAATCATGCACAAACATAGGACAACAGCTATTTGGAAATCAAGTATACTTTTCAATGCAATCTCAAATATCTTTGTTAAAAGACCAATTAGACGCAATAATTAACTCTATTTCATTAGCAAAAGTAGGAATATTATCGAAACACATACTAACCAAAACTGAATTAACTTTAGCCAGACAAACTCTCCATAGTCAATTCAACCTACTAAACGATGAGCATATTTATGAATTACTGCAACTTAAAGCCTACTTTAACAATACCAATTTAATTTTCGTAATACAAATCCCTCAAATATCCAACAATACCTATGAAACCCTAAGACTACGACCTTTACCTGAACATAATAAAATCATTAAACCGAAAACCAACTACATCCTTTATAACACTATTCAGTACTCATTTATAGAAAAACCTTGCACTAGAATAGAACAAATATTTCTATGCAATCCATTAACATTACAAAATTCATCATCAAACGAATGCGAAGTCAACATCCTCAATAACCAACCAGCAAAATGTATACTTCAAAGAACTATGGAAGACAGTTTCATAGAAGAAGTAGAACCAAATCACATAGCAATCTATACCCACCAACCAGTCAATATAACAAATTCATGTGGTAAAAATATTACTAATTTCATCGGACAACTTTACATTACGTTCACCAGATGTCAAGTTAACATAAACAATATCATTTATGGATCATTAATGACATACACATCATCAATCCAAATCGAACAAATTATTTATAATAATTTACAAATAACTCAAATTTCTAATCAAACAGACTTTGATGTACTTCAAATGGAAAATTTAGAAAATACAAAGCAACTGGACTTATTAAAATACCACCAACAATTACATTATGGGACGAACGCAGTAATTATAATCATAATTCTCTTTGCCATAGTAGTTTATATCACCTACAGGAAACTCAAAACAAAAGCAGTTTACATACGACCAACAACACCAGAAATGGAACTTCAGCCAACATCAGTCGCTAACCACTCACTTATGGTTAAGCTTCCTTCTTAAGGATGGAAGAGTTATGGTACCCAGCATAGGACAACACATACAAATAATATTTGCTTACATTATTAGTTATTTCCAATATCGACATCCGTTGACGTCAAACCAAGAAATTGCACCGTCAGATTTTTAGAACCAATGCACTTGTTTAATAATTAGTATATAAACCGATATAAATTAACATTCATTATTCATTAGTTTTTACATACGTTAGCTAAATGTTTCCACGACACTAGCGTGTAATCTATTTTCAATATTTAAATAATTAATTTTGTATTTTGTAATTGAATTGTAATATTTGTTTAAAGTGAATAAAAATTGTTTTTTTTAAGACTCGAATATTCTGAGACTTATAATTTATATATATATATATATATATATATATATATATATATGTGTGTGGTGTGTGTTTAAAAAGTTACCTGTGAAGAATTGCTATTTTAATATTCATTCAGACTTTGAAATTCAAAACTTTATGATTTTCAATAAATAATTACTTTCATGACAAATGCAGTCGTTCATCTAAATAAACACGATGTGTTTATTGCATAATATACAATGCATACACGGAAGTGCATAGTTTATGCTTTGATGCCATACCAAAATACACTTTTTAACAGAAGATAATACGCATAACTGGAATCCGCATGAATCTGAAATAATTCAGGGCCAGAGAACCGTTCGTTCTGGCTATGTTAAGTGATCAAGCTGTTAAGAAAGGTTTTTTTAAATATTATGGATAATGAAATAGTAGCTGGAATGATTTATTTAATTATTAACCAGCAGCAAAACCGTGATAATAAGAAAATAAATAATATTACCTGCACCAAAAATATTTCTTTCAGGAAAATGTGTCATATTTATGTTTCACTTTATTTGAGACTAATAAAAAAATTATTTATACACTATCTTAAAAAAACATAACCAAAAAGCTCAATTCAACTATACAGTGTTGCCAAATAAATTTATTACAGTATATTATAATAAATTTTTATTTTTATATATGTAAAAATAGAATGTAACTGAATGAAAACAGCATGTGTTAAATATTATAACAATAAAAATATATAATATCAAGTGAATATTAATATTAAGATCGTAAACAGAGCTACTTGAGAAATTAGTAAGGGATAATATAATGTTATGTGAATATGAAGAGGGTATTCGGGCGTGAGGATGCTGCGATCTTGTTTGTATGTATACGGGAGGGAAACATTACAGATCATGTATAAGAAGACAATATTATACATATACATATATATATATATATATATATATATATATATATATATATATATATATATATATATATATATATATATATATATATATTTATATTTTGTAAATATGAATGGATATAAAATACGGAATACCCCTGTAAGAACGATGTGTTCACATTAAAATATAAATTCCTATAATGAATTTTTTTACATCAAAGATTCTGTACCATCGCGGTTTGTGTGCAATTTCGACATATAAAGAAGTGAGTAATTATTTTTATTAAACCAATTTGAAAATCAGAAATAAGACTTATTTTTATAAATAGTGAAGTAATTAATATTGTTTGCGATTTTTGACTTTGAATATTTTGAGGTCAGATTACATGAGACAAATGTATGGTTTTTTTGTCAGGCTATTTTTTTGTCATGAGATAGTTTTTTTAATATATTATTTAGGAAAATTTGACTTAAAGTTTTTTGTTTTAGATATAATTATAATATTTACTATATACTTTAAACATAAAAAACAATAATAGAATGACGCAAACTGTGGTATTTTTAATAAGTAATTTCTGTTTAAATTTTAATAAGTAATTTCACGTTAGATCTATATTGTATTCTAATACTGGTGAATGCTAGGGTTTACTCTGTGATAGAACTTCTGATCCCGTAGGAAATTTAAAGGATGCATTTAAAAAAGCATCTTAAAATACATATTATTTGTGTATACTTAAGTGGTACAATACAATACTAATGTAAATTTCCATTAAGGTTACGTAAGACGTAGTGTGAAAGAACTAACGTGTCCTATATTGACAAACATGTCCTTGGATTTTTAATTAAATATTGATATGAAAATATTAACTCATCCACCTGGAATCGAACATAGACCTCTGGATTTCTTGTCCAGTGTACTCACAGTTACACCACGGATGACTCCAGTAAATGAATCAGTCTTTACATATTATTGACAGTATTAATTTCCTGTCAACATGAACTTATTATTCTACATATTATTATTTGTTTCAATATTATTGTTAGACATTTGAATTATAAAAATTAGTTGCTGAGGAAGTCATAAATAAATGATGAAATGTTCCATTTATATAAATTAATTCATTTATTCTCCTAGTCCTATTTCCTACGAATTGATTTATTATTATGATTATTTGTATATACTTAGGCGCTATAATACAATACTAATGTCAATTTCCCTTTTGGATACGTAAGGCATACTATGCAAGAATTAACATCTTAAAACGTTTGAAAATGAAAAGAAGTTTGTAATATGAAGTGATTTTCTTAAATATGAAACGGCTTCACTATTAAACCTCATATTTAGGCCATTGTAAAAAAATGCATAACATGAAACAAAAGATGGAAATGCATATTATATAGGTACAAGAATGGATTTCCATGCATAAATTAAAATTACTAAATAGTTGGGCAAAAGAATGTTCTGTGAAATCAATCCTAACTTTTTTGTTTTAGGGTAATTAAATACGAAATCATGGAAAATCTCACAGATTAATATTAACCAAGGCACTTTTGTTAAAGTTATTAATGACGTCATGTTAAATGGCGGCTTTAGGCAGGCTACATTTAAACAATTAGTTATATATTTCATAAGAAAAGATGAGTTTCATTGACGAAATACTAATTCTTTAAAGATTATTAAAATAATCAAAGAGAACTCTAGGTTTTTTTGAAATTATATTTCCAATTTTGCCCCTATTCCTAGAACATTTGTTTGCATTTTATAAATACGTATTTCGACTACAATGTACTCATCATCAGTATGAATTAGCTAATCGAAACTATCTCTGGGATATGGATTCAAAGATATGTTGCTTGTTGCTAATTTGGTGCGTGAGAATTAGCTAATTCATACTAATGATGACTATATTGTAGTCGAAATACGTATTTATAAAATACAAACAAATGTTCTAGGAATAGGTGCAAAATTTGAAATATAATTACTAATTCTTTGTTAATTTTATTAACGTAAACCTAGTAACGTATATGTAACTATCACAGTTTAGCCAGTCTTCTCGGTTTCAAGTTATTACCACCAGATTGCATAGTTCTAAGGAACAAACACCAATAACGATACTATTTTGTAATAAAATCTGTATTATAAAAAATATATTTTCCATTCGTCGAATACAAAGCCTCTAAATCGTTGGGCAACAAAAATTTTAAAAGAAATAATAATAATTTTATATATATACATGAAAATAATTGTTCTCTGGATAAACAGGCTTAAGCAAAGTGAAGAACCTCTTGAAAATGAAAAAAAAAAATACACCCCTGTACATATAAATGTGAACATGCCACAAACAACCCATAAGCCCTAAATATATTTCTTGTAACATGCTCAAATAATTATACATGTACACATAGTCAAATTTAACTGAACATAGGGTAAAAACTTTTGTTACAATTTTTTCGCTGTTGTTGTGTACAACAGACAGAGACAATCTTATTATTTTACATATGACCGTCTTTCTTTATCACTTTCTATTCTATGCATGTGAAGATTTGTAGAAGAAACGACAAGACACAATAATAATAATATATGCATACCATAAGATTTAAAGAAAGAAAAAAAGAAGCAATATACAAAGATCCCTATAAACAAAGTTCAAATGGTAAAAAAACGTATGAAACAAACAAATATGAGGGATTTGTTGTTTGTTTGTTGGATGTTATGTATAAGTCAAAAGTATTATATAATAATAATAATAATATGTGAAAAATATCTTTCCTATCAAATTTAATAATAAATAAAGATGTCAAGTTAAAAATCATATAAACTTTTATATAATCCATCTTTATTTTTTAAAACTTTTTTTTTTTTGCTTTAATGCAAAACCATTATTCTATGAGACGACATATGAGCGAGTGAGTAAGTTTGGCCCCGTACTTCTATATGTTTAGCATTTCATACGGTACGATATCACAGACATATAAAATATCAACAAAAAAGTTTTCAGTCTGGGCATTATGTGAAAACATATCCTACTAGCTGAAAAAGTCGGCGTTGTCTGGGCTTTAAAAGTTTAATATAGGAAGTTTTATGTCAAATAACAATTATTTTCTAAATTTTGACATTTTAAAACGTCAACTTCTTTATATTTTTAAATTATTGACAAATGTTAATGCAGATGTTTCTATAGACACTATAAACTATATTAAAGATCTAATCGTTAGAAAACGTTATATTCATATACAATGTTAAATTGCCATTAAAAACACGAATGCGGATGATTGCTGACTGTCACATAACTGATCGTTAACAAAAATTGTCACGCATTGCATACATAATATGATATTTCATTTCACTCCCCATATGAAATCATACTTACATAGCCTCGCTATAGATGTTTTCACATCAAAAATTCCATAAAAAATATTGTGCTTCAGTCAAACAATTTATTAGAATAAAATAAATAGTTTTCAAATCACTTAAAAACTTTTTGAAAATACGCGCATTACTGTTTCAATTCGATATAAAATTTTTACATGTCTTTCAAACTAAAACAAAAGCGTATAACGAAGTTATTTGCCATTTTATATTTTTCATTGCTTTAATTCAGAAACTGACATTGGGGGACAAAGTGCATTGAGCTTTGTTAAAACATTATAACAGCGCCATCTAAGATCGACATGCTAAGAATTTTTGCAAATTGGTCAATTTGAAATTGGAAATAAACCAGGAAGCTGGTAAAATGTGAATTGAATAGGAAAATCGACTATGATCGACGAATGAAAAAGTGCTATTATTTTTCTCTTTCAGTGAAGTTCTTATTTGATTAGATAGATAGATTGTGGAGGTTGCCCTGAACGGGCGCGACACTTTGACCATAAGGTCCATTGTGATGTCTAAGGATGTGAGGATGTGAGTGGAGTAGAAGGAATTTTTATGTATAGACTAGGAATTGGTAGGATATGCGGCTGCAGCCGACTATGATAGGAACTATGCCTTCGTTCGTATTACTTCGTTCTTGTCCATACGCCGACAGTTTAGTCAATTAACCACCCCTTGTTTTTTTGAGATTCGAACCCATAACCATCCAGTTTCCAAGTAGACCGCTCGGCCACATGGACTGGTATTTGATACCTTAGTTATTTTGTTAAAGAAACAGTGTCATAACAAACCCTAATGATTTTATGTAGCTAAAACCAATATCCCGGTTTTGAAAAAAAAGTAAATTTTACGCAAAACTTTCTGTAAATATGAATAAGTGCTCAACGACTTTATTTCAGATCTTTTTTCAGGGTAATAAATCTATGAAATTTTCATACTTTGCTGTTATTTTCACAGAATATTTGGATAAAATTTCTTACGACATTTCAATCACAATCACGATAATATATTACATCGATAAAATAATTGTCATATATTTCAGAATTGTGTTTTGGGACGAAAGTAAAATGATGGTTTCTGTTTCGTATTGAATTTGTGTATGTGAAATAAGTTTTCACAAAAATTTCAAACATTCCATTTTGAAAAAATCAAAACCATCTATATGATATCAAACCACTCAAAAATCAATCAAAAGATTTTGAAATTAAATCAAATATTCCATCTAATACATATTTTGTATGCCTTTGAACAATATTCTAAAGAATACGAAAGTATATATATATATTTTATAAAAAGTAGGTACCTTCGTTCGCGTATACATCTACACATATACTTGTAAAAAAAATAAAAAGTCAGGGATTTAGACGAAAAACTTTTATAATATGTATGCATATGAACTTTGAACTTTTAGAAGATTAAATTTTATTTTAGCATAAAATATTACAATACCAGAGGAGATTGGTTCATTTTTTCTTTTACGTTAACGTTTAATGTGTGTTCATTTCACGTGAAAATAGATTTTATGTAACTTTTGTAGCAGCAACAACGAGACGACGATGAAAAAAAATTATTCTTGATTTGAGTTTACACTTGAATTCATACATAATATATAGTGTCATAACTTATAAATTAATACATTTTTATCGGTTCATTTTAAAAGAATTGAACACAAATTTTTCATCCATGTAACAAAAAGTCTTCTTTTTTTAACTTTATATGAGTAACAAAAGTTTTAAATAATCATATTTGGGAAATATTTAACGCTCCAATAAGTTTTCTTATATTTATTAAAATGTAACTCCAAAGTGTGTTTATTTTTATCACAAAAGACTAAATTTAGATTTAAAATAAAACCTTTTGTTTAAACAAAAATCAGTTTATCAATTGAGATTAATTTTATAATTATCATGGAGCCTGTTCAATAACTTAACATTTATATATCTGGCAAAAAGAGATGAAGTAAAATTTCCAGAGCCATTAATCCACAGGAACCTTAGTGATCGTTTGTATTATAGTTATAGATGAAACCCATTAAATAATAAATACACTTTGGATCGTCTCCAAATGATTTTAGACACCATGATTATTAACGTAGAAGCTTCTTTAGTATTGTATTGTTTTCTAAAAAAAATGTTGGTCGATTATCGATAAAACAAGGCGTAGAGTGGATTTTTATCTGTTACATTTCTAAGTGCAACCCATGAGATCCACACGTTCAACATCTCCAGCATTTGCCTATTATTTATCAGAACACTTATTGTAAATTTTTTGCGGTAAGACATCTGAACAAATTTGTGCTAAATTTTTCGCATTGCACACTGCCTAAACTGTAGGAATCATAAGAAAAAAATTTCCAAGTCAATTATAATTATAATTGCCTTGTTAATCTATTTTTTTATGATTCTTTATTGACGGTATTTCAATGAAAATATTTCGCAAAAATTTGTTGAGATGTCCCACCGCAAAGAATTTACAACAAGTATTATAAGAGATATTTCAAACTTTGTGTTTTTCCTCCAAACCACAACATTCTCATCAATACACTTCAATTGACATCTCAACGAAGTTGATATCATTTTTGGTTTTGACTGACACCAAACATCAGATCAAATGAATTCTTCTTCTTTAAGGTGAACATTTAGGTAAGTAAATTCTGATTTTCGAAGACATTTTTTTATCTATGCCCACTCATAAATAATCACAGATCGGCGAAAACCACAAATTGGGAACATATTCTTTGTATTTTTTTAAAGAACTTTACTGTGTACCACGCCAGTCAGTAGAGGATCAAAACAAGGGGGTATGATGCAGAATGTAGTGTACTTAAAAATTAGCACTTCAATTTGGTAACTTGGAAATGAATACTCTTAGAGTACTCATTTCCAAGCTGCAAACTCATATATAGTATTTATCTTAATTTTTAACAAAGTGAAAAAAAACGTTGTTTTTGACCATAGTTTTCAACCATACTACTTGACCAAATTTTTAAGTTGCTATACTCATTCAAAGCAGAATTTACTGTACTATAATTGGTTATTCGATGACTTTTTCGCTAGGATGCACCATCTAGAAGTTATAAGCGCAACACCAAAAAAAGTAAAAAATTCCGAGGTTTTTAGGCTGCCAAAAGTTATCCCGAGGTCACCCGTGTTACTGTTTTTGTTTTTTACATGTTTGTACCTATACATATAGGTTAAAAAAATAAAAAATACTACACCACCTTTTGCATTATACAATACCACTGCTGTCTTTCGTATACGACTTTTCTCCAAAGTCAATTTCTTTGATTTAAAAAAAATATTTATGTAACACATAAATTTGCATAAATAAGATCGTCGCATGTGTTGAAAAGTGAGAATATTGAACTTTTAATTGTAAACATATATTTTTACCATTTTTGGTTCTCTAAACGTTGATTTTATTATAGTTTAAATCTTAAATTATAAATACAAATAGAAAAATTTAACTTTTTAGTATTAGTTTCTTGAAACATCATGTATGATGACTTTATTTAAAATTGATTAACACTTTCAAGCTAGTACTAAAATTTGTTTCGTAAATGATTATTAAAATTATAAATAATAAAATATTATAATTGAATCATTTATTTACATTCAAATATAGTCATAAAATAAATAAAAACATTGAAACTAAATAAAATTCAATAAGAATATTATTTATTTATTTAAATGTATATAATTTTATATACGTTTTGAGTGGTGCAGTTTGAGTTCTTATGTTTTTAGAAAATTTATGAACACATAAAAATCGATGCATTATACAATATAAATTGAATATAATATGTATATATACTTTCAATAATGAACTCTTTAAATGCAATAAATGTTTCTTGTATATAACTTTACTATTTTAACACTATACCCACTCATTTACATTAATTAATGTCTAACAAGTTTCAGACATCAATCGACAAATACAATAGGTAAGGGGTCATAAAGCAAGTATTTGACCCGAAAGTATGCAATACTTTTATCTTTGTATGTAATAAAATAATTTGTGACTTCGTAGAACACTATGACTTAACACTTTTGTTGAACGTATTATGATAAATCAAGCATCAATCATTACTACCTTCAAAATTTACAGCTTCTAGGTCGACAAGATTCATAGTATAGATTCATATTGTACCCAAGAACAGGAATTTCTTATATTCATCGTTTTCCTACATATAAAATCTTCACATTCAATTTTTTTCTTTCAATTGAAGCCAAATTTCTAGATTCACTTGAAGTTACGACGATATATCAATTAATGAGTACCACAGTCAACGGCATTTGAAAGAGAGTATCTCAAAACTAATAACGACAACTTTTTAATACCATGTACCTGTCCTCATTAAACAAAATGCCTTTTTTTTTACTACTGCGGGATAAGTACTATTTGAACGTTCATTCTTTCCGGCGTTAAATGGCTGTTTGGCTATTCAATTATTAGTACGCACTAGTGTGCAAAGTAAACTTTGCACACTCAAATAAATATTTGCAATAGATCTAAGTAGTGTGGTAATAATTTAGTAGGTAAACAGTCATTTACCGCACGAAAAAGTGGACACTAAGATAGTACTTTTCCCACATGAGTAAAAAAAGTATATTTTTAAACTCCTATCTAGTCCAAATCATTTAGATAATTGGTAGGTACCTGATTTTTCTTATATCAGGTTCCGACTTTCTATGGCTATACCAATAGTTCTCTATTGTTTCCTATAGAACCACTAAAGTGAATACTGGGATAGTTCCTAATGAAGTCAGCCATAACTGCAACACCTACTTCTCCTTCATTACCTATGACATGTTATGTACAATGTATTGCCAAAGATAGTATAAATATAGTATTGTTATTATAGGGATGAATAGAGTTATAGCAGGTACGCCGTGTAGTTCAGAAAACTGATTCCTTCGGTTCAAACTATTTATACTTGCCGCGTAGTTGAATAAACTACGTTTACTGTCAATTTATCCAATTTTTTACTGTGTAGCTTTCCTTCACTCTACTGTAGTGTAACATCATAAATTATTATTTAAAAATTCATTTACATAACATAAATGATCATCATACCACTGATAATCACTGAATCATTGAGTTAATTAACTAAACATTGAATACATAATTAAGAATAATTAAATATTTATTAACATAACATACAATGATTAATGATTAATGATCTAATATTTGTCATACATCATGCACAATATTACTAAATACAATACATTTTTCAATATTTACAGTAACATGCATATTTAACGTCTTTATCTGCATATAATACTGAAATAAAATGAATACATTACGAACGTGCCAAAAGTGCCAAAATATATGAAAGGTTTATGAACTGAGGTTTTCAAATAAAACTGAAGCAATTAAGATTAAATAATGGAAAAACGTAAAGGATAAAATAAGCTTTAAGGTCTCAGCAACATTATATTAACCAGTCCCAGTGGTCCAGTTGTTTAAGGCACACTTCTCGGACTCTACTCAGTGGTTCGATACCCAAGAACGGCAGTTTGTCAATTAAATTAATTTAATAATTAATAGGGCAGCTAATTGACTAAACTGTCGGCGTATGGACAAGAACGAAAGTAACCGGCTATGCTTGTGAAGGTTTTCTGCAGTTTTCTTCCACAAACTCCAGATGAATATCTAAATAGCTTCTATCAAATTCGGCTGAAGTCTCACAACCTACTAATTCCTGGTCCACGTATAAATTCCTTGTCCTTTACGGGTCGGTAAAAAAGGCTTACTAGCTTCGATCTCCCCTCCGCTACTACTACACCTAACATTATTCTACTATGCGGATGGATCTAGGTGCATGCAAGAGTTAAGGTAAAAAATGGAAATTATAAGGATCAGAACATACATTGCGGTAATAGAAAGTAAAAGTAGAAATAATGCCTGACTATTAGGCCCATCTAAGTCCATTTTACTGACTCCTAAGAAACCCATTTCATCAACCTGTTCCATCCCCTCTACCACACCTGGATCGTTTCCTCTAGCCCTGTGTTCGTTGTGGAACCTACCCGTCTCCTTTACGAATGACAGTACTCATACAAATAATTAAGAACTATTTGTATGAGTTGAGTTTTGTCCATGACTTTATATATGACTTTGACTGTACACACAATGTTTATAAATAAATGAAAAAGATTATAGTTTTGAATAAAATACAACCGTCTTTATTTTATATAAAATACATTAGAATAAATCAAAACTATTTACAACATTATATATATATATATATATATATCTATATATATATATATGAGTATATATATATATATGTATATATATGTATATATATATATATATATATATATATATATATATATATATATATACATATATATGTATATTCGTTTTTTGTATTCTTTGTTATTTTGGCGTCGTTCTTGTGTGTCGTCTTTTACAATACATTGGATACAGGCCAAGCGAACAAAATTTGTACGATCTGTGTGAAGTTGCGATCTGTGTGAAGAAAATATATTATTACAAAATGGGTGTACACTTTGGAATGAGAATGCATATTTGTGGTGTTTTGCTTTGTTTTTGTTCTTATAGTTGCCATTCTGTTTTTTTTCTTCATAATATTGAAGAAATATAAGGTACTGTAAAAAGGACTTATTTCCTTATTTTCTTGAAGAAGTTGTGATAATAATCTATCAAATTTTAAAATAATATAATATTTTTGTTTGTAAAATACTAAATCAATTACTTTAAAAAATATTATTAAATTTGTATGTTGTTCGCTCGGATATCAATAAAGTTTAAACGGGTTTTCTTACTCTACCAGATGGCTTCTTCTTCCAAATTGAGTGTTAAATAGATGCATGCCATAGGATGTGATCGATAGATATTTAGATATTTCCTGCGGTCTACATGGTACGGCATTTCGCAGTGTGACGAGATTCGCTTCTCCCATATATTGGCAATAGCCAGAAGCTTGCTTCTCAGGTCTTCCTGAAGATACATATATTCGGGGTGAGATGAATCGAATTCTTGTATCTGCTGTAACCTAGAGGCTCGCAGTTAAAGATAATGTGGCTGGATGTTTCCTCCTCCTCGCCACACAATCTGCATATAGGCCCGTTATGGAGTCCCATTATGTGTAGATGCTTCCGCAGGGGATAATACCCGCATCCTGTTCAGTTTCAGTGCATCGAGAGATAGTGATCACCTTGTTAAGCATTCATCCACTCGTTGATCACCTGTTTATATGCAAACTTTGGAATTCCTAAAATAGGCTCTGGGTCTATGAATGGTGTTTCGACACCCATCTTTGCTAAGGTATCTGCTTTCTCGTTTCCTTCGAAACCACTGTGACCCGGTACCCAGATCAATTTAACATTGTTTCTTTTTTCCAGCTCCAGCAGTTCCTCCAGACAATCCTTGACAACCCCTGAGGTGACCTCAGTTCCAGACAAGGCTTTTAGAGCAATTTGACTGTCCGAAATAATACAGACGTGTTCTCTGGTTTATGTAGCCTCTACGTAGGTTCTCACAGACGCAAGCCAGTATGGCGTAGACTTCTGCTTGAAACGCTGTGGCATACTTCTTCAAGTTGAGGATATGAAGTAATTTTTTAAACTTCTAATGTTTTAAAAATCTTCTTTTAAGAAGATTCTAAATTTTTTTGTTCAAAATAACACCATATCAACTAGGGTAGAGTGCTCGACGAAGACGACATCTGACCACCGCATAACTAATGCTGTATAATCGTTGAATAAATAGCCAATTTATATAATTTAATGAAATAAAAATTTCTGATCTGATCTGAAGTAAATATTTAGATGGAAGAGCACACCTGAAAGGGGCTAATAAATATTACGTATTGTGTTGAAAAAAAGTAAATATAACATGCCTCTTGAACATTTACCTGAAATAGTATTGATTTATGGGCAGTATTTTTAATTTCTAATTTCTCAGATATTTTACAAACGTTCGGTTAAAAGTTTGAAATTCTAAAAATGTTCTTTAATAATTTTCAGACAATGATAAACATCATCATCATTCAATCTTTTCTAGAGTTAATATAACTATTCTGATATCAAGGTGATAAGATAATCAAAAATTATTTAAACCTAGGAAGAGGCCCGCCCAGTTTCTCTGTTGTTTTACTGACTGGAATACAAAGTATTTTGACAATTAATTTAAATATTCAATAATATGTAGTATTACATTTTTTTAAATATTTTAAATATTAAATTAATGCTTGTTTAATGCCACATTAATGCTTATTTTTACCAGAGTAAAGTTTTAAGCTAATACTCTAAGCACTCTGTCAATACCGTTGGTTTTTGAAAGGGTTTCATCTTGTTTTCTATACAGTCAGCAATTTGTTCCACTCATGAAATTGAACATCTAACAGACAAAACTTATTTTTCAATATCTGATTAAAAAATTTTATTAGTCTCGATTATTAAAACTTTATTAAAACTGAATAATAAAATTTTTCAATTTAATTTTTCGAATGCATTTTTCAATTTATTTGTATGAAGTATATAAATATTTTGAAAATTTTTACATTCAAATATTATAGTTTTTTAAAGTGATACTTTGAAAATACTTATAAATGACATAAAATTGAATCATATAAAAGCAAAAAAAGAAAATAAACTTCTATGAACAGCCACACTACTTCCATATATAAACTTTTACAGTTATATAAGGGTTGTGTATCATGATGATATTATTTAAATAGCAAGAATTCTTAAGAATTCGAAAACTAGGTAATATTAAACAAATTCTGGATTAGATTGTTAATAACAATTTTTGTAATTTCAGTATCTTGCTTTAAAAGAGGTAGTTTAACATATAATTTATATAGAATGGAGGTAATGAGGTAATTTCGACTGAAATATATTATTTTTGCAAGCGTTAGTTACACATAACCTAATTGTTTTGAAGATATCTTGTTCGTAAGCATACACAGGCAAACATACATGCACACACTGCCAAATGGCTTAAAACTGCCAAATTGACTTAAAACAGTATTTATGACAGCGAATTACAATATTGGAAGAATGCAATATCTATTTTGCAGTGGATAGGGTTGGCGATGTGAGAATGAAAGTGACATGTTCGACCATCGGGGCCCATATTCGATTGTGTCAAGGGAATGACAACTAACGTAACTCAAGAAGTCTTGCTTTGCTAAACATTCAAGGAACAATTAATTTTCAGATGATGGGAGCGACTGAATGTATCAAACAAGTATATTTCGGTGTTTTAATTCCTGATACATGTGTAATCTAAAGTCCTATTCTGTCGTTAATGTGATTCAAACAACTC
The DNA here is from genome assembly GCA_963920215.1 of Nineta flava. Classification (NCBI taxonomy): domain Eukaryota; kingdom Metazoa; phylum Arthropoda; class Insecta; order Neuroptera; family Chrysopidae; genus Nineta; species Nineta flava. Next base: position 82,054,367 of record OY986042.1, read on the forward strand.
AATTATTAGACTGATTTGATTGAAGGGAAACACCTATAAGAAAAGCTATGGATCTCATTGGATCTCTTTCGACGCGAGCTTTTCTATGATATGCGTTTTCTATAATTCTGAGTATATTTAGTTATTGTCATATAAGACAAAGTCATGAATTATTTTGTAATTTTCAATTTAATACCGATTTTTATATAATAGTGCTCCGCAAGCTATTTACAATAATAATAATAATTCCACCAAAAAATCAAAACTTCACACAAAAAACTTCACCCATTGTAACACTAATACGACTCACACATAACCAAATAACACACTACTCACAACCAACGGACAACACCCCATTCACTCATCGTACACAAAATCGAACACAACACAATACAACAACACACAAACCACCCAAAAGGCGATGTCGCAGAACACAATAAACATACATACATTAATACACATTACAAGAACACATACACCCTTACAAATATACATGTACACACACACACCCATTCTCCGGTTCAAATGACAGACTAGAACAAAAAAATAAAAAACACAGTTTAGCGTCACTTGACTATATCCGTGCGGTAAACTAATCGGGCGCAGCTTTGAATAAAAAAATTAAAAAAAATAATACTTTATTTGCATGACTGCTACTGCAGTATAAATAGTGTCAGGTTACATCAAAAACAGAAAAGCAATACAATTAAAACTTTCATAAGTAAATAATGGAATCAATGTCCAAGCTACACCCGTGTAGCTTGGACATTGATTGACCCACGGTACAAAAAGCTTAGTGGTAATAAGTGGTAACAGATGCAGTGCGACAGACACGTAAAGACATGATCTATCTGGTATGGGCTCAACCATTGTAAATGCATTATTAACTATGAAGTTATTAGCGATTGAAATCTGACGGTATTTCGTCCAACAAGAATGTTCGACCGACCACCATTGTAACAAGCGAATAGACATTTTCACGTCAAAAAATATTGTACAAGATATAACGAAATTAAAAGGATAATTTTCAAAGAGGTTCCAGAGTACCTCAAAAAAAAACGCTGTTGTATGTTTAACATTGGTTTATATAACACTTTTTTTGAACTGATAGATTACCCCTTTTTCTAACTTACCACAGACGTAATAGATCGTTTACGTATGGAGGTTAAAACTATCTGGGAAATGCATGGTTAAGAATTGTTTTCCATATAAAATATTTTTCAAGACATAAAAATAGTAGTCATATAATAATGGAACAGTAGTAGAGTAGTAGTAGTCTTTTTTATCTAACATCATGTGTACAAGTATCCTAGCTATACATTTGTAAAAATTGAATATGATCTTTTGCATTGCCTTTTTTTATCCGTTTTTAGACGGCAAAAAAAGAAAAGAAAGTATAGTCACAATGCAACAATATTGTTTGAAAAGAATGGTATCTATATAGTATTAGTAAAGTTGTTTAAGATGACAAAATAAAATTGTATTACTGTTTTAAGAAAACTTTTATTGGTCCGATTCACACTTTTCTCTTAAAGTAATAAAAATAAAGTGTTAAACTTACAGATTATTTAAAAATTATTCCGCTGTTAACGTAGACAAAAGCGTTTTTCTTCTGTATCTTTGATCGGGACTAAATTATGTATAGTTTGGAGCGTTATATAAAGTTCAGCCAACTAGTTCGAAGAGAAAAGATTTGTGGGAAGAAACATTGTTTGTTTTACGAATAGAGAATAACGCTCAGTCCACTAATTTTATACGAATTTCTCATAGTTCTTGGTTAAATAGTTTCAAACAGAGACTCGTATCCTTTAAAGGCTCACATCCACGGATACGGATTTATATGTCAAGTTTTTTCTAAAGAGATACTTAATTATGGTACATGAATAAATGAAATAGAGGGTAATAATTTTTAATAATCTTTATATTATAATCAAATTTGTATTACGGAAATTTAAAATTTGGTGCATTATATTTAATAAAGAGCAATGTCTCTGCCATTTCAGATTCCATCCTGTTTCGCCGAGGTTCATAGATTAATACCACACCAAACAGGCAAAACAGGCTCTGGGTGCATCGATTATAGATGATGCGTCAAGTACGTGGTTGTACGGCCCTTGATTTTTTGCTTATTTTACACAAGATTTATCTCGGGTATGCTCTTTTAGTTTAAAATAAGACGACATCACACTTTACGTCGGTGGTGGCATTGTTGATTCACTTGTGAAATAGATTATTCAATGAAAAACCCTCCAACAATGATGTAAATTGTTGCAATAAATAAAAAATCACCCTTTAATAACTCGTCTAAACACATTGTGATTTATAAAGAAAACAAGCAACATCCGCATGCGAAAAAGTTCCGCAAAGATAATTGATTATTGCGGATGCGGCTGCTAAAATTAATGCGGAAGTTCCGCGATTGCGGATACAAATCCCTGGTTCCCAATTCCGCAACATCCCTGGTTTCAAATTACAGTTCTCTCAGTAAAATTCCTATTAATTGCTCAGTTGTGATTAAAAACTGAGAGAGTAAGTAATTTCATTTCCCATCTATAATTGTAAACTGTAAAACGTATAAATAAGTAAAAAAAATTTATTTCCAAGAAGGAAACACATTTCAAAGAAGTTTTGTTAATGTACATGCAATTGATAATCAATACATTGTGTGAATCGACATAAAATTAGTGAATGATATAAATCGTTAATCAAATAATTTATTGAATAAATTCAATAAACACAGTACCTATACTACATACCTTACTAAACAAGTAGATACTAACAATAAGATTGTATTTCTAAATGAAATATATACTTATTTTACATATGTTCGTTCATCTGGTTGCAAAGACACGGATAAAATATAACTCCCTACAAAATATATTCATACATATACATAAATATATACAGACATACACACATACAAACACATACAAAAAAAAAAAACATACATAGTCATTTATAACAACGATGTGTAAAAGGAAGACGAACACCAGCCATCTTCAACAACAAGCTCACAATCTTGATGTTCAACGGCAAATAGCAATGGAGCTATAACGAGCATCTCTTCTACGTTGTTCTCCATGTATACATTTTATATATTGAAAAGGAAGTGATTCAGGATTGTATTTAGTTTTTTTTTAATTTAAGAGTTGTGTCGATATTAATTTTTATCGAAAAAATATAACCGTTTTATATCTGGAGTAAATGATCTTAAAAGCAAGTTATAAATAAACTGAAGTTACTGACGAATTATTTAGGCTTCACACCATAAAACCTTACATTGCAAATAAAATTATTGAACTAATAAAAAAATTTTTTTGTTTAAACTAACTATTTATCCATTGTCAGTATGGTTGCTTAAGGTTATATTATACCATCGAACTTGACTAGCCTTTACTTAATTTGACATTTGAAGTACTATGTCTGAACATTGGTAACATTTGACATCAAATGTTTGATATAAAAAATCATACACATCTAGAATGGGAATCGAACCCACGATCTTCCGAATATCCGCTCACTGTTTTTTATCTCAAACCTTAATTTTTTGTCAAATCTATCCGTGTATATTTTCACAATCGGAGCAATAAATATGATAGATACAAGCCCGTATCGGGATCCATGGTTTGACCCAAGATATTATGTTATTTTTTCGTTTAGATTTTCATATGTTTGTCGTAGGCCTAATTTTATTCCTTTCAAATTAAGAGTTGTACGGAATATTCCTTCTGGCGAAGGCTTACGTATATTTTAATTATATTTAAATAAATTTTCTATAATAAACAGTTTTGTTTCGAATATTGTGGTATCGGTTTTGTTATTTGTAAAAGTAAGTCAAGGTCTCTTAATAATGTTCGGTAAAAACTATTTCTAAGATTATAATACCTAGAAACTTGATTGGATTTTTTTGTGCAGGTAGATCAGGAGTGATATTAAAGGGGCACATCATGTTTTCACAATTAACTGCAGAAAATTTAAATCAAGAAAATAAAAAACGTAAAGATACCATAACCAAACAATTAGACCAATCATATTTTGATTAAAACTAAGAAAAAACCGTTATTACAATGAATAATTCCAGCCCTGAACAAATCTATATAATACATAAGATCCACTTAAAATTTTAATATTCGCCAAGATGCTATGTCATGCTTTTGCATCCAAGTTACCCCTAATTTAGTATAAAATCAATATTGTCATTATTGGAGACTTGTAATAAAAATTGTGCGCCTTATTTTTCCGTTTTTTCATTATAATAAATATCAAATGTTGTTTGTTGCTTTTACAAAATTTAAATTTATTATATTTTTTCTAGTAGGATATGATTTTACGAGATGCAGCTACATATTTTTCGTATTTATTGCAGAAGCCAATATTTAAAAGTACGTTTATAGCATTGTCTCAGTTAAATAAATTTGTGTGTAGATTAGGAATTGGTAGGATGTGCGGCTACAGCTGATAGGAACTATGCCGATACTCATCTGGAGTTCGTGAAGGAAACTGCAGAAAACCTTCACAAGCATAGCCAGTTACGTCGTTCTTGTCCATACGAACAACAGTTTAGTCAATTAACCTTTATTATTTTAAATAATTGACAAACTGCCGATGTCGGGATTCGAACCCATAACCTCCCAGTTCCAAGTACACAGAATGCCTTTTCAAGCGCGGCTACTTGGCTGGTAATGGTTTATTAAATATTGATATGAAAACATTACATCATCCACCAGGTATCGAACCCTGGACCTCTAGATTTCTAGCCCGGTGAGACCGTTACATCACGGACGATACTGATGAATGCGGCAATTTTTGGCGCTTATGAATGCGATAACCATTGACATAATTACTTCGAGTCAACATTAACTCATTCTTATTTGTGTATACTTGATCGTCACAATGTATTACTAATATCAATTTCCATTTAGGTTTTAAAGACATAGAATGAAAGAACAAGCATATACTACATAGACAAACATCTCATTGAATTTTTAATTAAATATTGATATGAAAAAATTAACTCATCTACTAGATATAGAACCCTAGACCTCTGGATAGACCTCTAGCCCGATGTGTTACCGTTAAACCACGGATGATACTGGTTTTGGTCATGGATGAGCACTAAATGTTTAGGCCATGGAAACTATTTTCGTGATCTTGTGATCTTCTATTCAAACTAGCATTCATACCTACTTTAATATTTGTATTTTAACAAGTACTACTTATCTATGCTAAAAATTTATTTCTTAATAGGTCCTTGAAAAATGCAATACTAAGTACTTGAAATACGCTCATTTTTTATTTGAGCTAGTATTAAAATAAGGAGGAAATATTTTAAACCATACTACATATAGTTTGATAATAGTGAAAACTGTAAAAAGAAAAATTCACAAATAGCTATTTTGTACAAAACGAAGTAAACATTATTGTTTTATTATTGATTATATTCTTGTAATGGAAAATCAAACATAAAAAAATAACATTTTCCATAAACACTGAATTCAATAAACACAATCGTAAATGAAATCATAACGAAATATTCAATTGAATATTTTTACTAAATAATGTTTTGAATATACCTATAGTATACAACAGTAGAAACATACACGAGCACATACACAAGATAAGACTGTGATTCAAAATAATATTCAATTTGGGAAAATAGATAAAAGATTCTGGCGGAAAAGGAAATAACATTCAATTCACAATTTTCTGTATACCTATACATATATATATATGTGAATGGTGTATAAATATGTATATATACATATTATATAACTACTATTGAAAGGCGTTTGTTGTATATAAAATTACCTTTTACCCCACCTACTTATACTCCTTAGGCATTGCCTGAAGATGTTCAACGTTCTCACATATCCATCTATACATGTTCATATATTCAATAATGTATGTACAACACATACGTATTGATAGCAGAGCATAGCAAGCATATGCTGATGTTTATACAAACTAAAGTTTGATATGTGAAATGTTTTCCACGTATCACATATGAGAGTTTTCTTTAAGGGGCGGACTTTATATCACATTTTTTTTAGAAAAAACATTATTTATTTCAGTTTTTTGCTGTTGTCGTGTATGAAGTGTATCCGCATATAATGTTATTTACATTACGGGAGAAAGATATCTTTGAAATAATTGAAATTCAATACTATACTTTTTTCGAATAGTATTGTATTTCGATTTAACGTTATCAATAAATACCTTACAACATGTTTGAGAAATAATGTTTTTATTTTTAAAAACGTTTTGTCTCAGGACTCAGGCATGATGTGAAAACATATCTTATTAGCTTAAAATGTTATTATAAGAAATTTATGCCAAATAATTATTTGATTCTAAATTTGGACATTTCAAAACGTCAATTTTTTTATATTTGAAGGTTCTTGACAAATTATTTATTTCTAAAATATTCTTAATGAACATATTTCTGTAGATACTTTAAACTATATTAAAGATTTAACCGTTACAAAACGTGATATTTATATACAATGTTAATTTCCCATTTAAAACACGAATGCCGATCATGGCCGCCTGTCACATTGTGTAATCTGAAATTTCATTTCACTCCCCATATGAAATTGTAAATATTCAATCCCCATATGTAATTGTATAGCCTCGCTATAGATGTTTTCACATAAATAATATATGATTTAAGTAAAGCGTTAAACCTGTTTAATAATTAATAGTAATTTTAATGTTTTGCTTCAATAATAATGTACTACTCCGACTTGAGATTTATTATTTATGATATATGTCAAAAACTGAAACGACCATAAGAGCTATAAATTAATTAGAGTAGGTAGGTTAATTTAATTGGATGAACGTTCATTACAAATAGAAATTTCCGATCGAAATCATTTAATTATGTGCAAGGTCACTCAAGTATCTCGCTTTAGTGATAACGGTAAACTGGGGAATGTATCTTGTTGAACTAAAGCACTAGGTGGACTCGACTAATTAATATCGGGTATTTTACGTTCTTTACGTAGCTGTGGTGTTTGTTTGTCATTGAATCATCAGTGTAAGAACAAAAACCACGATAATCTATTTAATAATAATTTCATGAATGTCTACTGAATGAATTGTTTGAAACGGAGCATAAAATTATATACAGAGAACATACCTTATTATTTTCAGACTAGAATCAATCTAAATTATCGAAAATTTTGTTCAATCTACAGTCCTAAAAGGACCTGCAACTCTGCCTCTAAATTTGAAATAGAACCTGACTCCTGCAAGCAATTAGAGGCTTTATCTTTAACGGAAATTTCATTATCGTCTGAAATATTCGCCTCTGTATACTTAAACTGACCAGTCCTTCAAAATCCGTCACAATCATCAACCTCTCCTTAAGAGTCTGTGTGCGGATTGTAATCATATCCACATCCACAAAAGCTAAATTTTGACTACTTTTTCTGACTGGTATTTTATGAACAATCTCTAATGATGTAAAATTTTTCAGCTGAAGTTATTCAAGAGTTAAAGTTAAAATTAGAGGTAATTATATCTTAATAGCTTACAAATCCTTTAAGAACTCATTAACTTTTATACCAAATTATGTTTCAGTTAAATATTCTCACAAAATAGTTTTTATTTTAAGCCGATCAATTTAATCTATACAGGGTGGCCTCAGATTTTAATCCGGAAAGTTGTATACGCGATAGACCTCCCAAAAAATAAGAAGAAAAGTTCACATGAAAATTCGTATGTTTTCAATCTTCGTTTTCGAGAAACAGGTTGTTAAAGTTTATAAAAAAAGCTTTTTGTTTTCAAATATCTCAAAAACTACCTGGTTGATTTCATTTACGCTTGGACCGTTTTTAATTATATGTAATTGAATGTAATAAGATTTAATTAAATTATTTCAGGGGTGGCGTTGCGGCATCCTAACTAGATATTTTTAACGAAAATTTAAGTACGCCACTACCTTTTCTATAATAAGTTTAATAATAATAAGTTTCATATTATTTTTAGAGAGAGTAATTAAAAATACAATTTTCTCTCTCTTTCATTTTCTGCCTATCTTGCTGTTTTGCGAAGAAAAAAAATTAAATTTCAACAATTGCCTGACGATTTCTATAAAAGTAATTTAGAATTTTTTTTGCATTGGATCTATTTTATGTATTTTTTCATTTCCGTTGCACAATCCAAACTCTCTTAATTGCTGTTGAGTATTAATAAACACTCGAATATAGCGTTTCTATTGGCGTATACCTGTATTTCGAAAACAAAGCTTGAAACCATAATATAATCTTTTCTCCGTTTTTTTGGGGAGACCTATCGCCTATTTAATTTTTTGGATTTTAAAATAAGTAACCACCATCTAATTAAAAACAAGTTAATATTGAAAATTATAACAATTTAAAGTTAATAGCTTTTAGACAAGCATATAATTATTCGAAAATTAAGCTATTTTGCAGCAAATTTTTTTTATAATTAAAAATATATAAACAGTTAGTGCTATTTTACTATTAAAATCTTTAATATTTCTGATTTAAATATTACTTAATTATACCAGCGGTCTTATGTGATATTTTATAATTATAATATATCATGCACTTAATTAGAGTTTTATTAGAATGATTAAAATGAATTAGTATCATTTATTATTGACACCAGACGACTAATAATATTATTGAAGTCGATAGTTGATAAACTTTTATGGTAACAGTAATTTGTTTTGAATAAATTAATAATTTAATTTTTTTTTACTATGTTGTAATAGAATAAAAATGATTGATTTGATTAATTGCGTTTTTGTTGTTATATGAAGTCGTATTTTTTTAATTTACTTCTGATATAAAGTTTATCTATCAATAAAAATAATACTTTACAATCACACTTTTTTCAGTTCAAGATTTATTCAAGTAGTTTTTTTTATTTTTGTGGTAGTCATTTGATCCAATGCAGTAGGTAAGCATTAAAACAATCTTTAAAAAAAATTATTTAAAAAAAGTTTGTGTACTTATGTACGCAAATGTTCGCTTCTACTTCATTTTAAATAATTTATTAAAATAATATTAAGTAAGGTCTACTATTAAGACACAAAAGTCTAATAAAATTATATAGTAGTAAAAAACTACAATGGAAAAATTATATATTGTATCTAATACCAATGATTTTACATTTTATCATGGTAAAACAGAATATGCGTCAATTCTTCCGTTAAAATTATTGTTTGAAAGATTTGTGTATGCATTAATTCCATTATTTACATCATAATCAGAGTTAGGGCCAACGCACACCAAAAGAGCAAAACTGCTTTAAATAGTGTTAGCCTTAAACTGTTTTGTTAAAAATAGAACAGGAAATTACATTGCATACGCACACTGATAAGACATGGTCAAAACAAATGTTTTTGCTTATCGTCTTATCAGAGCAGTTTTGCTCTTATGGTGTGCGTTGGCCATTAGTGAAATTTATCAAGAGCAGGCCAGGTTTATCAATATATACATTTAATACACAAAGTTTACGAGGCCACAAAGATGATATCATTGATAATGTGGCTCATAATTGTTATATTCCTTTTTTATCAGAAACATGGAGAGATAATGATGAAGACATATCTGTTCCTAATTTCAACTGCATAGTCAAATTTAAATGCTCTAATGTAAAAGCTGACGGTGTAGCTCTTAAACAAAATAATAATCATTCATCTTTCTATAATGTGTAATATAATATTGTTTGTCTTTCAATATGCAAAAGTCATATCACCCACAAACAAAATTATTGTCCACTGTAGAGTGTAGACACACTGCTCATGTGACAGTCATACTTCTGTTTGTTTCGCTAAAGCATATAATGTATGCATATATAAATTTCGTCTTTATACTGTATGACCCACATTTTTTACTGAATATCTACCAAACACCGTGCAATAGAGCAGGATAAAAGTCAGTTATACATCGATCGTGCGCGTGCTACATCTGTTTTAACAAAGTTTTGATGAAATATTTCAAGCGCAATAAATGTATGTGATATAACGAGACTTACATCTCTTTGTGAATGCAGAAATATATCAATCACATGTTTCGGTAACAGCTTAACACTCGTCTTGCTAAATATTTCTTTCTTTATCAACCACTTCAGTCACATGATCATAGTAAACTAATCACAAGGAAGTAAACCAATCATCCTATTCTTACATCTGAAATTAGATATAAGATTGCATTGAAATAGACATCAGGTCTATTGTTTTATAACTGCATAGTTTCATCAAAAAATACTACTGTGCTTGCTCACCAAAGTATACATTATAGATAGTTGCTTGAAAAGTTGCATACGTAAAATAGCCCATACATGCTGAAAAAATACTATGATTGGATCATAACGCCTCAAAAGATGTATAACTTCAAAACAGAAATTTTACATTCAAATTTTATTTTACAAAGTATGAACTATTTACATGTATTATTAACCCGACTTCAAAAAAGGAGGATGGTTCTCAATTCGTCTGTATTTTTTTTTTTTTTATGTTTGTTACCTCAGAACTCCGTCATTTATGAACAGATTTTGAATTTTTTTTGTTTGTTTTAAAGGGTTTGATTCCCGATTGGTCCCATTGTCACCAAATCGTATTCTGATGAGGGGATCTCCGGGAAATTGAGGAAAATCCTCATTTTATATGTGATAACCGATTTCTGCGAAATTTTTTTTTTTTTGAAAGGGTATACTCATTCATAATGGGAAAATAAAAAAAATTTTTTAAAAACCGACTTCAAAAAAATTTGTTACAAGAAAAAAAACCGACAATAAGTTTCTATTTGTTACAAGAAAAAACTGAAAATCTGTTATAAAAAAATGCACTAAAAATTACAAAAAAAAAAAAAACGGGTAAAAAAAAGTGTTATAAAAAATTCACTAAAAATTAGTTGGTCGTTTAGTAGGTCTACCCATGTTTAGACAAATAAAATCAGTTATAGAACTTCAAGGTCACTAAAAAGCGAGAAATAAAACCTATTTTGATAAAATGGAAACCCGACTTCTAAAATCAAATATTCTATAACAGAAGATGCACTAAAAAGTAAAAAAATAATTGCATATTCTTGTGCCAATTTTAGTTCACCAAAGCAAAAATTTTTAAATATATATGTACAATTATTGTTATTTTTGGAGGCGGTGTCCAAAAGTTATGTGAATTTCTCTATGTTGACACCGCCTCCAAAAATAACAATAATTGTACATATATATTTAAAAATTTTTGCTTTGGTGAACTAAAATTGGCACAAGAATATGCAATTATTTTTTTACTTTTTAGTGCATCTTTTGTTATAGAATATTTGATTTTAGAAGTCGGGTTTCCATTTTGTCAAAATAGGTTTTATATTTTACATGTATTTAATATCTATTTGAATAGTATCTATTCATTAAAAACTTTTTAATAGCTGTGTTTTAATTTTTTTAATTTCGTTGCGTTTCTTTAATTTCAATCTCTGGATAACCGAGTTTCATCTATGTTCATACGAGTCAAAACTATTTAGGAATTTTCTAAATAGAAAAGTTTTGAGATTATTGCTTATTGACCAAATTTTCTCACACTTTTCCTCAAATACTTTTTCGAGATAACTATATTAAGTTCGAATTGTTTTGGTTCGAATAGTTTGTATCATTATATGTATGTTGACGAGCTATTCCACCTTAGACCAGGCAAAACAGAATTTTATCAATTAAAAAAAAAACTTATCAGTTTTGTTTTGCAAAACTATCCCTATCGCAAAAATGATATAAACATATGCAGACGTGCTTTTCGAAATACGGGTGATGATTATGAATGAAATTTTCCAAAAAAACAAAATTTCAAATGTCTCGAAACCCACAATATTTTATCGTAAACATGCAAAACAATTGAATAACATTCAATCAGAAATCAAAAGGGTTCCTAACATTTTTTTGCTGATATCAATGTTTGCGGAAAGAGACTAGTTTCAAAATTGCCAGCGTATTGCTGAATTATAATGTAGGAGTTTGAATAATCTAATCTATCCCCTTTATATTTTATTTAGGGGAACTTTAAAACATTTAAATTACAAAGTTCTTCCTTCCAACGATCCTAACTATTTTGTCAGAAAACTTGAGTTCTTGTTTCAAAAGCACAAAATCATTTTCAAAAAACTTTGGACTAAACTCAAAATTAAGGTCACCATAATAATCCTAGTTCCAAACATAAAAACTTGTAACTTGGTGATTTTTTCTAAAAACGCTTCTTTAAAGAAACGTTCAGGTGCTTTTTGTAAAATGAGCGTATATAGGGTACGTAAGATATATATATATTTACACTTGACTGTCTTGAATATCCGATGTCCGATGTCCTCGGTCGTCTTCCTGACTAAAAGGTTTTAGGAAAGTATTAAACATGGTGGTACATCTCAATTCAAAAGAATGTTTCGGAAATATGTGGCACGGTAGTTATTTCTTATGGAATTGAAATATTTTCTGGTAAAATTAAGAAACAATAAGTATCAAATCTTGAACGGTATTTTTATACAAGTATGTAAGTATAGGAATGCTTATAAAAAATTGGATTGTTCTTTTTGAACATAAAACATAATAAATTCATTAAAGTGAAAAAAAACCCTACCGTTGACTATTCAACGGGCTTTCTGCCTCGTAATAATAATAAAAATAATAATTGTATCTGCATCTGGCGTTTTTCTTTAGTACACATCATTAAATTGTGTTAACCACTCGTGAAGTTAGATTGTTAAACATACTTAAAGGTTTAAAAAAAATCAACAAAGTTCTTATGTTTTTAAAACTTTACAGAGCAATGAGCCATTTATACACGTAAATATACGTTTAAATGTACTATACTTGTTATTAATTTATAAAATATTTTAAAAAGAAAGAAAAAAAAAATCAAGAAGATATAGATGTTTTCTTAGAAGAAGAAATTCAATTAGTGGTTTACATTTTCTTAAAAGTTGTCTTTGCATGTAAAATGCATATAGTTTCTAAATATTTAGAAATTAAAATTGTACACTCGTAAATTTATTTGTTTTATACGCATTTGGTAAAATTGAAATGATAATATTGGTAAAATTACTCGTCATAATCCAAAATGGCAGCTTTAGTGAGGCTATAATATTAAAATAGTTTCATTAACAAGATAATAATTTTCTGTTTATTTTATTAATGTTCCCTTGTAACCCATAACTAACTATCAAAGAGCCTAACTACCCTGTTTCTAAATATAGAGAAATCTTGATACAAAAAATATGAAGAAGATTAGAAAATATTCGTTATACCAAGTAATTTGCTACAATGAGGTTTATTGTATAGAGTTTAGGTTGGTCTATGATTCCTTTTAGCGAGGTAAGCAAACTGAAAAAAAAGTATAACACATTGTCATAACTCAAAACCGAAAAGAGATAACGAACTGAAATTTCGTGTTTATTTTCTAGAGCTACAATGTAAGGTTAAGTTCGTGAATGGGGATTTGAGCGTGCCTCTCCCGCGAGGGGGCTAAATATCCATCTATGAAACCGTAAAAGATAGAACAAAAATAAAGACAACAAATGTTTCTTTCTTAAAAATAAAAATATTTTGTTTAAAACTATTTGTTCATTATAGTTCTCTCTTAGGGAGATATTGACCAGCCTGAGTGGTCGAGCGTTAACAGCGCTCTGTTCTGAATTGTTAGGTTGATTGCTCGATTCCTAACGGTGGCAGTTTGTCAATTAAATTAATTTAAAAAAATTAATGGAGCGGTAAATTGATTAAACGAAACTGACAAGAAAAAAAGTACCCAGCTATGCTTGTGAAAGTTTCCTTTCACAAATTCTAGATGAATATCGGTATAGTTCCTATCAATTTCCTACCAATTTCTAGTCTACATACATATTCCTTGCCCTTTAGGGGTCACTAAAAACACCTAGAAAGGCCTAGTTGCTACGCTTTGACCTCACTTCAGCTTCTAGGACTACTTCTACAGAGGACATTGAAGCAACTAACTCAGTTGTTATTTTTACTTGTTTGTAATCAAAATTTAAAATGTAGGAACATAGTTTTATTTTACACATGTAACTTTTCAAGCAAGTATTCATAACGCATATCGTGGTGAGCAAGCGCAGTAGTATTTTTTGGTGAAACTATGCCGTTATAACACAATAGACCTGGCTTCTATTTCGATGCAATTTAATATGTAACTTCAAATGTAAGAATAGGGTGATTGGTTTACTTCCTTGTGATTGGTTTACTATGATCATGTGACTGAAGTGATTGACAAAGAAATATTAGCAAGACGTGAGTTATAAGCTATTAACAAAACATGCGATTGATATATTTCTGCATGTACAAAGAAATGTAAGTCTAGTTATATCACATACATTTATTGCGATTGAAAACTTTCATCAAAATTTTCAAGTGTAAAAACGGGCATATGAATTAGTTTCTGGGAAAATAAATTATGAAATTAAAAATTCTTTATACTTTTTCTATTTCAGTTTTTGATACAATCATTAAATAAAAATTATTTTTAATTGATACAATTTTATTTGGTGTTTTCATAAAAAGATTTGTTAATTAAAATTAGTACCCGTGTAACAAGTCCTCCTATTCCTAATTATTTATTAAAAATTATTTAAAAAAATATGAACAATAAGAATATATTTATTTTCAAATTACAATTATTTTCATATTACTCAAAAAATTTTTTTATCATTTTATTTATTTATATTTTTTTCTGCTATAAAGAAATTTTTCGTTCTTGGTAAAAATTCAAAGAATACAACAACAAAATATTATTAAAATACATATATATTTATACGTACAACAGTAGAAGAAAGATCTATGTCAAAGTAAATAAGAGTAATATGAGATGAAAATCAAATGAAAAATATATTTATATATAAGAAAATTATTAAAAATATGTTGTTTGTCAAATGAAAAGATATATAGATAAAGAATAAAATTGCAATTTTATTGTAGTTATTAATATAATATGTTGAAAAACATGACAAGACAAGAGAAAATTTAATATTATTGTACAATTCAACACAATTTCTTTTATAATCTTTCATTTTGTGCTTGTACAATAATATATAGAGGAGCTCATGGATGCAGCCTAGCTAGAGCTAGCACAAGCAGCCAGCGATCACAAGTAATAAGCAACAAGCAAGGCAAGAACAAGGTACCTAAGTAAAAAGGATATCATTATTTTCAATTATTGTTCCTGTCTTCAAACATTTATATAGAAAAAGATAGGTGTATTTTTTATATATAAAAAACACCATTCATATTGTATATGTATATGTATATAAAATTACATAAACACTTGTATATACTACAGGAATGTATACGTAATTTGGGCATTTTTTTTCGTAACCTATCTGTGAGAACGAATTTTAATATTATAAAAAATTCTGATTTCTGTTTCGTATTGCACTTGTGTATGTGAAAGAAGTTTTCACAAAAATTTCAAACATTCCATTTTGAAAAAAAAAGGCGTTACGCAGGAGCTGCTTCAACTTAGCGAACTTCTTTAGAATACATAAGTCACTCTCTAGCGGTCAAAATTTTAGTCTGGTCAAAATGAAATGTCGTATCTGATATGATTTTGGTATTTGAAAGGCCAATTTGATTAATATATGGCATAGGTCAACGGGAAAGGAGGCATATAGAAAGAAGAAAACATCAAAATATAAAATATCTCTCTTAATCGAAAGACTTGTAAGAAGTAAAGTTATGGAAAGTCATGTTTGGTACAATTCATTAACTGATCATTTTTTCTCAAACTTTAATCCAGAAATAAAGAAAAACCAACATACTACGAAAAAAGTTTTTGATAGTTCGATCACAAGCCGATTATTATACAGACTGTGTTGGAATGCTTTTCCAATAGACTATCAATGTTAAATATTATTTATTACTGGCAGGCCGTGTGGTTACTGTGCGGAGTCAGTCAGTACACATGTAATGAGTACACACTCTTAAATGAGTCAGTACACACAGTACACACAGTCAATGAATTAGTAGACACTCTTAAATGACAAACAAACTAACATACGCATATGAGATTTATTAGATTACCAGTTTTTAAGTCTAATCATAAGCTCTCAAGCAAAAAATTTTTCATCCATATCGGTCCTGTAGTTTTTGCGTGATGCTCGAACAAATAAACACACATTTACAATTTTATAATAGTTGAGATGAGATATATTTTTTTCTCTTAAAATTAAATTAAAATTAAACAAAAAATTTAAATACTCGCTTTTATAACAGATCTGATCCTGGGATTCATTATCTGGGCACTTTGTTTCTAAAAAACTACTAAATTCGGCACCGAACTTTAGTTTATCGTACATCTCGGTAACCTACCCAAGAGGAAATGTTTATCTCCTGTGCTCTGTCATAATTATAAAAACAATATTTTCAACAAAAACAAAATAAATGCATTTATTAGTTACATACTAAAAAGTAAAAATAAAAAAAATCATGAAAGCGTAGAACGCATTGTGTTAAAAAATTTTTTCGAAATATTGCTTGAACATACTTTTTATTTCAAACAGCAGCGTGCATTTTCATGTAGATTGTTAAGAAATCATCATATTTTTATGGGGATAATGATAGAACGCCGATGAAATTTCTTCCTCGAATAGCTGTTCCTGAGTTCCCGATCATTCCCATGTGCCCAGATTGGATGTTAGATTTAACTTTCATGTTCATAGTACTCAGATGATATACGCCCTTGTATACACATTCACATACATTTTATCATATTTTTTTGTTTATTATATGTGAAAAAAATATTTTCAATTTAATTTTCAATTTTTCCATTTTAAATTTAATATAAATTTAATAAACATTTTTATCAACATCTGTTAGCAAAAAATTATTAAATTAATCTTTGATTTTGGTATTTTTTTATATATATTTGAGAATATTTTTTATATCAATGAAAATTCAAGATATTTTTCTCTATTTTTTTTTTGAAATTATTTATTGTCATTTGGAAATAATTCAATAAAATAATAAATTCTTGGAAATAAATTCATAATTACATAGTTCTTTGAATTCTTACTATACAGAGTTTATTTGTATGTATAGCATACATTTTTTGATTTGAATGTATATAAAACCTGCTATTCCGAATTATTAATGTATTATTTTCGAAAAAGACTCTTCTTACAGTTTATCTCTTGAAAATCGCCATAAGGAGTGAAATCAATTAATTAGGATTTATCTATGAAGAGGCGTTTACATGTTTTTAAATACTATTTTTCCGAATATCTTTATTTATTGATGTTATAGATGTCAGACTAGACACAAAATATACTCTTATTGGTGCGAATGATGAAATTAGACTCAAAAAATATCACACAAATTTGAGGCCTAGAATGTTAAAGTTTTCAACCGTGGTGGTATATATCTTGTCTCAAATGGAGTCGTATCTTGTAACAGTTATTCATATAATAAAACTTTCAACACAATATTCTAAAATATTGTGGTTTCGAGTATTTGCTAAATTAAATTTTTTTAATAACTATTTCTTTACGAAGTTTTGAAATTGGTAGGTTGTGCGACTGTAGCCGACGACTTATGTAGGAACTATGCCAATACTTCGTTCGGTTACTTCGTTCTTGTCCATATGGCGACAGTTTAAACAATTACAGAGCATTTTTATCAGCTCGATCACTGGGACTGCTCATTTGAGCTTTAAGGCAGCTATGATTTGGTTCAATTCTGTTTGGTTCAGTGTTTTTTCTATTTTAACATTAAAACCTAAAATTAATGAAAAACGTAACACTGACATAGTTTACTTTTTAATTGACCATAAAAAGTTTGACAGAACAATTAGTTAATTCTTCAGTAATTGAGAAAAGTTTACACACAAGGAGAAATTTCAAAAATTAATTTAAAAAGATTTTAAATATGCCAAATACAATGGAGAATCGATTTGAGAATATTCATTAAAAACATGCTCCACTTAAAACAAGAATGAATAAAAACTTTACATCTTCTACTGACCTAATTCATTATCATCTCTCACATCCACCCCTACATTTAAAATTTTCATTATCAAGGCCACGATGATGATGAAGAAAAAGTTCATTTCCATTTATTGTATAATGAATAAGCGAGGGAGACATAACACGAAAACACAGAAATGATGCAAGTGATAATTTCTGACCTACGACAACTTTTTCTCTTGTTAATTTTACTTCTTAAGAAAATACCCAACTACGTTAAAAAAAATAAAGAAAGCACTCCTTTCACTCATCCCTCCTCGCCTGTGTATTTTCTGGTATTATATGTATAACTTTTACTCGACACTTTTTCTTTCGTCATCATCTTTTTCGAGGTAGGTAGTTAGTCGGTTTATATGTTTTTCTTACCATCATCAAACTCTAGCCACCCCTTATATTATTCATTATGCGATACTCTTAAAGTTATTAGGAATTACAATCCCTCTTATTAAACTGATTGTGTATTATTTAACGATATAGAAACGTATTGTGTATTTGAATAAGAAGATCGACATTTTAAATTGGGTTTTCAAAATACTACCTATTTATCGATTACGTCCTATTTGCTTAAAATCTATCGCAAATTTTTAAAAATATTTTTGCCGTACCGCAAAAATTTACAAATGTTTTCTGTAGATTAACAAAGCATTAAAATCATTGATTTTTGTGTAGTATAACGATAGTAATCGTTAAATTAATAATTGGTTTGAGTGAGGAGTTTTGTTGACATATAAATTGCTACGATTGTGGAAGGAAGAGACCAAGCTAATGGATTACCTTGTCCATGATGTTGGTTTTATGGGCAGAGGCGTAGCTAGGTAACCAATGGTCCTGGTGCAAAAAACTGGGGCCCTAACTAAACTGATTAGGTTTTATCAAGTCAAAATATAAATATATGCAAATAAATATTTTAAAGGTTCAAAGCTACTTTATCATCAGCTCTTTATCGTGCTTAGCAGGGCACAGCAAAGCTACTTACTACATGTATGTGCACGAGTGTCTTGTGTGAGCTTTAGTGATCACCTAGGTTCTACAGGTGAAGAGTTTAGGAGCGTATACTTGAATTAATAGTATTAGTATTAAGCAATAAAACGAAGAATGTAAATACAGATAAGTCATGTAGAAAAGCAAACTTATCCCTTTAAGAGATCTCTTCTAGTTATTGATGTGTATACTGACAACAAAATAAAAATTTAGTTTATAATCTTTTCCTAGCCTTAGTTTTTGCAAAAGTATCAATGACTTCGGTTAAATCTAGGCTTGATACGGCTTTGTTTTCGACTAGTAAGAGCGGTAAATTTCAGAGCCGAGCTTGACCCACAGTATTCTGTAAATAATTTATTTTTATTTCTAATTTGCTAAATGATCTTTCAGCTCCTGCAGAAGTGACAGGAATTGTATGGAACAATAACATTGCTGTAAATACTTCTATTAGGTCGCATTCTCGCACTCTATTTTTTCTCATTATTTCTTTACAGAATTGGTGAATAGTCCATGCCTTCGTTAATTCAGGTAGAAGTAGGTGGTAAATATTAAGAAATTGAAGAGAAAAGTTGGGGCTTATTATATCAAAATATTTACTTTAATTTAATTTTTAGCTAGTTCAATACGAGGTTTGCTGGTCAGGGTCCGAGGAGCCCTGGGCTTGGGTAGCTTCGCCTCTGTTTATAAGTAACCTCTGAGAGAAAATTTCAGTATTCCTAAGAAGAAGAATTTTAATGTTTAATTGCAGAAAATATTTTGCATTTACCAATAATGGATTGAAATTGTTTTGCATACCGGCAAATATTCACGTACATTAGAATTTATCTATCAAGTTTGGAATTAATTTTGAGAAAATGCAATATTCCATGTTGTATTACTACCAACAATTTATTATTTTCTCACTTGAAACTTTATGTAATAAGGTTGTATCTCTACTATTTTAAAATTTTAAATTTCTGTTTATTTGTTTTTTTTTTTTTTGTTCGAGCATCACGCAATAACTGCTGCACTGATGAAACTTTTTTGGTTTAAAAGTAACTGTCGATAAATATTTGAAGTAATGGTGGAAGTGGTGGGGAATTACATTGAGGTCTTAAGTCTTAAAATGACGGGAGTCACAGAATTAACAATAAAACGCGATCAAAGCATCGGCTATTAGCTAGTATTATATACATGGATTATATTTTGTGAACTTAAATAGCTGAATTTCTAAACCAATTTGGGTCAACGGTCTAACCATCTCAAGCTATTGAAGAAGACTTTGAGGACTTGCTGAGATCTTACGTTATTTGAAACATATATTTGGTGACCTATTAAATTCTTATTTAAGTTTAGGAGTATTATATTTGTTTGACAACTTTGACACTATTCATAACTATACATAACCTAAAAAGGTAATTTGGATGCTCTATTTAAGCTATACATTTCGACGAGAATGGTTACATTAATATTTCTATGGCAATTAGTATCATTTTAATTGAGAAATGAACTGTCTTTTCCTAAACTGTAGTGGCGAAAAAATATTTTTACAAAAATATCCTTTTTTTCCTTTTAGCAATCATAATGAATTTTTATGAAGTAACGAATCCAAATAATACATAATATGTTTGTTGACTTGCTAATATTTGACTTAGTTTTGATAGGGGCTATGTGAATATTCACCTGGGGTTTGTGAAAAGAAACTGCAGAAGACCTTCGCAAGCATAGCCGATTACTTCGTAATTGCCCAAACGCTGACAGTTAAGTAAATTAACTACCCCATTAATAAAGAATAATAATTTCATGGGCAAACTTCCATCTTTGGTAATCGAATCAGCACATCCCAGTTTCGAGAAGAGCGCCTTTAACAGCGAGATCACTCGGACTGATAGATTGGTTACGATAGTTTTGATGCCTTTTTTTGATCAGTCTGTACATTATTTATGTATTATTTACATTAAAACAATGTTGTAATTGATCATAATTTGTGAATAAAATTCCCAGTTCCTCAGAACAAAAAAAAAAAAACTCATCGAATAAAACAAACATTTGTGTTGTAAATACCTATAATATTATCTATGCATAATATAGGTAATATTATTATATACTTTATACAAACAGTAATTTAAAATATAGGAATATTTTGAAACAATTATATTATATAATATAAACATGTACAATAAATATCTACTTTATATTACGGGGCATACAAGATGATCGGGTGAATTTTATATAAAACACAACGGTTGCGTACAGAACCATTTGAATTCTCAAATTGTTCCACTTTACAACTGTGACTGAATTGCTAAGAGTTTTGTACGCCTCAAATGTGTATTCCAAATATTTTTCCAAATATAAGGTGCATTTTGAAATCTTGTTGGGAAATTTGAGGAATACAAATTGGTGGGATAACTTCGGTGTGATGGATTGGGAAATCTCTATTAGACTCTTTTTTTTCGTTAAAACTTTTTTTATATGAGAAAATTTGAAATGATTTTATTTGAGAGTATTTTTTTGTTTTGATATCATTACAAAAAAAAATTCGTTACGCAGGAGCTGCTTCAACTTAGCGAATTTCCTTAGAATACATAAATCACTCTCTAGCAGTCACAATTTTAGTCTGATCAAAATGAAATGTCGTATATGATTTTAGTATTTGCAAGCCCAATTTATTTTATTAATAAATGGCATACGTCAAGGGTAAAGGGGGGGCAGAAAGAAAGAAGAAAACACAAAATATAAAATATCTCTTTTAATATTAGAACAATCGAAAAATGTGTAAGGAATAAAGTTGTAGAAAATCAAGTTTGCTACAATTCATCGCCTTATCATTTTTGCTCAAACTGTAATGTGTACAGAGGTATTAATGAATTTAATTTTCAATCTTAAACCGTCAATATTTCTGTAAATATTAGGGTAACAGAAAAAATGATAAGATACAAAATTACAGAAAAATTTTGTACCTACAACTTTACTTCTTATAAATTTTTTCGAATATTAAAGGAGTTATGTCAAATTTTGTGTTTCCCCCTCCCTTTAAACCCCCCTTTCCCCTAAATCATTCCGATAAAATGAAAACTGTGACCGCTAGAGTGATAACAGACACACACACATATATATATATATATATATATATATATATGTCCATAGATATATATATATATAAATTTTACAGATGGTGATTTTGGACATCTACTAGGTAGAAGAAACTTTTTCTAAATTTTGACTTCGGTACGGGACCAATAGCTCTATTTCCTTTCAGGAAATTCGCTAAAAAAATACAGTTACATTTGCTTTTATATTCACCCTTAAAACTATTTTGAGCTCAAATTCAATAAAAACACTATCTTTGTGGAACGATCATTTTATATAAATTAAGAATGAAGTATCTGGGTTTACATAAACGTATTGACATAAACGTGAAAATGACAACTAACAGCTTCAATTATTATAAACAAGTAAAAATATCAACTAACTGAGTTAATTGCTTAAATACGCAGTATATATTGAGTTTATGAAAAAAAGTTTCAAACAACTTATGCCTAAGGCATAATGATATAATTTTTCAAATTTTAGCACAATTCCTAAGGGTTTTGTTTAAATTTGAAATCGATTAACCATCTTAAACTTGAAAAACTTAATTGAAGTTCAATGTTAATTAATCGTACTTCAACTACGTTTTCTCGAGTTTGAGACGGTCAAACGATTTCAAATTTTAAGTTTAAGTGTATAGCAAAATACCCTTAGTAAGTGTGCTAAAATTTGGATCATTCTATAATTATGCTCCTTAGTACGACAACTACTTTAATTATTACCAGTCCAAGTAGCCGAGCGGTGTAAGGCGTTATGTCTATGCATTATGCAGTGCTAGGAAACTGGGAGGTTATGGGTTCGAATCCCGACATCGGCGTATGGATTAGAACGAAGTCACCGGCTATGCTTGAGAAGGTTTCCTGCAGTTTCCTTCACGAACTCCAGATAAATATCGTCATAGTTCCTATCATAGTCGGCTGCAACCGCATATCCTTCCAATTCCTAATCTACTCACAAATTCCTTCCACTCCACTCACATCCTCACATCTACCTCTACCTCTAATTTAATTATTACAAAATTATTCCCTGAAATATTATAACATCATCTTGCCGCACATTCTGTATAAGTTTATATCCATAATAATATTACAAAATAGCAAAACAAACAATTTTATAATAGTATTTAATAAAACTGTGAAAGAAGAAAAACACAAGAAAACGATCCAGCGAGAGCTCTTATTTAATATGCGCAAGCGCTTCTCATATATCAATTAGTGGAGAGTTCCGAGACAACGTTATAGTATATATATATATATATATATATATATATATATATATATATATATATATATATATATATATGTATATATATATATATATATATATATATATATATATATATATATATATATATATATATATATATATATATATACGTATAATAATATTGTGCAACCATAATGCTAAACTTTATACAAAGAGTTGCAAAAATTTTGAAAGTGATTATTCTTATTTTTATAATAAAGTGATTTCTTTAAAATCCATGCTCCAGCTTTCTATTTTTAAAACCAAGATTGGAGAAACAACTAAAATTTTCTGACTAACGACACATATTTTGCTATAATAATATACACAAAATTACACGTAAAATATTAATGAAACTTTATTAATAAACAATGAAAAATGGTTTTTAAAATCAACGAATTCCTCCCCATTCACCATTCAACGCATCTCCTTTACTACTTACTACATCCAGTATATATAATACAATTTATTCAAAAGTGAAATAGCGTTATGCAAATGTTCTATTTAAATATTATATATTTATCTTTCTCTAACGTAAACTCTCTACAATCTAATTATAAAACGTAATTGATGTAATAAAATTCTTTGGAAGGAGATGAAACATTATTGTTTATATATATTCTTATATTTCTGTCCTTATTTCATATTGTTTTTCATGATTAATTGATATTCCTATACGAACAAGTCGAGACTCCTATATATATTTAATTATCAATGTCTTGGGGTAGTATTAAAACCCTTGTGACGGTGTCAGTAGAACAGAACCATGTATATTTTATGAGGTCAAGGTTGTGAGGTCAGTGCCCCTTAGTTAACAAAACCCCCTTGGTGGATTGTAATCAAAGAAAATGAGTTTCTGAAAGTGAGAATTTAATTTCTTATTTATTTTATACCTACTTTCTTTTAAAGTAGATAGATGATATAAATTACTTAGAATTAATATTGTTAGATGTAAATTATTGGATATTTTCTTTCAAATTTTCTAGTAACTGTATGAAATCTAATGTCTCTTAATTTCTGAAGATAAACTATCGTGCATTCTCAAATTTCAAGGACAGTTTAAAGCGAAAAATATCTATAGTAACCACAGCAAATACGCATTGAAGTTTATAAAAAAGCACATGTTAATATGATTTGATCATCGGCCAAAAATTTGGTTTTGATAGTAAACATTTTATTCAGTAGTAAATTTTGCATGAGATTCGAGTTTATATCGGTCGCTATATTCATTTTGATCACAGAGTCTCTAAACTAACAATAAATATTTGTTGCGATTGTTTATTTGTTTTAAATCAGATAGTTCTAAAAATTGTAATTAAATTTCAAATTTTTGCCCCAATTCCTAGAACAATTATTTGTATTTTATAAAAACGTATTTCGGTTACAAAGTAGTCATCATCAGTATAAATTAACTCATCGTAACTATCTTCGGGATGTGGAGTCAAAGATACACGTGTCTCACAAATTAATAAAATACAAATAATTGTTCTAGGAATTGGAGCAAAATTTGAAATTTAATTTCAAAACACCTATAGTTCTCTTTGATTATCTTATCTTACTAAAAGAATAACAGCGAAATCATCAAACCGGGAAGAAACTTATTCAATGTTTTGGATTTTCAGCAGAAAGTCATTTTTCACCAATTCGGATTTGAAATGGTTTTTACCATCATGTAGATATTTCTTCCGGAAGGTTTAAATGTATAGTACATTTAAAATTGTGCAAAGCCGGGTCGTTAGTTTAGACTAAATGAACTCATGTGTAATTCAATAATTTATCGCAAAATAAAAATTTAGTCTAAGCGTTGATAAAATTAGAGAAATTTAATTAATTTTTTCGTTTAAAAAAAATTTATATTTCAAAAAACTAAAATATTCGCTTTTGTTACTAGAAAATGGACTAAAAAGCAAGAATAAAAAATTCTTAATGCGTCGGATGCTTTGGGCTGACCACATTTTTGGATAGGACTGTCACTTCAAGTCAAAACAAGGCGATTTTAAAACTATTTGCATTTGTTCATTATCAATGGATCATCTACTAAAAATACATGTATTTTAGCTTCTTGAATAAGGTATTTCTATACCCGGTATATAATATAATTTGTAACGGTTGAATTTGTCTGTCAAAAAGCAATGACATGACAAGCTGAAATTTGTGTGTATGTTGTAGAGCTAAAAAGTAAGCTCAAGTTCGTGATTGGGCAAAATCGGATAATGTTTGGACAAAATGAACAAAACTGGCTATCTTTGAAACTGTAAGAGACAGTTCGAAAATTTTAAAACAAAAATGTTCCTTTTTTAAAAATGCACCACTTTTGTTAGAAACTTTTTTTCCAAAAATTAAGTATATACCGCGTATTTAAGGAATTAACTCATTTAGTTTTTAATTTCCATTGTTTCTTACTGATATTCGACGTATTTAAGATAAGAGTATTTACTTTAAGCCAAAAATCAATGGGACAAAGCAAGAACTAACAACTCAATGGTATGGAACCCACCGAACATATATTTTGAAGTATCAAAAATAATTTGATACCTGTCATGTTTTTTATGTATTCAAAAGAATCTTTTATTGTTTCTTATCCGTTTTAGTTTGTTTTTTTTTTCATTTCCACTATACGTTATGTACAAGTTGTTAAAATATTCAGTTAAAAATAACATTAAAAATATTACAGTAATAATTCATCTGACTTGGCTGAATTAATGTATGTTTTCCTTTTCTCATTCGCGTATACTACAATCGTTGTTTGCAAGTAAGAAAATATATGCAAAAGTATTATCCAAGTATAATAATAAACACATATATTTTATTTGCATTCTTATTTTCCAACTTATCTTAAACGTATTATTTTCTGGCGTTTACATAAAATGTTAATTTTTCTTTTTGAATATTTTTGTATCCATGTTTGTTTTAATTTTTTTATTTTTGTATATTTATTTATACATTTTGTATACTTATTAAATATGTATGTGTATGTACGATGCTATAGATTGTAGTAAAACAATTCATTAAAAATAATAATAGTTACTATTTTTATTATTATAATTAATATTATATATTTTATGTTATATGTAATTTTTTTTTGCTTTTAAAATTGGGATCTTACCTCTATATACAAACCATACACAAGAATAGTTTGTCGAATATCAATTTGGATATGAAACAAAAATGTGAGAGGCAGAGGGTTTACGCACACAAAAATTATTGATATCCCAGCAAAAACAAAAAAGTTCGTATAATTTGAAATCAAATGCTTGATATGAAAAATGATACACATCTAGGGATGGGGATGGAACACACGACCTCTGGCATTCTAGACCAATGCTCTACCAACTGAGCTACCTTAGATGTTATGGTAGTGCTATGCATATGATCCTTATTTATGATGTCATTGTATTATTAATTTTGTTAACCCGACTTCAAAAAGGAGGATGGTTCTCAATTCGTCTGTATTTTATTTTTTTATTTTATTTTTTTTAATGTTTGTCACCTCAGAACTCCGTCATTTATGAACCGATTTTGAATTTTGTTTTTTGTTTTAAAGGGTTTGAATTCAGGTAGGTCCCATTGTCACCAAATCGCATTATGATGAGGGGATCCTCTGGAAATCAAGGAAAATCCTCATTTTATATGTGATAACCAATTTTTTTTTTTTTTTTTGAAAGTGTATACTCATTTATAATGGGAAAATAAGAAAATTTTGTTAAACACCGAAATTTTTTACAAAAAAAAACCGACCCCAAAAAATGCATGTAAAATTAACTGAAAATCTGTTACAAAAAAATGCACTAAAAATTAAAAAAAAAATGTGTTATAAAAAAATGCACTAAAAATTAGTAGGTCGTTTAGTAGGTCTACCCATATTTAGACAAATAAAATCAGTTATAGAACTTCAAAGTCACTAAAAAGCGAGAAATAAAACCTATTTTGACAAAATGGAAACCTTCAAAAATCAAATATTCTATAACAAAAAATGCACTAAACAGTAAAAAAATAATTGCATATTGTTTTGCCAATTTTAGGTCCCCTAAGCAAAAATTTTTAAATATGTATGTACAATTATTGTTATTTTTGGAGGCGGTTTCCAAAAGTTATGTGAATTTCTCTATGCTGACACCGACTTCAAAAATAACAAAAATTGTACATATATATTTAAAAATTTTTGCTTAGGTGAATTAAAATTGGCACAAGAATATGCAATTATGTTTTTACTTTTTAGTGCATTTTTGTTATAGAATATTAAATTTTTGAAGTCGGGTTTCCATTTTGTCAAAATAGGTTTTATTTATTTTAAATCATCAGTATAAATTAGCTAATTGTAATTATTCTCCGAGGAGATGTTACTTGTTGCTAATTCATACTGATGACGACTACTTTGTAGTCGAAATACGTAATCTTAAAATAATCTAATCTAATCTAATCTTAAAATACGTAATCTTAAACGAGCTCTAAGTTTTTTAATTTTCGTCAATTTCCTTGATCCGATTTTAATGCAAATTTTATCATATTTGATCTAACGGTTATAAATGTCAATATGGAAAATAATGGGGTCATCTTAAAAAGAGTTTCCCGATGGTACCAAAAAGTAATCGATATATATATCGAACATTTTTGTATCGAACAAACTAATATTTCGACAATAATAATAATAATAGTAATGGGGTTTTATCTCCATTTTTGAGACTCCATGGTCTATAACAGAGGCCACCCACATCATAATTTTTTAACCTTTATTAATAATTTAACGATACATTGTAATGATGTGAGAGGAGGACAAGGAATTTGAATTCAGACTAGGAATAGGTAGGTTGTGCAGCCGACTTTGATAGGAAAACTATGCTGATATTCATCTGGAGTTCGCGAAGGGAAACCACTGAAAATCTTCACAAGCATAACCGGTTACGTTCTTATCCATACGCCGACAGCATAGCTAATTAACTGCCCCTTTAGTTATAATTAACAAACTGTCGGTGCCGGGATTTAAACCCGCAACCTCCCAGTTCCAAGCAAGCCGAGACCCTTTTACCACTTGCCCATATAAGCTAGCTTTGCGCAGTGGCAATATCGTATAGTAAGCTCTAATCGAGGGTCGATTATTGTTAGTTGAAAACTCTTTCGACAATAAAGAAAACGAAGACTTACACTAGTAAAGAAACTCAAAGGGTGAAGCTATTCAACAAATTTTATTTGAAATTTTCCAAGGAAAAAAACTAAACCATATACTCGTGTATTCATTAAATATATTCTTTAAAGGAAAATCCTATTGGTACATGATATACAGTCATATATAAAATACATATCATTACATTACGTTTTCAAAATACTTATTATTTACACTGTTAAGTATAAAACCTGAATAGTAAGTACAAAATATAAAAAGAAATATGAGGATGTCTTTAATAAGATGGGAGCTTTTTAAGTGTCGTTATTTTTTTATGAGTCGACACCGTGACGACCGACGACGTTAACTTCGGCGTCAACGACAACCGTTTCATATATCTATATGTATATAGTTAACAGCTCGAATGAAATTGATGGTGACAATAATTATGACGTCATTTACAAAGTAAATACGTTTTTCATATGTTTTAATGTAAATATAATTTTTTTTCTGTGTGGTATAAAATATATATGTATATAATATATATAATATATATGTATATAATATATATATATTTTTTTTTTATTGGTATGAAAAAATAATGGGAAAACACATTTTGCATAGGTGAAAGTTTAAATTTAAAATGTAAATTAGTATTGTTTAAACATAATTTATAGTATTTAATGAGCTTTTAACTTGAAAAATAATTTTTACTCTAACGAATAGTTACATCTATTTAAGGTATTACAAAAATCCGTGTGTGTTTAAAACTTCTATAGTGATTGTAATTGATTCCCATGAATATATGTTATGAATGTCCAGTTTTACGTTAAAGAACATTTTAAGAAAGTTGTGATTATCATACATACAATGAATTTTTTCAGAAATTGGGAATAAAATATCACTTAATAACTAATATCAACAATATCATTTAACCTGTATTCTTCAAACATAAAATTTCTATAAATTTTATCTTTAATAGTCTTTACTTTTATGCAAATTTGACACAGTCATTCAAAATCTCATACTGATTTACGCCATTATTTTCAGAAAACTCATTTAAATATATAATACATAAATTCGCTATGTAGGAGCTGCGTCACCTTAGCGTATTTTCTCAGAATAAATACATCAGTTCTCTTTTGGAAGTAGATCTTAATTAGCTTTTATCTTATTAATGTTCATGGCAACCCGTGACCGCTAGAGTGACGACAGACACATATATAAATAAATATGTTTTCGCATCTGATTTGCTTTTGGTATTTCAAAGGTCAAATTCGTTAATATTCTATTCATTAAACAAGGGTAAGGGGTGTTTAGAGAAAGACGATATATCCCTCTTAACAATAGAAAATTTCATTAAATTAAATTATTTCAGGCACTAAAAATATCATGTAACCGTGGTGATGCATTTGTTATATTCATTATTACGGGAATTGTTTTTAAATTGCAAATATTTCTGTAAATATTAGAGTTGCAGAAAAATGATTAGGTAATGAAATATAGTAAAACTAATTTACTACAACTTTACTAAGAATCTTTTTTTTATATTTTACTAATATTAAGAGAGGAATTCATTCAGATTTTATGTTTCTTCCTTCCTCGAAGCACCTCTTTTCAGATTACAAAGAATCTTCTTATGTATATTCTTACAATCGACCTGTGTATGTGTGGGTTTCTGTGTATCAATCTCTTAAGTTTTTGAAAAAACGAGAGCATAAAATTTGACAGAATTTTTGACATTATATACACGATTTTCAGAGAAAGAAACATAGAAATTATTTCTGTTGCAATTCAAATAATTGATTTGTCGTTAAATTTCTCATATATTTCAAGTACTTACCTGACGTATAATTTATGCTAAGTATTAATAAAAACGTGGTTCTTTTTGAATCCCTTTATACAACTACCATAGAGGTACTTCAAATATTAAAGTTCCCATACTCAAAATGTATGCATTATAATATTATTATTAGTTTACTTATATGTCAATTTGTTTAATAATAGAATGTATACGATTGAAAAAAGATTATATAATAACATACATAATTCTAACGGCATAAGAAAACATATTACTTTAAATTGTAAACATTTTAATGTTTTGAAGTGTTATGTAGGTATTTTTTAAAAAAATATTAATTTATTGACATAACATTTTATAATTTTATATTTATTGGTGATGTTTAACTAAAAAAATAGATATGTTTATTTTTGTAACTATTATATTGTCATGTCAATAGAAATCTTTAACGTGCGTCAAGTAGATATTTCTAAATGTACGTCTAAATATCAATGTGGGATCACAAGAACCTAAATTGGTGTTTCACAATTATATCACCAGCAAAGAAAAATAATTATCAATTGAAAATTATACAACCAATATTTGATTAACATAAAGGCGCAGCATAAAGGGAGTAGAGAAGTTTAGAAGAAGTACAAAAATCCCGTTATTGCAACGAGCACTAAACTTCTTCAGTCATGGTTGTGGTTATTAACGTGCAATTTTTTAGTCGTTCAAACTTTTGAGCCGCTTATATAATTTAAATTAAGAAACAAATCAAAATTAATGATTACAAAATTTCGTAAAATCTGACTGAATATCTCGAATTCAGCTGTTTAAAATTTTTAATACACATGTAAATTATTGCTAATTACATAGATTATTAATTATATAGACCGTATTTTTTTTACTGTTATAAAGAGATTATTTTCAATGTAAAATAAAATAAATATTATATAAATTATATTATATAACCGTATTATATAAATATATACCGTATTATATAAATTATTTATATAATACGGAAATTTATGCATTAAAATGACATTAGAATAATCATTATACATGCTTGCCACATAAAATATATGAAATAATTAGTGATACAATATTAGCATGGAAGCATGTTCCTTGCAAAACTGACAAAGACGCCTGAGTCATTCATGCATTCATTGTGTGATATACAATATGTCTATTAATATAGACCCAATAGGAACATTGTGTAGTGCATCTGTTACTGTCCAAATGTAGCGCACTATAATACGGTGCACTCTTTTACAACGAAATTCATAGACATTTGTAGAGTGCAGTTTCGGTGGAACAAGGCTGTGCACATCATCGCTCACTGTGCACAGACAGTGATGTACACTCCCGTTCAATCAAATTGAACAGACCTGAAATGTTATTTCTTACATTTCATAAAACTCCTCAGTTTTGTGACTCTCTGTATAATTATTCATTTATAAACAAAGATGAGTAGTATAAATATTATGTGTGAAAAAAGAAATGGAAGTATTGTAAAACACAGTAGCTACAAGAATAATCAAAATTGTGAGAGACTGATTCGGTTCAGATCTGTTCAATTTTATTGAACGGGAGTGTACATATCACTGTCTGTATATATATCAATGCATACATATTCTACATTCTGCATTCTACAAATGTCTGTGAGTAACAGAGTGCACCGTATCATGGTGCGCTGTATATGGACAGCGATAGATACATACATTGTTTCCAGATTGGGTGTAGTTTAAAAAACGCACGGTATATTAAATACATGATATACAACAATTCCTGTATTACGACTTATATTTATGTTAAATTTTTTTTCAATCCCACTTTATTTTTAAGTATAGCATCCGCAAATGAAGGGCAGGCATATCTTCAACGAAAAAGGTTCTATATGAGTGGAGTAAAATGAGTATGAATTATATTTTACTCAAACAATACAAACCGCAAGTATCTGTAGACGAAATGTAACATTGTTTATCACGATAAGAGGAGATTCGGTGTTGAAATCTTGTTCAATGTATATTATATAGACTGAGTTTAAAATAAAATTAAAATTATGAAGAATGATTATTTTTTTATTAAATAAGTGTTAAATTTTCAAGACTTAAACTTTAAATTTTGAACGATCGTATGAGTTTCTGTTAAATATTTCTGTTAAACATTTATTAATAGTCATTTATTAATTGCATTTGTTTTATTTCGACAAAATAAAAATAGCCTGTTTCAAATAATAGCTAAAATGTTCCATATTATATAAAAGACAGTAGGTATAAATCAAGGTTGATGATTTACGAAAAATTAAAGCTCATATCACATATTTTTAATAACATCTTCAAAAATATTGATTGATTAAGATATTAAAGTTTGAATACGTATCAATTCGTTTATGTAATTATAACATGGTTTTTATTATCAGTACATGATCATCTAACTCACGTAAGTTCTTTGGGTGAGACATTCACGTTTTCAAATCTCTTACTTGTTATTCTACAATAGTAACAATAATAGTTTTAAGTATTTAAGTAAAAGAAAAAACTAACAAGACATGCTTGTACTGTTACTGATACTTCTGAAATTAAATCATTAATATAGAAATGACCACATATACTCGTATATATACTATATATACTAGCTGAATAGGGAATATGCATGAAAATTTGTTTTCACTTGAATTGAAGCATGTTTACTTGACAAAAATCAAGGTAAAACAACTTTTGAAATAACTTTAAAAATAAGCGAGATATGAATGATTGAAATTCCCGATTAGACAAAGAGGGTGATAGCCCTCTTGATATGTTATGTGACGTCATATTACACTTTCACCATTTAAATTACACGTAAAACTTCGTTTTTAGTATTTTTGCAAGAGAGAGACAGATAATAATCTTTAAAAGCTTATAGCTTCCTTGATATTTGTCGGATTTTAATTTCGTTTTTAAATATTATTACAGTATTAACAGTATTATCATATTCTGAAAATAAATGTGAAAAAAAATTTTCATGCATATTCCCTATTCCTCGGCGTTACCCGTGGAACTCAAAGATTTGCTCCGGCACTTTTGGTGTCGATAGCGTACTATTGAATTATTCAACTTTATTAATATTTACCGGCACTTCCGCTATCAGAATTAAAATGTTATTTGGCTTCCTAGAACCTCCACCTTTTTTTTACACCTCGGGTTACATTCTTGGAATTTTAGTAAAGATCCCTAATTTTTTTGAAAATAAAATAAAGCCTATGTCACCCGGGGATAGTGTAGCTTCCCAACGGTGAAATAATTTTTAAATCGGTCCAGTAGTTTCGGAGCCTACTGGATTATTATCTGTCTCTCTTATATATATATATATGGTATTTGAAAGTTCATTATTGTGTAAAATCAAACTAGTACAAAGGGGGGTTTAGAGAAGGGGTAGATCCAACGATTTAAAAAATTATTTCCCAACGGTGAAATAATTTTTTTAATCGGTCCAGTATTTTCGAAGCCTATTCAATGGAAACAAACAATCAAATCTTTCCTCTTTATAATATTAGTATATATATATATACTGCCCCTTCTCTAAACCCCCCTTTCTCCTAGTTTGATTTTTTGATTTTACACATTAATGAACTTTCAAATACCATATATATATATATAAGAGAGAGACAGATAATAATCCAGTAGAAAGATTTGATTGTTTGTTTCCATTGAATAGGTCCGAAACTACTGGACCGATTAAAAAAATAATATATATATATGTATATATATATATATATACTAATATTATAGAGAGGAAAGATTTGATTGTTTGTTTCCATTAAATAGGCTCCGAAACTACTCTATATATATATATATATATATATATATATATATTAAAATATATATATATATATATATATATATATATATATATATATATATATATAATATCTGTAGTTCACTCTAGCGGTCACAATTTTCGTTTGATCGAATTTAAATTAGTTATGTGGTATTTGAAAGTTCATTAATGTGTAAAATCAAACTAGGAGAAAGGGGGTTTAGAGAAGGGGGAGACACAAAATTTGGTATATCTCCCTTAATATTTGAAAAATCGAAAATTTATAACTAAAATTGGTTTTATTGTAATTTAGTTTCTTATCATTCTGTTACTGATACAAATATTTACAGAAATCTTTACAATTTAAGATTGAAAGTTATAATTCTAAATATCGCTGTGTGCACATTAGAGTTTGAGAAAAATGATAAGGTAGTGAAGTGTAGCAAACTTGATTTTCTACAACTTTACTCATCATATATTTTTCGATTGTTCTAATATTAGGAAAGATATTTTATGTTTTCTTCATTTTCCATGTCGTCATTCCCCCCTGACCAATTCCATTTATAAATAAAATTAGTCAGACTAAAATTGTGACTACTAAAGAGTCAATTATGTATTCTAAGGAAATTCGCTAAGTTGACACAGCTCCTGCGTAACGAATTTTTCCAGAAATATATTGGGGTAAAATATAAATCTTATCTTAAGTGTAAGAGCAATTGTTTTTATTAAAATGTGGCCGAATATTAATAAGGAAAATAAGGTATCATAAAAACAACACTTCTAAAATTATATGAGGCATAAAATTGTCATACCCAAAATACGTATTAGGTAAATGGTAGTTAATTTTCAAATGAATTATATTTTGTTTTTTTTTGTTTTTTGTTCTCTTTTCTTTTATAACGAAACGTGAGAAGAAAACAAGATCCATATTATTATTACCGCACACACTGTGTTTGTGTGTTTTTTTTTTGATACGTTATAAAATACATTATTTCTATTATATTTATAAAGAATTGTAAGTATTGATAATGTGTAATGCGCATGTGCATTGCCCTCATATGTGTATGAGAAAGAATGAATATATATGTGTAACGTCATTATCATCATCTACACCACCACTGCCGTCTCTTACTAGTAATCGTTGTCACCCACCATCGTTACTGCTGTTTCCAACCGCCAACTAGCTAGCTGGTAAATGTATAGTAGCTATTTATTTAGATAGAATTTTCTCTCTAATGTTTTTCGTATCACGAGAATATACATTTTATTATCTATATCTTTACCTTTACATATACCGTGTGTGTTGGAAACCTTTCCAATAGAGAATCATTATTAGTAGCTGTCCGTGTGGTTACTGTATGAAGTCAGTCAGTACACATGTAATGGTTAAATATGTTCATTGAATTCTTAACTGTAGTCTGTAATTCTTAGTAGTAGTTGAAGGTAAGTTTCTCTTTTGAAAAAGCTTTCCAACACACACTGTATATATATATATATATATATATATATATATATATATATATATATATATATATATATATATATATATATATATATATATATATACATAATATATACACATAGGTATTGTAGTTCTTTCGATTTGAACATGATACACACGCATTTTAAAAAAGTATTATCTTTAATGGAATACATGTATTATTTTATACATTGGTTTGATTGTTTCATTCATTTACTTCAATACAATAATCGGATGGGACCAAAAATAGCCTTTAAGATTTTTAAATTAATTGAACAAATAAACATAAAATTCATTGAAAACTTACACAAAAATGAATCTATTTACTTTACTTCATGTTATCAGTCCACGTGGCCCACTCATTGTTAAAGGCACTCTCC
Organism: Nineta flava; assembly: GCA_963920215.1. Lineage (NCBI taxonomy): Eukaryota > Metazoa > Arthropoda > Insecta > Neuroptera > Chrysopidae > Nineta > Nineta flava. The sequence continues at coordinate 82,090,170 of OY986042.1, forward strand.
TCGGAATTGGGAGGTTGCTGGTTCGTTCCCGAACAGCGGCAGATTGCAATTAAATTAATTTTAAAAAAAAATTAGTTAATGGGGCGGTTAATTGACATAACTGTCGACGTATGGACAAGAACGAAAGTAACAGACCATGCTTGTCCTGAGGCTTTCGGCATTTTCCTTTCACAAACTCCAGATCAATATCGGCATAGTTCAAATCTAAGTCGGTAGTCGCACAATCTACAAATTCCTAATCTTCATACAATTTCCTTGCCCTTTCGGGGTCAGTAAAAAAAGTCTAGAAAGGCCTACCTACCACTATTTTCATCATATTGGTGTAGAAATGACTCGAAACATCACCCTCAAAGAGCCCTCAGGGTTCCTTTTTTTCGATCGTACGTTAAGAAAAAATTTTTTTCTACAGTTCTTTCCAAATATTTTGTATGGAAAAATAATTCGAGTACTCGGAAAGAGTGGCTAGTATGCTCCTTGTCCAGCTCTACAACTTCTGTTAAAAGTTAAACTTCCTTTTAATTAGTCCTTTTTTTAGTTTTAACCTAAATCCCCCTGTTTTTCAATTTTTTCTCGGCAATTGTTTCCCAAAAGTTTTTGGACCGTCCGTATCGAATGGAAACCCACAACCAGATCGGACAACGAAATTACGGAAAAATTTTTTCAAAGGTTCCTCCATATACATATATACATATATATATATATATATATATATATATATATATATATATATATATATATATATATATATATATATATATATATATATTTAGATGTATATCTATATATATATGTATGTGTATGTATGTGTTGGCTTAGGTTGATCGGTATGAAATTTGGTAAGTGATGCAAGTAGAATTTCAACGGCGGCCAATTCGTTTTAAGGCATAATTTTTTTATATTCGCATGTTTGTATATTTACCATGTTGCCAAAGCTGTCAAGTGTTTACTTAATAACCTCAATAAATTAAGGCCGTTCTTCTGAAACGAGTACCTGTAAATAGTTCTCTCACCTTCCCTCTTTAATAGCTTTGATTTAATGGGACAGAAAACTGCGGTTACAGCATTTTCAATATTTAAAAATAATATTGCCTCGTTTAAACTATAAATAATTGCAGAGTGTTTTTTTATATCTTCAAAATAAGTTTTCTTTTATAGAACTAATGGGTTAAGATATATATTTATCACGAAAACCGCTACACTTAAGAAACTCAAAGCATTACATATATTTTCGTTGTAAATTAACATTATTTGAATGTATTTATGATAATATTTATTATGGATTCAAGAACATAAATAAATTGTACTAAATCTATATTCTATATTCTTATAAAGGATTGAAAAATATCCTCATCGATTATATTGTATATTTGGTTGTTTTGAATAAACTAGAAGTAGTTTTGAAATATAATACTTTCCAATTTTTTCATTGTTGAATTTAAAAATATCGTAGAAAATTCAGAAGAACGTCTTCATACAATTTATGCCCCTTTTTGTCGTTTCTTATAAGAAAGTAATTTATTATTCATATGACTTGGCATTCGATACATTTTATTTAAATCTAGGTACATACACTTATTTTATATATTGAGTTGGAAAATCAGATTGGATCACATGATTTGGGAGGAGTTTTCATTCTACATTTTACGGGATGGAAATGGATTGTGAAATACGTGATTTTTTTTGTTCACGTATAAAAATATACAGTTTTCTTTCCATCAAATAGAATAATTCTTACATGTATAGTTTGTATGTAGAGAGAAAGTGTGTGTGTGATATATCAGCAGGGCATGTGAGTGAATTTTTATGTATTTACATTTAGATGTGCGCAATAAAATTTTCTTTTTTTTTCTTTTTGAATGGTTTTTCTCGTTCTTTTCACATATATAAATAATATATAATATACTTACATACATATGTGTAGATGTAATAACTATATATGCGTGCGTCGTAAAGTTATGTAAAAGTAAAGAAAAACCACGCCTTTGACCAGAAAAAAAATTACAGAACAAAAATTGGAGTTAGTTTTTGTTTTTTTTTTGAAAACAATAAAGTTATTACCTTGCAGCCGGTACGCCGAAGATCATCTTAGTTTGGAACGATAACTCGATGACAATTGTCCTTCAATCATGTAAATTATTAAAAGAAAGATCAACATTTAAAATTTTATGGATTAAACTAAAAGATCAAGAACTGATGGCAATGAATCCTTAGATGTCTTATATACTTATAAGAATGGAAATTACAAAAGCTTACTAATTGATTTTATCTTATTGAGATTGAATGAACCATGATTTATTTTAATATTGGAAAATAAATCTCTCAATATTAGACAAATCTAAAAATGTTCAAGAAGTCAAGTTGTAGAAAATTAACCCTACTACAATTCATTACCTGAGCGTTTTTTTCTAAAACTCTTAATTTTGTATTGAATGGATCATTACTTGACGAAAATCCGAAAGACGAAAGACTAACTACGTCATCGAGTTCCTTGCGCTTGCAGAAACGAATAAAGTCTTAAAAGAGGAGCAAAAACGGACTAAATACCTCAATCTTCTCCAAGAAATACGACAACCACACCCTGGCTACTCATTCAAAATGGTTGTTCTCATTATCGGGTGCCTTGGCGGTATACGCTCCACTCTAGAGTCTAATCTTTCAACTATTGCGGTTTCCAAGGCTCATCTCCATCTCCATCTCACCGCCATGCTATAATGCTATAAGGCCTCTATGCTCTATATATATATACATATAAATATATATATATATATATATATATATATATATATATATATATATATATATATATAAATGTATATATTCTGTTGATTTGCAAAAAAGACATATTTGCATAAAATAACTGTGTACGATTGTGATCGAAATGAATATTTCAAGTGTTTTCATATTATTTAATTTGTCCAATACTTATTAAAATGCGTAAAATGATATATAAATGAAACGTTTATTCTATTAAATGTATCATTTCTTAAAGTTTAGATCTTGAATTTGTCATATTTCACAATTCAGGTTTAAATTTTAAATTTTATAAATAAAAGAGTTTATAATAAATAACATATAGTTGTTATATACAAAAAATGAAAAATTTCTACATGTATTTTTTCGCATGAGGTATATTTCATAACACGTTTCTTAACCTGGTAACCATGGAAACACAACTCCCAGAAGGTTAAAATCTTATTGGATATATTCTCGTCATCGCTTCATTTTATACATATATATTTTTTCCCATTTTTCACATCCTATTTTCCGTTTTCTTATACTTACATCATTGATATATATATATATATATATATATATATATATATATATATATATATATATATATATATATATATATATATATATATATATATATATATATATATATATATATATATATATATATATATATATATATGTATATATATATATATCTTGTGTTGTTCAGATTTAAATGTACCCTATGTATGTACACAAAGGTACTTGCAGTAACTGTTTGTAGCTTATAGATGGAAAATTCCATTGATAATCAAACATTGAGATCCTTAGCTGCCGAATTTGACTGCAACTAAAAAGTTTAGTTATTGGTTTTATACCGATGATCAAATTTCGGAAAAAGTTCTTTAAATGTTCATCAAACTTACCTAGCATATATTAAAAATGACAATCATCAAATGACCAACGGGTTTCAAAAAATTTGAAGGCAATTTGGTAGGCATAAACAACACATAAGAAGGCATTGATATTGGATAATCTAATACATAACAAGGCATTGATTAAGTATTTCTTATTCCATTGGTGGTATGTGCATGATTCGATTGTACAATATTATTCCATTCGACAATTTATTTAGAGGATCTTTGCTCGACCAATGTAGTCTACGACCAATAGTGTTGACTATGGAGTCAAAAGTCACACTATCACTTCAAAATTAGATTTGTCCCTTATTTATTCGACTTTCGGAAAAATGTTTCGAAAAGCATTTTTTCGAAAACCGAATAAATAAGGCACCAATCAATTATAATAATTTTAAAGAATAGCGCGACATTGGACGGAAATTTTACACCAGGCATAATAATGTTCCTTAAATTAAGTTTTTAATTTTCATCTATCACTTCTGAAATTTGGAAATAGTTATTCCGAAACACACTGTACAAGTGTGCTTTATGTTACTTATGCATTGTTATATCTCGTAAGAAAGAATAAATAATAGTTTAAAAAAGAAAAAAAACACGCTTTTATAGAAAATCCAACTAAAAAATAGAAAATAAAATTTTATAAATTTGGATTAAGAAAAGTGTAAATAAGAAACAAATTTATATTAATGGAAAAAAGCGTGGGGTGCATAGTGTCAATAGTTATTCCATTAATATACATTTGTTTCTTATTTACACTTTTCTTAATCCAAATTTATTAAATTTTATTTTCTATTTTTTAGTTGGATTTTCTATAAAAGCGTTTTTTTTAATTTTTTTAAACTATTATTTATTCTTTCTTACGAGATATAACAATGCATAAGTAACATAAAGCACACTTGTACAGTGTGTTTCGGAATAACTATTTCCAAATTTCAGAAGTGATAGATGAAAATTAAAAACTTAATTTAAGGAACATTATTATGCCTGGTGTAAAATTTCCGTCCAATGTCGCGCTATTCTTTAAAATTATTATAATTGATTGGTGCCTTATTTATTCGGTTTTCGAAAAAATGCTTTTCGAAACATTTTTCCGAAAGTCGAATAAATAAGGGACAAATCTAATTTTGAAGTGATAGTGTGACTTTTGACTCCATAGTCAACACTATTGGTCGTAGACTACATTGGTCGAGCAAAGATCCTCTTAAATAAATTGTCGAATGGAATAATATTGTACAATCGAATCATGCACATACCACCAATGGAATAAGAAATACTTAATCAATTTACACTTTTCTTAATCCAAATTTATTAAATTTTATTTTCTATTTTTTAGTTGGATTTTCTATAAAAGCGTGTTTTTTTAAATTTTTTTAAACTATTATTTATTTTTCATTTTTTAGTTGAATTTTCTATAAAAGCGTGTTTTTTAGTTTTTTAAACTATAATTTTTTAAATTATTATTTATTTTTTCAATACTTTTCAATAATTATTTTTAATCAGGGACTTTTCAGAAATTTCACTTCTACCGTGTGTGACTTGCACACACACGAATTTTTTTTAACTCAGTAAATTATCTGGGAAATTGATGAATCCTGGCTAATCTAATCAGGATAATCGGATATTTGAATCGAATTATTGCATTGTCATCGGTCTTTGGCAGGTTTGCAAAATTTGAATTGAATCTGATCGTTCAAAGTTGGAGAAAATCGAGCCCAAAAGGGTCGTTTACATACATACATACATACAAACATACATTCAGGTGAAAGTAATAAAAAGCGTATAAAAAATGGTCTCACTATTAATCCACGATTTATAAAAAATTGAAAAATCGCTGCTTTTAAACAACAAATGAATAAAATTATCCGACCAATTATTATAAGTATAATAGCAATTAGTAGAAGTAAACAGCTTCATCATCAATATACTTTTTACAAATAAATTCAGAAATAAATAAATAAATAAAGATAAATAAATAAATTTAAAAAGAACATTTTGAAAATTAAAATACAGTTTTCATTATTAACTTACTTTTTTGTTATCTATATAATATTGTATAAATATTTGCTATTTTAATAATAATAATAATAATAATAAAAAAATTGTTTTCATATTACATCCGAGTTTAAATAATACATTTTTTGCAATTCTATATGTATCAATATAATACAAAAGATGGTACAAAAGTCTTAACAAGGGGCAGTATAATAGTAAATAAAACTTATTTTGACAAAATGGAAACCCGACTTAACAAAAGAAGCACTAAAAAGTAAAAAAATAATTGCATATTCTTGTGCCAATTTTAGTTCACCAAAGCAAAAATTTTTAAATATATATGTACAATTATTGTTATTTTTGGAGGCGGTGTCAACATAGATAAATTCACATAACTTTTGGACACCGCCTCCAAAAATAACAATAATTGTACATATATATTTAAAAATTTTTGCTTTGGTGAACTAAAATTGGCACAAGAATATGCAATTATTTTTTTACTTTTTAGTGCTTCTTTTGTTAAGTCGGGTTTCCATTTTGTCAAAATAAGTTTTATTTCTCGCTTTTTAGTGACTTTGAAGTTCTATAACTGATTTTATTTGTCTAAATATGGGTAGACCTACTAAACGACCAACTAATTTTTAGTGAATTTTTTTATAACACTTTTTTTTTACCCGTTTTTTTTTTTTTTTTTTAAATTTTTAATGCATTTTTTTATAACAGATTTTCAGTTTTCTTTACAAGGAATTTGGTTTTTTTTTGTAAAATTTTTTTTTTTGGGGTCGGTTTTTTTTTTAAGGAAAAATTTTTTTTGAAGTCGGTTATTAAAAAAATTTTCTTATTTTCCCATTATGAATAAGTATACTTTTTCAAAAAAAAAAAAAAACTTCGCAGAAATCGGTTATCACATATAAAATGAGGATTTTCCTCGATTTTCCGGAGATCCCCTCATCAGAATGCGATTTGGTGACAATGGGACCAATCGGGAATCAAACCCTTTAAAACAAAAAAAAAAAAATTCAAAATCGATTCATAAATGCCGGAGTTCTGAGGTAACAAACATAAAAAAAAAAAAAAAAAAAAAAAAAAAAAAAAATACAGACGAATTGAGAACCATCCTCCTTTTTTGAAGTCGGGTTAAAAAAGAAGAAAGTTGCTAACTGTTCTCATTCTTTAAGATCGAACACAGAGAGAGGATGCCTTCAGGATAAACAAAGAAAGAATTAATATCAAGAGGATTCGTTTAATATCGAAAGTGGAATTATGGTTCAAGTTAAATAGATTAATGATTGTATATTTGGCGTCAAAAGTCGACCTATCATTTCAAAATTATATAATTGAATTGTGCCTGTTTTTATTCGGTTTCGTATAAATGCTTCGGATAAAAGTTGTTTATTAGTATAACTATACAAATAAGTTTTTTTAATAAGTAGAATCAATTATTGAATAAAATATTGAAATGATAGCTTGACTTTTGACGCCATTTGTACAATAGACATCAAAAGTTGATGCTAGTTTTGACAAGTTTTCGAAAAAATGCTTCGGGTAAAAGTTTTTCATTAGAAATATAGTAACAACTTTTATTCGAAATTTTTTTTCGAAAACCGAATGGATAAGGCACAAATCAATTATATCATAGGTGGGCAGACCTTGACTAAACTGAGCTCTAAGAGAGAGGTAGGAAGAGAGATAGAGTAAATATAGGGTATCCCTACCAATTATTATTATTTTCTTTTTTTAATTAAAACATTTTCTGAAAAAAATATAATGATACCAACTATTTTTTACGGTCACTATTATACAATACATACAATACATTGAATACATACTCTGGAATTTTGGGCTGGTAATTTGGGGCTGGTGATTTACCGCTTGTAAATTTTTTGATGATTTAGCTTTAGTTTAGATTTTAGAAAATTCCGAATAATTTGCCTAAACTATTCATATCGGAGAACTAATAAACAATTATTTACTTGATTTAATTATTTTTTCTTAGTAGGGGGTATAGTGTCATGGGAATTTGATGACACTGGATACTAAAAAGATGCCAATGATAAAGCTGGTAATTTGTTACTAATTTTTAAATGGTTAAATTTTACATAAGTGGGAATACATATAGTTGTTGTTGTAATTATTGTTATTGCTATCATCATTATTGTTATTATTATTATTATTGTTATTATTATTAGTATGTTTTTTGGTGTATCTCTCCATATTGTAAAAGATATTTTTTAAACAATAAATATTTTATAAAACTAATTCTAAATTGATTGAATAAATTATTGGGCAATAATCGGTAGGAAAACCTGTATTGAAACATCGTTCCGTCTTACTTCAAAACATACCTTTATTATTTACTCTCACCCAGCTTATGGAGAGTCTGTTCGAGTCCGGCGAGCCGTCTGCGCCCACCTCTGAATTATATAGTTTTAAAAACTAACATATATTATTCTATAGTTTAATCCTTATACCTATATTTATCAGCCTGTATAAAATTATTTATTATTAGATTTTTTTTTTTTTTTTTTTTTTTTTTTTTTAACTAATTAACATTGTATTGCCTTTTCAACTACATTGGTTATCCAAACAATACAATAAGTGATAAGTTACACTAATTGGACTAAGTTGTGATCTTCTATATTTGTGGAAGCAGCTTTGTTAGTTTCAGGAACTTGAAAAGTTTTTCCAATGTTTGGGGGTTATCGCCTAGAACTTCTTGAATTGTGGGTGGTAATTCAGTTGACTGTCTTTCATTTTGAAATTGTATACAGTTGGTTAGAATATGTTCAACTGTTATAGGAATATTGCAGTATTGGCAATTTGGTCTCGGGGTCTTTTTCATTATGTATGTGTGTGTTAATTTGGTATGACCATTTCTCAAACGGGCCAGAACGACTTCATGTTTCCTATTGTTCTGGTTCGATGTTGCCCAATAGTTTGTGGTGTTTTTTATCTTTCTTAATTTGTTGTTGTTTCCGACTATATTTAACCAACTTTCATTTCTCTTTTGTTGTATTTTATTTTTAATGTGAAGTATGAGGTCTTCAAAAGTTATTACGTCTACATCACGCCCATCCTCGTGGGCTAGAGAGGCGACGATGTCGGCCCTTTCATTGCCCTCGATTCCGATATGGCTAGGAACCCAAAGAAAGTCTAAATGTACATTTGTTGTGGCGATGGAATATATCGTATTTTGAATATGTTGTATGATGGCCATTGGTGTTTTACGATTTTCGATGGCTCTTAGGGCACTCATTGAGTCGCTAATTATAACATATTTTTTGTTTTGGATATTAGCTTGGATTTGAATAAACTTAAGAGACTGCCATATAGCAAATGCTTCAGCAGTAAACCCGCTACATATTTGGTTAAGTTTAAATTTAAGTTCATTATCACTCGTTATAACCGCACACGCACTTGACACTTCATTTTTAGACCCGTCTGTGTAAATTTTTATTGAATCACGATATTTAGTCTGCATCATTTCATAAAATTGTTGTTTATACTGAACAATTGAGGTTTCATTTTTATTCGTCACACCTAATGTTAAATTTATTTTACTTCTTTTAGTATCCCAAGGAGGTTTTGAGGGTAACGGTCTTTTCTGGCATATTTGGAGAAATAATTCCTTAGGGATGTTTAGTTCATCGAGGATGTTTTCAATAATGAGTGATAGAGGATTAGGGTTTTTTTTTTGTTTGCTAAATGATGGGTGGAGAAGTGATGATGAAAGATTTTGCGACAAAGGTTTAGTTTGGTTTTGAATGATTTTTGAATAATATTTGAGGGTGATGAATTTTCTTCTATCAGTTAGAGATGGTTCTCCTGTTTCACACATAAGGCTGATTATTGGGGTGGTCCGAAACGCACCCGAGATTATTCGAAGCGCACAGTTATGTACAACGTCAAGTGGTTTAGTCGATTTTGGGGATTTTGTAGAACAATAAATGAAGCATCCATAATCCATTTTGCTAAGAAGTGTTGAATGATAGATTTTACTCAGAGTTTGTCTGTCAGAGCCTATGTGTCTGTTGGCGAGAATTTTTATGATGTTTAATGTTTTCAAGCAGTTGGCTTTAAGCTGTGAAATGTGTCCTTTCCAATTTAACTTCTCCTGGAATAATAAACCCAAAAATCTGTGCTGTGAAGTATTTTGAATTAGAAATCTTCCTAGTTTTAAATTTAAGATATGTTTTGTTTTTTTGTGGAACGAGATCGTTTTCGTTTTAGAAGAGGATAGTGTAAGGCAATTGTCTCTACTCCATTTATGTATATTATTGATTGCTTTTTGGAGGTATTTCTGGGCATAATTTTGATCAGATGTTAGAATATATATCAAAAGATCGTCTGCATAAAGTATTGTACGTATTGGATATGGAATCTCTTCCGTGACGTCATTTATTGCAATATTAAATAATATTGTGGATAGTACTGATCCTTGGGGTATTCCATCTTTTAATTGGTATTTTGAAGAATATTGATTTTGGATTTTTACACATAGTGTCCTTTCTGATAAAAAATTTTGTATGTAATTGGGCAGATTTCCTCTAATCCTCCACCGGTGCAACATAGACATGATTTTGCTGCGTTTAATGGTATCGAATGCTTTCTCTATGTCAAAGAAGACTGCATTTAAATTCTGATTACAACAGAAAGCCGTTTTTATGTCTGTGTCTAAAATACTAATACAATCCAAAGTAGATCTATTTTTTCGAAACCCAAACTGTTTAGAACTCAATAAATTTTGTGACTCTATGATCCATTGGAGACGGTTTGCAACCATACGTTCAAGAATTTTACAAAGGTGGTTTGTTAATGAAATTGGTCTGTAGCTTCCGGGTTCTAATTTGTTCTTATTTTCCTTGTATATTGGTACAATGATGGAAGACTTCCAGCTTACTGGGATCTGATGTGTTTGCCATATGTTTTGATATATTTCGAAAAGATAGTTCTTGGCTGATGGGTGTAAATTCTGAAGCATTTGTACGTGGATTTTGTCTGGTCCGGGTGCTGATTTTTTGATACCTAAGAGGGATGTGTGAAATTCATCGTAAGTGAAAGGTACGTTATATTGTGCCTCATCATCATCATCAAAAATGTAATCTTGTTGTGTTGTAATACCTGCATGCAAGGGGGATATGTTGGAGTAATATTTGCCAAATTCTTCACTAATTTCTCTTACATCTGTAATGAGATAATTATTTACCGTAATCCCATTTATAGTTTCATTTTGTATGGTACCATTTTTGATCCTTTTAATATTGTTCCATATTTCTTTTTCAGTTGTTGTACTGTTTATTGACTTAGTAAAGTTGTCCCAAGAGGTCTGTTTTTGTTTTAGTATTTCCCTTCTAGCTATCGCTCTAGCTCTCTTAAAGTTTACCAAATCTTCTAATGAATGTGATTTTTTATATTTCCGTAAATGTTTTTTTCGAAGTTTAATAAATGAAGCTATAGTTTCGGTCCACCAAGGAACAAGTTTATTTTTATGAACTATTGTTTTTTTTGGAATGAATAGATTTGAAGCATTTTTTATTGTTTGTTCAAGAGTAGTTAGTTTGGTTTCTACGTCGTTGCGATCTGGTTTTAATTTCGTATTTGTTTGGTATTGTTCCCAGTCGGCTTCGTCGAATAGATATTTTTCTGTTGAGTGGTATGAAATGGAGGGAGTAGGGAATTTAACGATTATTGGGTAGTGATCGCTCGTGCATAGATCGTCATGTGTGTCCCAATCTAATTTCAAAGCAAGTGAAGTGGTGCTTATGGTGACATCAATTACTGATTGTGAGCCTGAACGCATACAAAAATGAGTCGGTTTTCCATTGTTTAATGTATTAATATTGTTGTTGTCTAACAATAGTTTTTCCAATTTTGCACCTCTGACATCTGTGTGGTCGCTTCCTATTGACACGCTGTGAGTATTAAGATCTCCCAATAAAATGAATGGTTCATCTAGCTGATTTATTATGTTTTGTAGGTCATTGGTAGTAAAGTTGTGGTTAGGTGGAATGTAAATGTTGCAGACGTCTACTTTTTCATTTTTAGCTATGATAACTTCTGTGGCTATGACTTGCAAATGAGTAGTGATAGTTTTTGATTTGGAATGGAATTTTTTTGCAACAAAAGTAGCTACACCTCCTGAAGCAATGATTCCTTCCAAATAGTCATGTCTGTACACGTTGTAGTTCGATAATTTGGCATTTTTTGTATCTTTCAAATGTGTTTCTTGAAGACACACGATTATTGGTTGAAGAGTGTGCAGCAGCACTTTTAGTTCGGGCAGTCTTTTGTAATATCCGTTTACATTCCATTGTAAGATTTTATTTTCCATTTCCCTATTTTTTTTGTTCATCTGACGTATCTGATGGCATGTCGCTGTCGGAGTTGGTGGTTGTTAAGGCATTTATTTTAACTTTCTTAATCAGTTTCGTTAATGATCTTCTAGCGATTGGGTCTTGTAACATATAATAAATTGTATTCAAGAACTCTATAAGGTGGTCCGATGCTATGTTATATTTTTTTAATGAAAGATCTATATTTGTGTTGCTATAGGTGTCGATGATAAAACTTTTCAATTGCTCAAAATTTAAAGGATATTTTCCTGGTTCCAAAGACATTGGGGTGCGCAGGCTGTCAATCATTTCTGGAAGGGTACGTTTTGGTTTAATGTTTGCCATCTTCTTCCTGGCTGCAGCAGTAGTTTGACTGGAAATTGTTGGTGTCTGATTAGAAGTAATTTCAGTAATTTTCTCAGTGGGGACCACTTCACTGGTTTCGGTTGAGGTAGCTGGATTAATTTCAGGCTTACGGTGCTTTTTTGACTCTATTTCGGATTCCTGCGTGCTGCTGTTGGAAAGCACCCGTTTTTTCAGTTTTACATCCGTGGATTGGTTAATTAGCTCATTTGTGTCAGGGAGGATTAATTTTTGTGTGGATGATATGGGATCTTGAGTGGGTACGTTGATATTATTATTTATTTGTTTTGGTGGTGATTCTATTAAGATATTTGATTGAGTGTTTTCAATTATGTTTTGTGTTATTTGTGTGTTTGTAATGTCTAGAGTGGGATTGTTGGTATTTTTTTCTGTTTGTATTGGTGATGGGGTAACTACAGTCCTACATGTGTCCTCTGAGTGGCCAAATCGTTGGCATAAATTACATTTTGATTCGTTTATCGAGATACGCATTCGATAGACTTTACCATCATAAGGTATGTCAGATGTCTCTGGTAGTGAAGGGTGATCCGCGTTTACGAAGATATATCTGCGAAAACTACGAATGTGTTTGAGATTTTCGTCAAGTCCGGCAGACATATAAAAAATTTCGGATGTGGGGTTGACTCCAAGTTTTTGTAGTTCGTTAATTATTAAGTTATTTGGTATTGTAGGGAACACCCACACTATTATTCTGTGCGATGGAGTAATATATCTTCGAATTGGGATGTCGATATTATTTACTTTTATTGTTTTATATTTGTTTGTAATTGTGTTGACATCTTCTTTTGAATTTAAATAGACGCAGATGCGGCCGTTGGATATCCTGGATGTGTAAAGAATCTTATCTGGAGATATGTAATTGGCTAAGGATGCTATGTAGTCTTTAAATTTTAGTCCTTGAATTGTTTGAATTGTGATAGCATGTTCATCTGTAGGTGTTGTTGATGTTAAAGGTGTGTGGTTTTTTGTTTTTAATGTTTCAGCAAAAGTTAAAGTTTTCGAGGATGATGGATTGTTTTCGGGATTATTTATGTTTTCTGGGGTTTTATTGTAAATTGGATTTGACATTGTGGTATTTTTGTATCGATTTTGGTTTATTTTAATTTAGTTATGTGTATTAAATGTTATAAAAGTGTGTTTTGTTTGTGTACTCACCACAACTCGTGGGAACATGATATGAAATATACAACACTGTGGAGATGTTTATTACACAATTCACTGTTTTGTACAATTTCAGGTTTTAATTGTTGGATAATATTATTTGTAACAAATAGTTTAATAAATTATTAACAATAACACGTCTGTACTCATTCAGAGCTAAATCGACTATCTATTATTAGATTATTATTTATTATTACTCTCTTACGCACTTCGTTAGTCACTATTATCGAGAATTTTCGCGAGAGATAAATTGGGCGTTTTATCGAAAGGAAGCTACTGACAAAAATTTAGCCTGTTACTAATCATTAAAAAAACTGTGGTGTACTGTGAACTATGCTGCTAATGTCTTAAAATATATCGTAAAAATTATAAATAATTTCCACTTTCAATAATTGCAAAACTTCTTATATCAGGAGTATCATGATACTTGTCTGATCTTTGAAATACAATAACATTTTACAATAGATATTTATATTATATAAAGTTGAAAGCACATAGTATAAGAAAAAAGACGACATCATTCTTTGACACTCTTTCCGAGAAAAGATCATCTACAAGAGAGAGCATTTTTTTTCCTTTTTTTCTTCTACTTTTAACAGATATATATTATATTGTTTAACTATTGAATTTTTTTATAATAATTATCTTATCGTGTATATCAATGGTTTTGTCTCCATTTTCCTTTACAGTATTTATTATTTTTTTACTGTTTCACAAAAATATTTATTAATATTTTTTCTAAATATAAAAAATATTTATTGAGTTTGTGAGTAGAGACCGATTTGTTCAATGAAATATTCTGAAATATTATTTGGCCACAGATACACAGATTGTAGAGGCTGTCCTGGGCGGACTACACCTCGACCATAAGGTCCATTGTGATTCCTGAAGATGTAAGGATGTGAGTGGAGTGGAAGGAATTTTTGTGTATAAACTAGGAATTGGTAGGATATGCGGCTGTAGCCGACGATGATAGGAACTATGCCGATATTCATCTGGAGTTCGTGAAGGAAACTGCAGAAAACCGTCTCAAGCATAGCCGATTACTTCGTTCTTGTCCATACACCGACAGTTTAGTCAATTAACCACCCCTTATTTTCTTAATAATTGACAAACTGCCGATGTCGGGATTCGAACCCATAACCTCCCAGTTTCCAAGTAGGCATACTGCGCAGACATATAACGCCTTATACCGCTCGGTCACTGAACTATTTATTAATATTTTTTCTAAATATAAAATGTATTTATTGAGTCGATGAGCGGAGACCGATTTGTTCAATGTTCAATGGAATATTCTTAAATATTATTTGGCTACATGTAATTATCGTAAAATATTCACACGTAATACGTCAAGAGTAAAAAGATTTTCTTTACTTGTAAGTAGAGACTATAAGGATATTCTACATGCATTTATTTCGTTATCTTTTTACTAGGTAAAATTACAGCTAATATGTAGACTGCATATTGATGTTTAACTTTTAGAATAACGGGGACAATATTTTCAATATTTTAATCATAAGCCATAAATCATCGAATATCGACAACGGTATCGCTGTAGCTGAGTCAAAGGTAGTATATATCGGTTTATTCAATTTCAATATGAAGAAAATGAGCCTAGAGAATTATTTATCTCAAGTGAATGCGAGCTCGTATTGACAGTCGGAAGCTAATATTCGAAAATTTCATATACACTGGCTGCCCTTAAAGGTTTTTACAACGGTTTACCACATATACTATTGCTTAAAACTAGATGATTGAGCTAAATTTGCCCCAGTAAAAGTTTCACCATTTGGGTGCTATACGCTCTTTGATTTGAGTAATGGCTAGTAACTGAAAACTTACCAGAAAATCGCATTGTGAAAGTGTTATTTTTATCGAAAAAATACCTGGAAAATATTTTAAATATTGTGTTCGCAATTTAATCTTTGTGTCGAAATTGCTGTTGCAAATGATTAAATTCCAAATTTTGAGTAAACCGTTCGAGTAATCGACTTTTATATAGAGTACCAATTTTGTAGTAAACAACATACTTCATCTAAATTTCGCACCTAAAATCCTTTGTTTCTATAAGCGTAGAAATTGAGGGGGTAGAATTATCAAAATCTACACATTCTACGCCCATGAATTAGATAGGTGACCAAATTAGATAGATATGACCAAAATTCATATTGGTTGTTTTGTATGATAAAACAGTATCATCATACCAAATTTTATCAAAATCGCGCAATGCGTTCTAATTTAAAAAAATTTAAAAACTGTGCCTTCAGGAGCGTACAGCGCTCAAACAACGCCATTTTTACTAGGAAAAACTTTGCTCAATCGTCTTGTTTTAAGTCATAGTATATGTGGTAAAGATCTTTCAAGGTACCTTGTATGTACGTGATTTTTAACATTTTCACGGTGGAACCAAAAATGCAATGTCTCGTAATTAAAAATCTGGTATGAATTAGACACATTACTCGAATGTAGACACTCTATGAGGTAATTTAATTCAAAATCAAATATACAGATAAATTCAGGTGGCACAAAACTTACTTCAATGTTGTAGCAGTAGACCTCATCCGTAGACCTCAAAACATAAAGATTTTGTGCATAATCAAGTCTACTTTTGACATCGAGCACCTAACCAATAATACCAGTTCATACATAACTAGATAGAAATCGTAATATATCTACCTAACAAAAACTCCATGATATTCATAACTTATACATATTCACTTGCATCCATTCATGAGAATAAATCGTCTCAACATCCGGTGTGATAACCATAATTATAAATTAATTGCTTAAGAAATTGCGCTCACAAAGATGCAGCAATGTGTGAAAGGTATTCTAAAATTTATAACATCAAACAAGGTGTAGTTCAGTTCGTTCATTTGGTATGTAAATAACAAATCAATATTACAAGTACCTACATATTATATAGGTATTATATTTATAACTTGCTTTATAAAGTTCGTTTATTTCTCTTCGGTTACTTAATAATTGTTTGACAGTACAAGATTCCAACTACAACTTCACAGAACAGAACAGAATAGAAGAGAAGAGAAGTTTGTTTAAATATCATCTCTAATAACTATTAAGTATTTATAAATATGTTTACTGACTTGGTTGTTGTACAGTTTAACATGTTGGCATATATTTTTATACTTTACCTGTAACAAGTTAGTTGACTTACACTACTGTAAAATACTACTTCAAGTAAATTATAATTATTGTAACATAAATATGGGAATGTTGGTGACGGCATACTGCTGTTTGTAGTGTGTTTTCTCTTCTGTTCTATTCATAAACTCCGCCATTTGCCTATATCATTTTGTGTGAATGTGGTTGTCGAGAGTAGTACAGAGGGGTTCAAAAATCTTGAGTATTACACATAATAATTCAATTATTTTACAGACCTAAAATACATTTTATCATTGTACCGAGTCCGAGTGATCAAGCTTGTGAAGGCGCTTTGCTCGAAAATGATAAGTTCGGTGGTTCGATTCCCAACGGCGGCAGTTTGATAATTAAATTAAATTTACGAAAAACTAATTTAATGTACTAAACTACTGGCTATACTTGTGAAGGATTTCTACAGTTTTCTTGCACAAACTCCAGATGATTTCTGTATAGTTCCTATCAAAGTCAGCTGCAGTCGCACATCCTACAAATTCCTAGTCTACATACAAATTCCTTGTTCTTTTGGGTCGGTAAAAAACTCTAGAATGGCCTACTTGCCGGACTTCGACCTGTACTCCGCTACTAATACTACTACATCATATCAGTGGTCATACGAAAGCCAGAATTATCTTTTCTACGTATATGTACCATATTCAGACAACAACGTCATATGTAGTATAATACAGAAACTTTCATCGGATCTTTACTTTTTGAAGTGGGTTCGAATCCCGACCTCGGCAGTTTGTCAATTATAAAAAAAAAGGTGGCGGTTAATTGACTAAATTGTTGGCGTATGGACAAGAACGAAGTAACCGGCTATGCTTGAGAAGGTTTTCTACAGTTTCCTTCACGAACTCCAGATGAATATCGGCATAGTTCCTATCAAAGTCGGCTGCAGCCGCATATCCTACCAATTCCTAGTCTACTCACAAATTCCTTCCACTCCACTCACATCCTCACATCTTTAGGCATCACAATGGACCTTATGGTCGAAGTGTAGTCCGTCCAGGGCAGCCTCTACAATCTATCTATCTACTTTTTCTGAAAAGTCTTTCTCTGAAACTGTCATTCACCTTCCACACATCGATGTCCCATACCAGAAATGCAGATATAATTAAAGTTATTAAATATCAGAAAAACTTACAAAATGACAAGGTTAAAATTTATATTTGAGAACTTTCAATTTGTATTTTTGTATTTAAATTCACCCCTTCCCCAAATTCACACCGCAACACCCCTGCTAATGCATTTATTTTTTTACGTTTATTAGTTAATTTTCTTTTTTTTTTGCCCCAAATGGTTCAGATGAGAAAACGTACACCTAGAATATTTTGGTAATATCTACGGTTAACAATAAACTAAAAAATCATACAAACCTTAAAAGGAAACGCCAACCAACATGATTCCATCTCCTATTTGCTAATATCATTCTGAGAAGTAATCAAACAATTTTCTACACGCAATACATTTAGTTATTATGATTTCATGGTAGTGTCATACTTTTTTAATCATCAGTGTAGTTAATATAAACGCATGTTGTTTGTTGTATGTTCAGATAAACCGCTACCATCTATTACCATCATAAATCAAGTATTCCATCACAATAAATTGAAATATATTGTGCAACAATGTAACCCAGTAAATTATGCAATTGTTTATGACGATAACTAACAATATATATGAGCATAAATAGTTTATTATTAGATTTTGAGGTTAAATGGCAGATTAATTTAATCTATTTAAGTATCGTTTATAACTAATATTCATAAACACAGCTAAAAGTTAAATGGGGTTTGTGTAAGCAGTCGGTCGTATTACACGAAAGAATAGTAAAAATGAAAAATATTAACATTAAATCAGAGCAAAAATATTTGAATATGAACAAGGTATTTAATTTTACTCAATAACAAATCCAATAGTTCCTTAAATTAATACATTCATTTCGACAGTATCCCAAATGAAAGAAATGCGTTGAATAAAAATAATCCTTGGAAACAGAATGCTTTTCTCAAGCTGATGTGAAAACATTCCTTCAAATGGATAGAAAGGTAAATAATCAGTATAAGTTATAAAAAGCCAAATAAAATGAATAATATTGATTTTGATGACTTAACGGTTTGCAGATATTAGATTTTATCAAATCACATAGAAACTTTTCGGTTAAAAATAAAACTTTTCGGTTTTATTGTTTTAATTGACTCCGAGAGAAATTCAGACAAAAATAATCATCAATTATTAATAATAAAAAATAAAAAATATCTAATAATAATATTGGGATTTTACCTTCGTTTCTAAGACTCCACGGTCTATAACAGAAGTCACCCACATCGTTTATTGAACCTTTATTATTTTATATCCGTACATTAATAATGTGGATGGAGGTCAAGGAATTTGTATGCAGGCTAGGGATTGATTAATTGTACAGCTACAGTCGCCTTTGATCGGAACTATGTCGATATTCATCTGAAGTTCGTCATGGGAAACGGCAGAAACTGCGTTCTTGTCCAAACGTGGACAGTTTAGTCAATTATCCGCTCAATAAATTATAATTGACAAACTTACACCGCCGGGACTTGAACTCGCAACTTGTCAGTTCCAAGCATAGCGCCTTTGACAGCGCGACCATCTGACTGGTCATCAATTATTATTATTATCCACAATATTTATTTATTTTTGAATCATACTGGGATGCTGGTCGCGTAAACCGCATAGGTCAATCTTAATAATTGTATACTCTGGTATACTACCTTAATAATGGTAAACCCATCTAACTCACTTTTCTGCCATAGCCAAATTTTCAGAAAGTTCTCACATATTCTGAATCATAGACAATATTAATATAGAAAAATGTTTTTTTAAACTTGGCAAACCAATAAAATCAATTCAATATTCCTTACCGTCTTATGCACTATTTTCCACCTAATTATATTTAAGTGTATTATTAAGTTAGTTCCACCACCAACACTAAACTCCAAGAGGATGATAGATCACTCATTTTAATAAAGTGACATTACATTATGATTAAGTAAACTTTTTTTTTCCTATATATTATTTTTCAAAATATATACAAATACATTTATATATAAATATATACAGGTGAGTCAAAAGTCATGGAGTTTTTTGAAAGGGTGGAGAGGGAATGAAATTCTAAGATGAAAAGTCCTAGCACATTTTTGCACCTGACTCACCGTTAATTAGATATTAATTAAATAAAGTAACCAATTAGAGAAGCGCGTTAACAGAATAAGAAATAGTGGAGAATTAACGCGGGGCAGCAGAGATACATAAGTGAAATGCGCGCTCTCCCGCCGCTAACGTAGAGCTAGTCAATCTTATGTGTTTCAAATCCGGTACAGTTTTTATAGTAGAATTTTCAAAAATTTTGTGAAAAAATTTACCTTTTTTTCAGAAAAATCTAATTAACTGAATTATTCAGTTTTTATTACATTTCTTACGATGAAATTTTACGGTGGCATTTCAAGATGAGAAGTCCTGCACCTGACCCACCGTTAATTAGATATTAATTAAGTAAAGTACCCAATTAGAGAAGCGCGTTAACGGAATAAGAAATGTTGTGAACGACTTGAGCGAGCTCTCAAGTCAATGAAAATTCAATGATTCATTAAACCTGAAAACTACATTTTTCATTAAAAAATTTAAGCATTGAATCACCCATAATTTAGCTCACTGAAATATTGAAAAAAATTCGTTACGCAGGAGCTGCGTCAAGCTGCGTCAGTGTGATCAAAATAAAATATAATATCTGATATAACTTTATTAATAGCCAAAATAGAACGATATATAACGATTATAGTTTATAGTTATTATGGAAACGACAATCAAAACTGACATTTCAAAATTAAAACAAAATTTTTATAAAATAGTTTTATAGTTTCCTTTAACCAACTCCATAAAAAGAAGGAGGAGATTCTATGTTTGACTGTTAAGTAATGTAACAACTAACTGACTTATATGTTTGAATACCCAGTATATACTGAGTTGTATATCAATGATTAAGTTGTTAACAATTCTGCGTATTCGAAATGTTAACAATTCTTTCCGAAGAACATATAATCACAAATTATGAGAAAACTATTGAGTTTATGAAAATCTTTTTCGAACAAAACTTGTTTATTTTAAAAAGAAGATTTTTTGTTAACAATTTTTTTAAAGTTTTATCCTGACTATCTTTATGATAATATTTTGTTAAAGACAAAGAACTTTTACACTACTGTACCGATCGATTCCTAAATCTAAATAAAGCTCTTAACTTTAAAAAACTACGTCAAATGTCGCCGTAAAATTTCATCGTAAGAAATCTACTCAAAACTGAACAATTCCGTTAATTAAATTTGTGTTCCAAAATTATTTAAAACTACTATAAAAACTGTACCGGATTTGAAACGCATAAGATAAGACTCGCTCTACGGTAGTTGTGGGGAGAGCTCACTCTCTCACGTATTTCTGCTGCCGCTGCATAAATGTCCAAGAACTTTTCATCTTAGAATTTCATTCCCTATCCACCCTTTCAAGACTCTATTACTTTCGACTCACCTGTATACATATATACTCAATGGGAGGCGAACGAATTTGTATTGTATACTGAAACGTTTCTTTACGGTATATCTATATATAAAAGTTACTGTCTATCTCCATTTATTTCATTCCACTTTATTCTTATGACATAAGGAAAAAATATAATATGGAAAATCGTATTTCCAATTCAAATTGAACACGTACATATATTTCACGTATATGGAATAGGTGTGTATATATACTACGTAACTACGTATAAAATGAAAGACTGAACAGTTGGAATAAAAAAAAAACTGGATAGAAGAAAAAGTACAAAAAAAAATCATTCCGATATAGTTTTTCGTTCGAATAAGTGGATAGAGAATATACGAGCAATTTTCATAGAATAAGATAAAATGGGTATTCACATGTAGTATACATGTAATGATCGACAAAGACTGAAATTCGTCGAACTACTGTCAGTTAGATAGATTGTAGAGGATGACTAAGGATGTGAGGATGTAAGTGGAGTGGATGGAATTTTTGTGTATAGACTAGGAATTGCATCTGGAGTTCGTGAAGAAAATTGCAGAAACCTTCACAAGCTGGTTATTTCGTTCTTGTCCATACGGCGACAGTTTACTCAATTAACGGCTTTTTTTTTCTCAATAATTGACAAACTGCTGACGTCGGGATTCGAACCCATAACCTCCCAGTTTCCAAGTTGGAATACTGCGCAGACATAACCCTTAGACCGCTCGACCATTTGGACTGGTTACCACCAGTTACTTTAATAACTATGTTGAAACAATTTAGGAAAATATTTTAGACACATTAAGGACGTTCCAGCACGTGTTATGCAATCAGTACAACAAACCGGTTTGATTTTATTATTGCACACATACAGAAACACACATATACAACACATAGACAAAAACACTGTTCACATATACAAAATAATGTTATGTTGAAGAAAATAAATAAATTTAAACTTTTATATTTCGAAAACAAAACGGTAACACACGATTTTTTTTTTAAATTTATATAATAAATATTTAAGTTTACTCTCCTAGTTTTTTTTTAAATTCTGTCAAGTATTTTTTCTAATACAACAGATAATAGTTGGGTGGGCATGAAGTTTTACATGCTTCTAATGAGAGAGAGTGAGAGATAATGATAACTTTGATATTAATTATCTCGCGTTCAAAACGGTCAAAAATTCTGAAACTTCGGGATTTATTCTAAAACATTTTTTTAGCCTGTGAAAAAAAAAGTGAGCAAAATTTATCGAAAAGTGGTAGTATGCTGGAACATCCTTAAATAATGAATTCAGAAACAATGGTTTGAAGAACGCTCTACAAAAATAATAAAATAGGTTAGAGGAATTCTTTCTGATTATATTTTTTTGAGAAGAGCAATTCACAGCATAGGATATTGCATACTTTTACAAAATTATCTATTTTTTGCTTTTAATGCGTTCTAATTTGTAGTTTAACCCAAATACCTTAAAATGGAGTGTATGGAAATATTATTTCTTACATAAAAGGTAAGTGTCCATCTGAGACAAAACAGTCTCGAGAGTAGTCACGAGACTCGACTCACAAATAGATAGAGGGCTGAGATCAGTATCGGAGATAAGTCCGAACAGATCTCCGAAAGAGCAGCGATCACAGGTAGACATGTATATTAATGCTCTTGAGACTTAGTCTACAGCCTTCCTTCCGTGTTGGAAGAGTTTGCGAGATTTCGGAGCCTTTACTGTTGTTCACCCACTACTATATTTTATCCATGGTTCATATCCATACAGTTTGTTTATATCATAATATTTATACCCAAGGTATATTAAATTTAGTCCCGACTTTGTAACGGTTGAAAATATTAATCCTTGACAAAAATGCTTCACAAAGGTATTTATAAAATGGCCTAATTCGGTCATTTCCGCATGTCCGCCCGTCTGTGAACACGATAACTCAAGAACGAAAAGAAATAACGAGCTGAAAATTTTTGTGTGTGTTCTAGAGCAAAAAAGTTGGACCAAGTTCGTCAATGGGCAAAATCGGAACGTGTTTCCCTCTTTTATATCTTTGAAACCGTAATAGGTAGAAAAAAATTTTTTATCAAACAATCATTTTCTCTTTAAAATAAACAACTTTTGTAAATAAACAATTTTTCAAGTAATCATACTGCGCAGACTTAACGCTTTAGACCGCTCGGCTACTTGGACTGGTCATATATATATAATATATATATATATATACATATATTTATATATATATATATACATATATTTATATATATATATATATATATATATATATATATATATATATATATGTATATATATGAAAATCTCTAATGAGGGTGAAAGAGGATCTCTAATATTAGAAAATACATCTCTTAATATTAGAAAAATCTAAAAATGTTCAAGAAGTCAAGTTGTAGAAAATTAGCCCTACTACAATTCATTATCTGAGCGTTTTTTTCTAAAACTCTAATTTTGTATTGAATGGATCGTTACTTGACGAAAATCCATTATAAATATTAAATAAAACAAATATTTGAAGTATATTTCAACTACCAGGCAGCTCTATATTTCTAAGCCTGATTTATTGTGCTCCATGATATTTTAGCTAAGACTAACTACGTCATCGAGTTCCTTGCGCTTGCAGAAACGAATATAGTCTTAAAAGAGGAGCAAAAACGGATGAAATACCTTAATCTTCTCCAAGAAATACGACAACCACACCCTGGCGACTCACTCAAAATGGTTGTTCTCATTATCGGGTGCCTTGGGGGTATACGCTCCACTCTAGAGTCTAATCTTCCAACTATTTCGGTTTCCAAGACTCATCTCCATCTCCATCTCACCTCCATGCTCTATATATATATATATATATATATATATATATATATAATACAAATTTTAATAATAGTGATTTTCTTCAAAAATTCGGTAATTGGAACGGAGTTAGACGTTTTATGCATTAACTAATTTCATCCTTTGATCGCTTCATATAGTATGCACCACACCATAGCTACCTACCATACCATACTAAATTCTGCCTGCACAACATAGTGAGATCATTTAAGTCTACAAGATTACCTTTACAATTTATTGCTGTATTGGTGGAGCACGTTGTATGCGCCAATCGAATCGCAACACTTTTAAAAGAAAAACATATTTCCAATCGAAAAATATATGTTTAAAGCTACGGTAGTGGTAGTATATAGCTCGTTTATAATATTGTTATGAATGTGAGTGTATTATATAAGTGTATATACACATGTTTACAGGATGTCAGAAGAAAACTGTGCGATACTTTGAAGGTGTAGAGAACACATCATCAAAATACGATAATATTTTACCAACAGTATATATGACATACAAATTAAAATTTTCATGGTATTTAGGTTAGTTCTATTTGGGCTTTTAAGTAGTCTATATGAACAATTCAGTATATGTTGGGTATTCAAACATTTAAGTCAGTTAGATGTTACATTTGATTTTAGTTGTTGATTTTTAGATAAAAATAGGACTTTATACCGACGAAAGAAGGTAAGGTGACATATTAAGAGAAAACTTACGAAGTCGAACATAGAATCTCCTCCGTCTTTTTTTGGAGTTGGTTAAAATTTGTGTTGATTTTGTCATCTCCTCAGAAACTCTAATTCTATAAGATAACTATAAAATTATTTTATTAAAATTGTTTTAATTTTGAAATGTCAATTTTGAATGAATGGGAATCAATTGGAAAAAATGAATGGGTTTTTATTTTAGAACCGAGCGTTTTTCCCGTATCAAATTTAGATTTTAGAAAAATATTTAGAACGAAAAGAATGTTCGAGATCAAGTTCTCGGAAAAGCATATACTCTGAGACTTATGAATTGATATTTATAATATCCCGTTTTTTAACTTCTTTCTTAAACAAGCGCGTATCCACTATTGTGGGCACGATGGGCATGCCCACAACCCTAATAGACTTGTGACGTCACACTTTCACGGTGTATTAAGGTCGATAGGCTGATGAAAATATATTCAATGCCTTAATAAAACAAAATAAAACAATGAATAGTGCGTGATTCAAAACGCAGCGAAGTACTTATAGTCATCATAGGCGATATGCTGAAACCTTCTTTTTGGCACATGAATACTTGTACTGCCAAAAAGAGATGACTGTTCGCTGGGTGCGCATAGTCGTCTACTGATTTAAAAGTACATAGTCGACTACTAATTTAAAAGTAAGCGTGTGAAAAACTATTTCAGTGCCAATACCAAATTATTTTACGGTCGTTATCTCGTTCCATTCTGTTATCCAATGGATGATATTCAATTATTATATTAACATCAGAATCAATCGTTTCTAAATCGAAATCAATTTGAACAAGGTGGTAATCGTCTTCCTAGATTTATATACATAATAACATTTCTTTTTATTATATAATATGTCTATCATATTATCACAAGGTTATTTAAAATCAATTTTGTAAAAAAATAAATTATAATCATTTTTTTAACATAATTCTATTCCTCCAATTCCCAAACCATCCAAATGCTGAACTTGAAATATCAACAGTTATCAATATACCTAATAAGCTTAAATAATATTTATAATTGCTTTTAAGATGTAAATAACATTATACTTAAATTTACAGTTTATTTGCATAATCTTGTTTACCTCCATATACAAAGTGGAGTTTTTCAAAGTCATTAAAACACTTGTGTATTAATTTTATAATGAATTTGAGATTCAATGATATCAGAAATACCGTTTTTTATAATTTTCTGCTTAAATGGAAGGATAAATGTTTCTAGGAATGTGTACAAAATATTCCGAGGTCGTTGTTTAAACATGAAAAACGTATACATAATTTTTATATTAATAGACGATGCTAATATAAACTTGTGATTGAAAGTGATCAATAGGAGTATGAAAAAGGTGACCACTTTAATTAAGCATATGCCATCGAACGAAACGGAAGGAATAGGACAAGCAAAGAACCAATGCCAATCAAATTAACAGTTGCTGATTCAATCTATAATAACGATAATAATACAGAGGTCAAGAGTATTTTACACCAAATTTTCAACAATTTTATTATATTGAATAAAATGTTGGAAAATCATTTATGTTAAGTAGATAATATGAGATACTATACCATATATATATATATGTATATATTACGTTTATAAGCTTGAGAAAAATCACAAAATTAATTGAGCTTATTTTAATAAAATTACAATATTTTTCATATATTATATTGATGATAAGTTGAAATTGTGAAATTGACGTTCCCAAAAGATTATATATATATATATGTATATATATATATATATGTATATATATAAATAGATATATATATATATATATATATATATATATATATATATATATATACATATAAAAGAAACGATATATATCCAGTATAAGAAAATTATATTAAGATGTGAGGATTCATATTAACTGCTTCATTGTGTCTCTAATCAATTTCAATTTATCTCTCTCTCTTATCTCCACATTGTTATATATTGATTTATCTCTTTGTCTATACCACATCAATCTTTGGAAATGAATATACATAAACGAATTAATTTTTAGTATATATATTCTTGATATATATATTCCCTCGCATCCGTTCTATATACCAGTCTTCGTTATCCTTGTGCAGAAAAAATGCTTTTTATGGGTATTTGTTAAAAAATTGTACTACTTCATTATATAAAAGTCATTTTGATGAATATCATTATCATTATCGTTATCGATTGAGGATAATATCATATGTAAGCATTTTGTTGTATTACTTTTTATTGTAATATTTTCATATTTTATTTTAGAGAAATTAGAAGAGACTGATTAACAACAGGGTACTATGGGCCACACAAGTTGATGTCATTTTTCGAAATTTTATAATTGATGCCTTAATGATTCGGTTTTCGAAAAAATGCGTCGGATAAAATTTGTTAGATTATATCTATACAAAATATAAAGGGAAGTCGCCTTCCGCGTCTGTCTGTATATTTATCCGCTAGCTCCGTCTAAACCACACAACGGATTTTGAAACGGTTTTCACCATCATGTAGATAACTTTTTCCGGAATGTTTATATGTATAGTACATTCTAATTAAAATTTCGTATGTTTATATAAATAATAAAGATATTTCGAAAAATATTTACTTTCGTGGCTTACGTATTTAATTTTAAGTTTGTACACCAAAGTTACATATCACCTTACTTATATATTATAAAATTTATTTTTAAACTCACACATGTGAGGTGTTGTAATAGTTTCAATATAACCATATATTTAGCTGTTGCATGTTATCGATTCTCCGATTAATGAGCTCAGATCAAAGTGTAGTAATTAACCATGCGAAGTCGTGAGTCGAGCAAAGCGGGCGGGTATCAGCTAGTTAGAAATATAGTAACTCGGTATATTGCATTTTTCTCGGCATATTCAATATTGTATATATAACTCGGAAAAGTTGACTAGAAAACCTCAAACTAATAAAAAAACCAAGTGAAAAACAAAAAAAAAAAATTAATATCAATTAATATCACAAGTGTCGTAAATTTATTTCGACATAAAATAAGTGACGGCCGAAAACAAGTGGTTGCGAATAACGTAAGCAAGCTTGAATTCATTGGCGTTAACATAGAGGCATAAATTTTACATTCGATAGATTGCGATGAGGTTATTAATGATTTTATAGTTTGAAAAGCACGGCGTAAGAACACAAATTATTATAATATTAATCAGTATTTTAGAAACGATGCGAAAAAGGACAACTGAATGAATTGATCATTTTACGAATGGAGGCATGTGATCTGATTTCACGCCCAAGCGTCGATGCCGATTTTTGGTGTCTTCGTTCCGGCGTCAGCGCTTGTTTTAGATCTCATTTTTCTAGTCGAATTCATGTAACACTGCAGATTCTATGTGGATGACAAATAGGACGAAAATAGCAATTTTACAATAATCAAGTTACTATTGGCGTCAAGCGAGGATGATAAGAATGAATCAATTCCAATTGGTGTTTTCGACGTTGGTAACAAAACGGGCCACGACGGGCTACGTCAAGCGTTAGATTGAAAATTTACGTTAAACAGAGGGATGGAAATTTTGAAACTGTCTAGGGCAGCGGATTGTCATATGCCCCTGTTGGTACCTATAAATTCCATCAATCCAACGTTATAAACTATTTAATCCAATGGGCTAAAAATTTATACTCAACTTAGAGTCTGGAGGTACAAATTTCTTGACGACATAATCGAAATTTTTCCAGGGGTTTGTAAAAATTTTGCACACCTTTGAATTATCGGATCGGGAAATCAGATCATAAAGACATTATTATTTATACTTAAGCTCAACAAAATTTTCAATTAAACTCGGACTCTACTTGAATTAGTGAACAACATCGTAAATTTTGGACATTCATTATCGTTAAGCTTGCTTCTGCATTATTAAATCAAATGTGTTCAAAATTTGTACAATCATGTATGGTAAAAATTTCTAGGTTCATCCCATAATTATAAATACTATCTTGCGGAAGTCGTTTGCAAGGTTTTTAAGAATATCAATTATTAAAAATATATTTAAATAAAATAAATACGTCTTAATATGTAAAATTTGGGAGAATCGAAAAATCGTGTATAGCTGCGCACGTTATTGAGAACAACCACAAAATTGACAAATCGAATTTAAAACTACTGAAATCGGTATAAAACCCCACATTATTAGATGCATACGAAAGTATCTACATACACAAATTAAGAAAACAGATAATAAATTTAGACAATGGCCCAATTCCAAATTCTGATTCAGTAAAATAAAACCATTTTCAAAATTAATTATCTGAGTATCACGGTTGGCTTCGAATAATACCCTCGCCTTACTGACAATAACAACACCGCATGATTAGAAAAGAATTACCGCCAATAAATGGGTTGGGTTAATCACACACTTAATCCCTCAAATGGTCAGTTACCTCAAGTTATCCTTTCGGTACTACCTCACTCAGATCATATAAAAGACAAAGCTTTTTTAATATTATTGTGAGACACGCTCCAAATTAGCAACGATTAACATATCTTTGACTCCATATCCCCGAGATAGTTACGATTAGCTAATTCATACTGATGATGACTACTTTGTAGTCGAAGTTCGAATTTATAAAATACAAATAAATGTTCTAGGAATTGGGGCAAAATTAGAAATTTAACGTCTAATGATAATAGACCTATGGTGTTTGGCAAAACCTACGGAACTACACAAACTATTATAATCATAATCCCTTTTTCTTTATAATAAAAATCAATAGACGTTAAGTATAAGGTTACCCCCTTTTTATTGAAAAAAACGACATAATCAATAATCATGAATAGAAAGAACGAACCCTTCATCTTCAATGGTAATCTTTAAAGATGTAATACCATTTAACCCTTTCTTACTGATTTGCATATTGAATTCTTTTAGAGTATTATAGAGTACTATACATTTACGGGATATGAACGGGAAAGAAAAAAATCCATACTGTTCGCTAAATTATACAGTAAAACACAGAATAATATTAAAAAATAATATATTTTTTCTCCTGGCGTGTGTAATAGTCAAAGAAATAATTTCCATACAAAGATTTTTAATAAATTTTTCATATATTTTCAGGTAAAAAATGAATAAACCATTTCTGGTACAATACTCGTGATTCCCATAATTCCCATGTTTCCGTGAGAAAATTTCGGTTGCGTCTATTCAAAACTAGATTACATAGTATCTATTTAAATATTACAATTTTTTATTGATTTAAATTATTCAGAGGCATGTTCGTCAAAGGCAAATTCTCAAAAACTGTTAAAATATCCACAACGTTGGTGCAATAACATCCATACGATAATTTTTCTGTTAATACGACTTGTGCAAGTTCTCAGAATTTTTTCATAAAACCCAAAGTTTGTTCATAACAGTTGCATTAATTAAGTTATTTCAAGTAGGAAGAATTAATACTCCTAATGTCACTGTCTTGAATTTACAATTCAGTATTTTATTTTTACAATAAAATATTCAGCGAACTAAAACGATTAAATCCTAACTAGCAAAACTAACTCGGAAAACAATAATTATCTCTGTAAAAAGTTATGCTTGGTAATACAAAAAAAAACCAAAGGGGTTGACTTGAGAACCTTCTTCATTTTTTTCGTTGGTTAAAAAAAACATTCGAACTGCGTAAAGATATTGAATGTTTTCAAATAGTATTTACACAAAGAACGTATTATATTAATATATTTATAATATTTTTCTTTAGTGGAACCGCTGGGAAGCCTTATTTTTAATTTATTGTGGCTAAAATTTGAAAGTTTTTTTTCAAATTTATATGGTACCAACTTTGAATTATCCCCTATTCAACAAAAAAAGAATTATCAAAATCGGACAACTCTGTAAAAAGTTATGCGTGATAATACATAAACAAAAAAATAAATATACAGGTTGAATTGAGTACCTCCTTCTTTCGTCGGTAAAAAATTGGAATTTCTCTCTTAATATTAGGAAAAATTTGTAAGAAGTAAAGTTGTTTTGAATATATTTTACTGCAATTCTGTTACCTAAACATATTTTCTCTAATATTTACAGAAATATCTGCAATTTAAAGACAGTACCTATAATTACGAATATTACAAATGCATCACCATGGTTACTTGATATTTTTTATGTATTCAAATGAATTATTTTGCATGTTAAGAGGGATAAAAGTTTCTGTTTTGTTCTTTCTCTAAAAGCTCCTTACCCTTGATCGATTCTATTCATTAACGAATTTGACCTTTGAAATGCCAAAAGCATATCAGATTAAAAAACATATTTATTTATACATGAGTCTGTTTACTTGAGCTCTATTGCCAAAAGAGAAGTGATGTATTTATACTGAAATTGGGAAATTTAATACTGAAATTGGGAATTGGGAAATTGGAGTAAGATTGGCTCTGCTCGAAATTGGGAGTTTGCTGGTTCGATTTCCAACGGTGGCAGTTTGCGAATTAAATTAATTTAATAATAAAGTTAATGTGGCGGTTAATTGGCAAAACCGTCACCGTTTGGTCAAGAACGAAAGTAACCGGCTATGCTTGTAAAGGTTTTCTGTAGTTTCCTTTCACAACCTCCAGAGGAATATCGTCATAGTTCCTCATATATCTCAGTTGGAGTCAGTAATGGATTTTACCAATTTGGTACTAGCCCTACTCGGTAAATACAAACATCTAGCGATATCTTATAACTCCACTTACCTAAAAAGAACTTTAATTTATGCTACAGAATCATACAATTATACAAGAAATTGTTAAAAAATAAATAAAAAAATTTTAATATATCTGTAAACAGAGATCGTGTGTTTCACACCAGATTTAATATCAAAAAGAAGATGTGTTGTAAACAACCTACACGTAAAATGATTTCAATAATAATATTTTTCACATTCAACTAATAATTATAATAAACAAATAAAATAAATATCATCAAATAAATAATTTATACTTTTAAGTAAATGAATATTATTTGTTTTTTTTTTTTAATGCACCTGTTAACATCTTACATTATAAGTATACAGTTGTCATATCCTCCATATTGTCTTTGTGTGTGACAAAAAAAAAAGAACATAATTAAATACAGGTGAGAAGACTATTATTTAATTCGATACCTACATAATATACCTACATGCATCAAAACATATTCGATTCTTTCTTTGTTTGTTTATTGAAATGCTTTGTGTGTGATTTTATCCACGATTATTATTTCGAAAATATATTTGTATGCTTGAACCCCTTTTTTTTGGTTTTATATTGAATGGGTTATAACGAAAATCCATTATAATTATTAAATAACACAAACACTTGATATTTTCGTAGCGAATTCGGAAACGCAATCCCTTCTTCAGAAAATATATAATAATGATGCATAGAATAAGTCGTTACCACGGCGTTTGTTATTATCGAAAATTCGAAATCATTCTAAAAAGTGATATTTGTAGTACACAAATATTAAACGAAGTTTAATAAAACTTAACGAAAGGTGCTATGGACCACTGAAGTTGTGTCAATTTTTCAAAATTTTATAATTGATTTGTGCCTGATTTATTCGGTTTTCGAAAAATATTTCGAATAAAATTTGTTACTATACTTATAACGAACAACTATTATCGGAAGCATTTCTTCGAAAACCAAATGAATAAGATACAAGGCAATTATCAAATATTGAAAAATGAACACAACTTCTAAGACCCAAAAAGCGAAGATGTTCAATTAATTTACTTAGCCTTAAATAGATATTTGAAAGTGACAGTTCCTATGTTAAGACATACCTCGCTGAGGTTTTCTTACAAACCCAGTGAAAAAGTTTAAAAAAACTAAAGACCGGTAAAAAAATTCGTCGTCACCTAGCATTAAGTAAGCTGGTTAAAAATCAACAGCTTTTCTTGAGCTTTGTAAAAATGCCAATTTATATGCATCCAGAATAATTCTGAATAATTCTGGTAAATTATTACCTATTTTTACATAGATATTTTGTATTTCAGAGCTCGCTTTTGGCTATCCAGTTTTTTTTTAAATGTAAATGGGCAATATTATCATGCTATAATGTACCTGGTTTCAAAATTACCAGTTACTTCTTGAGATTTTTGGAAACATCAATCATCCGACATCGAATCGAGCATTGGATATTTGGGAATACATATTATGTGATCCTCACCGGTTTCACATGCGTAGACAATTTTCTTTTCTTTTGAAATGAAATAAACTGCCCATTGCTGATACTTAAATGAATCAGCTGCTATCTATCATTAAATAACACAGCAAATGAATATTTGCTGCCATCTGTTATTAGAAACCAAAACAAATGAATGTATATGTAATCTTCATACTATTTTTGCACTATTACCAAAGAACAGCGTAAAATTTTCGAATCACAAAGAAACAAAAAACTAAGTTAGTTGCAGGTGTACCATCTATAAACTGTGTAATTTACAGACATATAGATATAACTGACGTTCTATTTTATAATTATTTGCATGTATGTACTCGCTGCGACTTACAATTTACTGGAATACCAATTACTAAAAAACTGTATTAAAATCCATAGCCGGTTACTTGCATGTCTGTCCATAAGCCGAAATATTAGATTAACAAATGATAATTAATGAGAACTCTAGGTTTTTGAAATAAAATTTCAAATTCGCCTCAATACCTAGATCAGTTTTTATATTATAAATACGTATTCCGACTACAAAGTAGTCATCATCCGTATAAATTAGCTAGTCGTAATTTACTCTTTGACAATTGGAAATAGATACAAATTCGAAATCAATAGACAAAAATAAAAATAAATTAAAATATAATGAATTTTATTGAAATTACTCTTGTTAAAATTACTTTCATTCAATTTACTCTTGTTAACATCACTCTTATTGAAATTACTCTTATATTGTCTCAGGATATGTTATTCGTTGCTAATTTGGTGACAGTTTCAGTGAGTTAACTTGAATAAAATAAATTTTAACAATTTCCATAAAATGCATTATATTTTAATTTATTTTGTTTAATTTTTTTTTATTTTTATTTTTGTCTATTGATTTCAATTTTCTATTTATTTCTAATTGTCAAAGAGTAAATTACGACTAGCTAATTTATACTGATGATGTCTACTTTGTAGTCGAAATACGTATTTATAATAGAAAACTGATCTAGGTATTGGGGCAAATTTGAAATTTTATATCATAAGCGTTCCGAGTATAGTGCTTTAACCAACTGGACAACTTGAACTCGTTTTCTATTCTGATTAATACAAATACAAAAATATTTGTATGTAATCAAAATAAATATCGCTATAAAAGAAACGTGTAAGCTTTATTTTCCAATTGATCGCTTGTAAAGGAAATCGATAAAAATGACATAAAACAGTATTTTTGACAAAAAAAAAAACGTTTGAAAGCTGGTTCTGAAGGCGCAGCGACAATATATGATGTCTCCAGTGTTGTAACTATAATATATTATTCTGTAAAAGTATAAAGATCAATTTTCTGTATGTTATATATATAAAAAAACAAAAAAACTAGTAAAAGTTAAAATAAAATTACAATTTTTTATTTATTAAATACATTATAAACAATACTAAGTTTTCTTATAGATACATACATATAAATATCGGTATTAGATGAGTAGGGATATAATTATTTGATTCCACTTCATTGACCACCAATCATTAAAATATTATTTGATAACCATTTAATAACCAGTTTAACCTTCTGTTTCAGTATTTTAAAATTACGATTGTATTATATAAAGAGAAGTGTTATTTATAGCAATGTGTAAATATATAAAAATTTTATTATTTATATTCATTTCATTACTTGTTATAAATCATAAATAGCAATAATTTTTAATTTTAAATTCTTTGTGGGTAGTAATTTTTTTATTTTTTATCACAAATATTTTTAAAATTTATTTAAGTAATTATTGTTACAGGTGCCTACACAAATAGAGTGAAAGCCATATACAACGTCGTTGAAAAATTTTTTAATAAATTTTGAACTGTCTGTGTTGGTTCAAAACGACATTCACTGTATTGATGTTTTCTCAAAAATTTTCTATTTTCAAAAATAAAACTCAAATATATGCTTTTATTGCTAAAAAATATGATGTCATAGTGTTCTCACAGAAATTATCGACAAAAAGTGTTCCATGCTTTTACAATTTTTTTTCCTTTAGAGTGGGTAATGCTTACTAATAAATCGTATATTTTAATTCTTTCTTACCTTAAATCATCGTAAGACAAATAAATAGATCTTTAGACTCATGAATTAAATTTCTTAAAGTATTTCGACTACAAAGTAGTCCTCATTAGTATTAATTTGCTTATCGTAACTATCTCCGGGATATGGAGTCAAAGATATGTTACTCGTTGCTAATTTGGTGCGTAACGTATAGTTACGATTAGCTAATTCATACTGATGATGACTACTTTGTAGTCAAAATACGTATTTATAAAATACAAATAATTGTTCTACTATTTCTATTGGGACAAAATTTGAAATTTAATTTCAAAAAATTTAAAGTTCTCTTTGATTTTTATATAAAAATAATAATTTAATTTCTTATATTTTACTAACGCTTGTAACTCCTATTTGGTGGCATATTTTCGAATTACCATTTCGAGGCACCATTTCGAGTCCATCTAGATGTTATTGTATTGCCGTTAGAGTGGCATACATTTACAAAGGGGGTGAGAAGTTTTTCTTACGTAGTTGTTATAGGTAAAGCCAACCAAAACGTGTTCATTATAGATATCGATCGCCATGTTGAGTAGTCAACATTTATGAGTTTTTGAAATAAATACAAAACGAATATCCAAACATTTTATAGTAAATAAATTGCAACTTTGGTTAGTCGATAGAACGTGTTATTCGCATTTAATGCAATCGTTTACACTGCTTTTCCAAAAATTTTTCATTTTATTGCCGTTCCAACCTATTATTTTAAGTTCACACCTAACGTTTATGGCGTTATATTCGTTACATGGCGTTATATTTGACTTTCACTATGTTTTTTGACACAAAAAATACCTTGAAATTATCGGTACAAAAATATTGAATTAAAAATACAGTTTAATATATCTGTTAGCCATATAAGAATATCATAAAATATAAAATAAACTCCTTTTTGTTTTCTGAAAAGAGAAAATAAAACAATCAATCAATTTTTTATAAAGTGCTTTAGTTTTTTATTTCTCTAAAATTTTGTAAAGAAAAAAATAATAGCTATAAACATGTTCTTATACATTTATTGGTTATAGACAGATATAATTGTGTGACGAATTTATGAACTATATAATGCCAGTAATATTCTATCAATAGCAAACAATAGTTTTTAATTTTTCGCTTATTATTTATTATTATTAATAATGTTTATAAATTATTATCATATATATATATATACATATTTATATATATATATATATATATATATATATATATATATATATATATATATAGTTGAACTTGAGTACTTGTTATGTATTATAATATTCTCTGCGTTTTTTAAAACTATTTGACACTTAAATAAAAATGAATTTCATTTTTTTGCAAGTAGATTAGTTATTAGAATCAAAATAACAATATTTATAGGGTAAGATTGGATTGCGTTTTAAATAAGCATTTTGAAAACACTATTTCAGGAAGTAATTAGGACTCCACATCAACAGATATTTCAAGACCATTAGATTCGGTTCTATAACGGCTTTTACTTGACGACTAGAAGGGTAAAAATAACAAAATAAAAATAAATAGTAATAAAAAAATTTCTTACGCTGGAGCTGCGTCAACTTAGCGAATTTCCTCATCATAAATACATCAGTTTCGATTAGAAGAAGATCTTAATTAACTTTTATCTAACCAATTAATGTTCATGGTGACTTTTTCCAATAACATCAAATTCAGAATAAAATTTTATATCCCATTCACTTTTTGTATTTGAAGCAACAATTAATGAGTGGACGGGACGTGGAGCGGGGATTAGAGGAAAATTGAACACAAAATAGAGAATATATCTCTTAACATTAGAACAATCGAAACATGTATTAGTTGTGAAGTTGCAGAAACTTCAAACTTTACAATTGATTATCTGGTCATTTTTTCTAAAACTCTCGAGGATTTTAATTTTCAATCTATATTCAAATATTTCTATTATTATTAGAGTAACAAAAAAACTGACACGAAACTATATTGTAATAGGATTAATTTTCTTTAATGTTACTTCTAATATAATATTTACTATCTACCG
Source organism: Nineta flava (assembly GCA_963920215.1). Classification (NCBI taxonomy): domain Eukaryota; kingdom Metazoa; phylum Arthropoda; class Insecta; order Neuroptera; family Chrysopidae; genus Nineta; species Nineta flava. The sequence continues at coordinate 82,127,167 of OY986042.1, forward strand.
GTCACAATTTTAGTATGATCAAAATGAAATTTAGTATTGGATATGCTTTTGGTAATTGAAAGTTCACGATTGCTAATGAGTAGAATCGGTCAAGGGGAAAGAGGAGCTTTAAGAGAGAAGCTAACACAAATTGAACCATCGAAAAATATATAAGTAGTAAAGTTGTGGAAAATCAACTGTACTACAATTCATTATTTGGTTTTTTTAATTTTTAATTTTCATACATACAGAGATATTTAGGATTTTAATTTTAAATCTTAAATCATAAATATTTCTGTAAATATGAGAGTAACAGAAAATATGATAAGAAACATAATTGTAGTAAAATTAATTTTCTATAACTATACTTCTGAAATTTTTTTCGATTTTTCCAATACAAAACTAGCAATACCAAATTTTGTGTATTCACAAGTTAGGAAGAAATTATTTCGACTCAAAAGTACTATTCACAGTTCTTTTTACAGAACGAAAGTTTAGTCACCATCTTTTAAATAGTTTGCTACAATTAAAAAGGAACCGCTCGATCACAAGTCACTCTCTTATCACAATTGATAAGCCCCAATTTACGATACAGTACAAAATATTAAAAAAGAATCGAAAATAATGTATAAAATAATAATATTGAACCGAGAAAAGAAAAGAAAACAAAGTATATTAAATGAATTTACATTGTAATACAATATATGATGAAATATAAAATTATATAACGGAGATTACGGAGTAAAAGGATAAAGCAAGAAAAGATAATAAAGTATTGTAGCGCTGGGTGATAGATAAAATTGATCCTAACGTTGAGTCTGAGCAATAGAGAGCTATATCCAAGCCTGCAGCTATTGAAGACTACTGTTGTATAATTTTATGTATGTATGAATACATATATGTAATGTACATAGAAGTCTGCGTACAGGGTGTTTCAATAAAAATTAGACACATATCATGATTTTAAACAATATGTCGATTACTAAGACAATGAAGATTATATTTGGTTAGGTTATAAAACAAGACGTTAAGTCTTTTAATAACGCTGGACTTTAACGCTAACCTGTGACATTGTACCAAATAGAAAAATTAAAGTTGACAGTCAACTTCGTATTGTTGATAATCAAACTTCGTGTCTATAATTTATTATTTATTAATTTATAGGTCTAAGTGTGCCTAGTGTAGCCTAGCCTCAGTGAGAACCAAGCGATTTCAAGGTTTTCCTCAATAGCTACTTATTATTCTACTTAGCAAGTTTAGCTTTACGTATAATTGTAATTATAATATCAAATAAGAAGAAAATCTCTAGGGAAAACTTGTAATCGCTTGACTCTTACTGATGTAAAGTTAGATTATAGCCGTGGTCTATAACGGGATACACTTATATAATACGGTACATTGTAACAATGAAAGATCATCAAATAGAATTATAGATTTTGTATTTTCAAAATTTGCTCCAATTATCATCAGTATGAATTATCTACTCGTAATTAATCACCGGGAAAATATGTTACACGTCTCACCTACGATAAGCTAACTCATACTGATTATGACTAATTTGTAGTCGAAATACGTACTAATAAATTACAAATATTTGACCTGGGTATTCGGACAAATTTTGAAGTTTAATTTGACCCTCATATTTGGTCCTGACTATGATACCAGTACTTTTTTCACCGTGATGCAGTGGAAATACATTTTCAGCAACAAAATTAATGCTTAATTTTTGAAAGACATTCGGTATAAATCATTATAATATGTATACTTTTCATATATTCTTCGATAGCTTTAGAAAAATATATGGAAGAAGTACGAAATACATACATACATATATATATATATATATATATATATATATGTGAGTGTGTGTGTATATGAAGAAAAATATATTTATATATGTGTATACGTATCCCGAATAGAGTGGCAGGCATACTCCCTATCCCTCTCCTTGTATGATATCGTTTTGTCCTTGGAACCACCCCCACCCTATGCTCACTACAAAGTATGTGTGTATATGGTATATATATAGTCCCGCCCATCGATCTCATGTGTCCCATACGTCACCTTATTTTTCTTTTTCTTATTATTCGTTGTCTTTCTATCTTCTTACACAATATATATGTAAAGTATTTTGAAGAAGAAAAGTAGTAAGCACAAAAAGAAGGTAGAGCTCCTCATATACATGTATTGGGATGCGTTAAGAAAGCTACCTACACTCTACTTATTTGCTGTGACTGCCGCTTGCTGCGCGTCTAGTAATAATTGAAATGAGAAAACAGTGAAATTATATTAGGTTTTTTATTTTAGTATTATCGAAATCTTACGTCACTGTTTTCAAATGGTATTTCTAATCTTGTTCGGATCACTTGATTTCAATTAAGGTTCAATATCAAGGCAGTGTGCGATTATTTAAAAAAAAGTAGGAATATTTTCATTTAATATAGTTTTGCATACTTTAGAACCGTACACAATTTAGATAAACAATAAAATCAACAAAAGAATGGATATTTGTATTAGTCTTGAATAGTTTGCGAAGGACCTAGGTCGGAAGAGCGATCTTTCAGACAAACTATGCGAATTATTTCGTCGTTGATCCCGCTCTTAGGTCTTTACGTTATTACGATATTGTTCGACTAAAATAAATATATTTGGAGTTAATTGTTAAATTATTGATTATTTACATTCTTATATGTTTCAACTAGAGTAAACAATTTCTATGTTTGTAGTAATTTTTTTTCAATACAATTAAATATTTAATGGTACTGAAACATTTTTTGATGAACGATTTAGCGTAATGAAACAGCAAACTAGTTCGCCCTAGTACTGCGAACTAAATTGAGCGCTCCCAATGACGATCGACTATGCCCAAGACTAATTTGCAGATAAATGTATTTACCCATTATCCCGACACCGGCAGTTTGTCAATTTAAAAAAATTAATAGTGATTGACTAAACTGTCGGCGTATGGACAAGAACGAAGTAACCGGCTATGCTTGTGAAGGCTTTCTGCAGTTTCCTTTCACGAACTCCAGATGAATATCGGCATAGTTCCTATCAAAGTCGGCTGCAACCGCATAACCTACCAATTCTTAGTCTGTATACGAATTCCTGATCCTTCACTCACATCATAAAAATGTAAAGTAAAAACTAATAAAGGTAGAAAAATAATGATGTGGGTGGCCTCTGTTATAGACCTTCGTGTCTCAAAAACGGAGGTTAAACCCTATTATTATTATTATTATTATTCATCCATGGTCAGATGTCAGTCCACAATACTTTATTACATTTCAAATATATTAAAAAAAAATTGTCATCTAGGAGCTTCATACACTAAACTAATATTCCAGGGGAAAGAGTTATAATGAAATTAAGTAACCACGGCGATACTTCTTACATTAGTGAATTTTCTAGAGCACGGAGTGCGACAGGCCGATTTTAAGAGGTTTTTGCCTGTGTTATGTAACTAAAAGTTTTTTATGCATTAAATATTTCTGATAATATTACAGAAAATATGATTAGAAGATAAATTGTAGTATTATGTATTTTCTACAACTTATCGGAAATGTTTCTGTTTAACTAATATTAGAAGATATATTTCACATTTTGTGGCTCCCCCACCCGCTTTAACCTTGGCTAATTTTGTTCACTAACAAACCTGGCCATTCGAATACCAAAATCATGTCACATACCCAATTTCATACAGTTCGTTCTAAACAATGGCCATTTTTGATATATTCTAGGTAGGTGTGATGGACACTGTAATTTTTGCAATTTTTAAACTAACTTTGTCAGCACGGAACAAAACTCTTTATATGCTAGTTTTGACACATTAAACCATGTTAGAATATAAAAACTGAAGATAAAGACTCAAAATATAATTGACTCATTAAGAAGGTATTGTTTTTTTTTAAACACTCCTATAACCTATTTAATAATATAGACATTATTGATGAGAATATTGCAGACATTGATTTCAATATGTCAGATCGATAAGCCTGTTCGGATGAGAGAAGGTTTCTAGTAATCTGAAACCTATTCTAATATAATAATTAAATTAAAGACAATATTTGGGGATTGAAACCAAACGGTTTTTTGCCTAATAAATAATGAATAAATTCAGTTTATAAGTAGTTACCGTGGTAACTCAGGGTACATGTATTGTGTACGCAAAGGTATTTAAATATGAACGTAAATTGAGATTTAGGAGCGAGTACACGATAAGCCCAAATGATACCTTTTTATAAACTGAGGCTCAAATAATTTCATTTGTTAATTTTTTTAATTATTCATACTTTTCTACTAGTAAAAACATATCTCCGTAACCACTTTTGGTCCATTCTCCACGAAATCATCCCCACAGAGCTTATTTATTTTTATACCCGGTATAGAGTATATACCAGGGTATTTTATGGTTGGTCCCAACTTTATAACGGTTGAAAATATTGAGCGCAGAAAAAAAATTTTGGTATAGGTGTTCATAAAGTGATCTAATTAGTCCATTTCCGCAAAGTTGTCCAACCACAAACACGTTAACTCAAAAATTAAAAACGATGGCGAGCTGAAATTTCGTATGTGTTATCTAGAGCTAAAAATTAAGGTTAAGTTCGTAAATGGATTAAATCGGACTATGTTTGGACAAAATGGACAAAATTGTTTATTTTTGAAACAGTAAGAGAAAACAATTTAAAAACAAAAATTGTATCTTGTTAAAAAATAAACAACTTTGTTATAAATTTTTTTACATAAACTCGGTATATACCGGGTAGGTATATGCGCAATTAACTCAGTTCGCTATTATTTTCACTTGTTTACTACAGTTTTGCTAAAAATGGATCCTACCATAAGTTTAAACAAAAGATTCATGAATGTCAAAGATAATGGGCAAAATCGAAAATTCAAATGGACCGCATTTCGAATCGATCAAACATAGCGCCATGTCTATCCTTTACATAAAAAAATCCTTTACGTAATATTTCTTGTGACAGATGATGGTCTAGAAATTATTACGTGGCATTCATATTAAACAAAATTGAGTACAAATCTTGAAAAATAAAAAAATATATATTTTCTAACACATCCATCTACAGTCTCTCATACAGGCACAAACGTTGTACACTACATACAAAACCATCATCCCTTTTTTCGTATATTTAGCGTACATACATTCACGTACATATATATATATATATATATATATATATATATATATATATATATATATATATATAACATCTATCCATCGATTCGTGTGCAAAAGAATATGTAGTTTTCTTTTATATTATTATTTTTACATTTACATTGGAACGGTTAACATACACACACATATTTACACACACATGCACACATACACACACTATTACAATACTGACTGTGCCTGCCTGCCTGCCAGTTGTAGGAATTCGTAAGTGAAATAAATGGAAAAGTGTTTTGTGATGTCGAAAGATTGATTGAAATATTTTTGTTGTTAGATTATTGTTTCTTTTGATTTAATCGTTTATCTTGTCTAAATGAAAATTACATTAAAATATATTTATTTTATTTGATTTTTTTCAACTATTTTTAAACAATTGTATTTATTTATTTTTTTCAATTTTAATTTGTTAGTTTTTAAAATTTTTTGATACAATAATACGGATTTAATTCTTAAATAACAAAAAAAATTGTTTTTCCCAATAAGTTGTGGACTACAAAGGTTGATGTCATTTATTTAAATTTTATAGTTGATTCCTTTAGTTTTCGAAAAAAAATTTCGAATAAAAGTTGTTACTATATTTCTAATGAACAACTTTAATCTTTGCATTTTTTCGAAAACCGAATCAATAAGGTACAAAACAATAATAAATTTAAAAAAAATAACATCAACTTTTGCAGCCAATTGTACGTACCAGTGTGTAATAATAGTGTTATCTAAATTTTATCATTTATTTTAGATTTATATAAATTAGATCGGTATTTTTAGAATATTGGAATTCGTCAGAATAATTTTCTAATCAAATTTGAACCATTTTCTACCGATGAAAGAATTTTAATACCTAAAATTGACTCCAAAGATCTATTAAAATACGTACAACAAAACCAGTACAAAAATGCAGACATTAAATGGCTGGCTATAAATCCACAAAACAATCACCTTCGACAAATCAAGAACACATACCAACAATGGGAAACCTCAAATCAAGACAATCGAAAATTTGAAGTGGCTTTGACCAGACTACGAATAGGACACACTAAACTAACTCACTCCTATTTAATGAGCAAAACCATCCCCCCGATATGTAGTCTCTGCAACATACCACTCACAATACAACATCTTCTGACATGCACCAAACATGAAGACATAAGAAGGCTCACCAATGCATCTCCAAACCTAAATAAACTATTAGGAAATCAACAACAAGATCTAAATAACCTCTTTAAATATCTGAAGCAAACAAAATTACTTCACCAAATCTGATCAGATAATGTAATTTTATTGAACGCATACTGCGTAATGACCGTAGTAGTTAAAAACGCAGTATAATTTAAAAAAAAAAAAAAAAAAAAAAGAATTTTGGAAAAAATATCATCAATTTTTCCAACCTAGTAGATATCATAAATTTGGTCCCATCGAAATTAAGGGGTTGATTAGGTTGGTTGGCTAGGTTACAGAAAATTAATTTTACTACATTTTGTTAATACATATTGAAATGAAAAAATTATCTTAAATCACCAGGTATCGAACTCTGAGATCTTTGGATTTACGAATTAAAATCTTAAATATCTCTATTTATATCACAGTTTTAGAAAAAACGAAGTAAACTGAAGTAAAGTTGATTTTCTACAACTTTACTACTCATACATTTTGCGATTGATTTTTCTAACATTAAGAGAGATATTTCATATTTTAAGTATTGCTCTTAGTCTAAGCCCGCTTTTATCCTTCTACTCATTAACGAACTTAGCCTTTCCAAAACCAAAAGCATATCAGATATGAAACTTAATTTTGATCCGACTAAAATTTTAGCCACTAGTAATTATGCAAATTCATGGAAAATTTCGAATTTGATGATATTGGAAAAATTGCTATGAACATTATCAACACTTGCATGGTACTTTTTGGAAATAAAATAATTTATTGCTATGGAAATAAAAAACATACAGTTTCTACTTTATCTCAGTTGACAAGGCTACATTCTCGAGGAAGTGTCGAATTAAAATGCTTCAAATTGAGTGTTAATTTTCCGATTTATTGAAGCTTTTGTTAAGTTTTGTTAACATTTTCGAAATTAGTTTTCAAAAACATACATTTTCTAGATTCAAATATTCAGAATCGTTGTAAGTATCTTTTGAATGAATTAAATAAACTTTATGTTCTATTCAATAATAACTTTAAATTTAAAAATTTTAAATTAGTTCGCTATTATTTTTAATGAATTATTTATTAAATACGTAGTTTAAGATAATTTAATACACACATAATATTTAAAAAAAAATATATATATATATATATATAAATATATAGATATAAGGTTGCAAGAAAATAATGTAAGTGGGACAATGGCAGGCAACACACAAATGAATATAAGAATATAATTTATTATCTGTCAGCATAAAAGAAATGTTTCTGTATCTGAGTTATGATTTATCATTTATTGATGAATGATTCTTCATCTTTGAAATTATATGAACCTCTCTGGAGTCACAAATATTACTTTGAAAAATAAATTGCAAAAAGAAAAAATTAAATTTTCTTTAGAAACTTAGCCAAGAATTTACGGATTCACTTCGACACATTATTTAACTATCTCTTTTAGCACAATTTTTGAAAGCTTGCCTGAAGACATCACTAAAGAAGTTAAACACATTTTAGAACACAAACAAATTTTATAATTTAATTTAATTTATTTCATTCAGATCAGGAAACACTGAAGAAATGTTGTCCACTCCTATACAAACGGTTCACGGGAAATGAGTCTGTAAAAATGATAGTCTCTCGCCTGATTCTTTCTTAAATAAATGTTAAAGAAAATGAGTGGCTCCCTATTTACCTCATACCATTTATATTTTATCTTCATTCTTAAATGCTTCTTCGTTAGTTAGCGAGCTTGGTCTTAATTTCTTTGCTTTTCCACTATACATTTCTTATTATAATATAAAATTATCAAAACAGTGGTATTTCAACAATTGTAAAAATTGTATAAAATAAATTTTTTATATATTATTTTTCCTTTTTTCTAATTTAGGAGTTTTTGTCATTGACTTTTCACGCTATAAAATTATTAAAATATGGGGGTATCGATAAACAACAATATATTTTCATTATAAATTCTAGATTCAGTTATGCCCAATGCAAATTAGGCTTTTATTCAGAGTTTCGGAAAATAAAATATAAGTTATGTTTCTTTTTACGAACCTTCCCTTCCCTTATTCATACCCGCAGCTTCGCACACGTTTTATAGTTATATTTCCAGATTCCACAATTTTAAGACTAAAAAAATTCGTTACGCAGGAGCTGCTTCAACTTCAAGCGAATTTCCTTAGAATACACAAATCACTCTCTACCGGTCACAATTTTAGTTTGATAAAAATTACGTCGAGGGGAATGGGGTGGCGGGGGTATAAAGAAAGAAGGAAACACAAAATATGAAATATCTCTCTTAATAATAGAACAATCGAAAAACGGGTAAGAAATAAAGTTGTAGAAAATCAAATTTGCTACAATTCATCACCTTATCATTTTTTCTCAAACTCTAATGTGTACAGTGATATTAAGGAATTTAATTTTCAATATTAAACCGTCAATATTTCTGTAAATATTAGGGTAACAGAAAAAATGGTAAGAAACAAAATTACAGTAAAACTTAGTACCTACAACTTTACATCTTATAAATTTATCGATTTTTCGAATATTAAAGGAGATATGTCAAATTTTGTGTTTCGCCCTACCTCTAAACCCCCCTTTCCCCGTGTTCGATTTTACCCATTAACGAACTTCGCCTTATGAATACGAAAAGCGCATCAAATACCAAATTTCATTCCGATAAAATGAAAACTGTGACCGCTAGAGTGATTACAGACACACACACACACACACACACACATATAATATATATATATATATATATATATATATATATATTTATATATATATATATATATATATACAAATTTTACAGATGATGATTTTTGACATCTACTAGGGAGGATCGAATGGACATTTGAAGAAATTTTTGCAAATTTTGACTATTCGTTAACACACGACATTAAATACACGACATTAAATATCTATTGACTCTCCCATCAAATCAATTTTCGAATTCTATGTGTCATAGCGAGATGAAACCAGTCTGTAGGAGAAACCATAAGCTTTTAAACAAAGAACTTTCATCAAAATAAGTATAGTAGTATGATGCTCGAACAAGCAAAAAACCAATAAAACATACATTTTCAAGAGATGACTTTTTTTACATAGTTATCCTAGACTCCTGGAAAAATAGGGACTTTTCGGGAATGATTTAAAAGTAATTATAGAAATTAATTTTTTTTTAATCAACGAAGGTATAATAAATATCTTATAAATGAGTTTCTTTTTAAACTAATTTTGGCATTTAAAATTAAAAATTTAGTCTTAAAGGTAAAAAGTTGGTCTCACTCTAAAAATCACTGTATTTAAAAAATACTAATTTTTGGTATATTTGGTGTACAAATAGTAAAGCTCATTTTCTTCTGTAAGCAAAAAAAAAACACTGTAGGCAAAAATTTGAAATATATATCAGGTAAAATCGAATAATCAATAAATTGTAAAGCAATTATTGAAACAGCGATATTTATTAAAGATATAAAACCATTTTATAGAACAGATATTGTAATTTGCTTTATTGATATTGTAAGCAGGCAGTTTGGCGTTGCTATTCAGCCCTAAATCGAATAACATGTGATAAACATTTCACTTGAACAAAAAAAAATAAGAAAATATTTATATTAAACTATACATACTCGAATCAATGAACCGAAGTATTAATAGTTTCACTAGAAAACTAATTAATATACGTTTATTATAACAGAAACTAATTAATTATTAATTACACTAATTATATCTAAATATAAATGAATGTATAGGAATATACGCTGCTGATGATAAGATAATTATGTGTACGAGTATATGTGTACAAAGACCACTATTTAATTACCACAGTTACTCATTTTCACTTGCGCATGCGATAGATGCATTCGAACGAAGAGTAAAAAACTTTTTGTTATAATAATATAATCTTACCCATTAATTTACTGTCTTTGTCTGTTTCATTATTATTATAAAACGAACTCACACCAATATTATAATACAGAGTGTTTGAAAAAAATTGATAGTGGAATGAATATCATGTGAAATTAGTATTGATGGTGGTAGATGTGAACCACCAAAACTATTTTGTTTAGAAAATATGTTTGAAAGGATGGTGTATTAACATTCTGTCTGGCGCAATTGATCTGCCAGACACAAGACTGTTATTTTGTCACCTTACTTTGACCCTATGCAGTGTGCCCACTTGGTATTCCCAGTAGCTGTTTTCGGCCTACTCTACGCAACTCTTTCATTAAGTTTCACCTTAACCATCATTTCGAAAAGTTATTCACGTTTTGTTAAGTTCATTGCGCCCAATTTCGTCACATTTTTGAAGGGGCCTCTTTCCTGGAAGATTAGGTGAACCTATCTTGGCGGATTATTATAGATATATAAATACTGTGAACATTTTTCACTATTTCTTACCTTTAATTTTTTTGCCTAACGATTTTTGTACTTTTATACTGCACGTACTTCTTCATTTTTATTTATGCCAAAAACACAGTTTTTTATAAAAGCCTATAAATGGAGAGTTTAATTATACAATAAAGGTACAGCAGACACCAAAAGTGGTGTTCTCCCTTCAAAGTTTTACAATTGTGCGGAATCCATTGGAATGCTTTCGAAAAACTTATATTTTTAACGAAGCATTATTCGAAAATTTTTTGAAATACCGAATTCATGTATAAAATTTTGAAGAAAAAAAAAGTCACTATTGCTATCGATAGAACCACCAACAGTAGTATCGTTTTTATTCTAAATTTTTATTGACTATTTTTCCAAATCCATTTGCGTGTCGGAAAAATGTTTCGAATAGATGCTGCTTGTTATAAAACTACGAACAATTTTGATCCAAACATTTCAAAAACCAAATAAATTTGATATCAATTGCCAATGTTTAAAGAACATCATTTATATAATTACATTTCAAATTTTGCCCCAATTCCTAGAACTTTTATTTGTATTTTAAAAATACGTATTTCGACTATGATGTAGTCATCATCAGTATGAATTAGCTAATCGTAACTATCTTTGGGATATGGATTCAGAGATATGTTGCTTGTTGCTAATTTGGTGCGTGTCTCACAATGATATTAAAAAAGTTTTGTCTTTTATATAATTTGACTGAGAATATGATCTGACCTGAAGGATTATTTGGGTTGACTGACCAATTAAGGGATTAAGTGTGTGAAGAACTCCACCCATTTATTGACGGTATCATTTTGTGACCATGCGGCGTTGTTATTGTCTTTAAAGTGAGGGTGTTGATCAAAGCTAACCTTGATATTCAGGTATTAAATTTTTTTGAAAATGGTTTAATTTTATTAAATCAGAATTTAAAATTGGGCCATTGTCTAAATTCATTATTTGTTTTCCCAATTTGTATGTGTAGATACTTTCGTATGCATCTAATTCTGTGAAGGTTTTGTACCCATTTCAGTAGTTTTAAATTCGATTTCCCAAATTTCACATGCGCCAGAAGTTCTTTGATTCGAGTTCCAATTTGATAACGACTTTGACCAATATACCTAAATCCAAATCCCAGAGATAGTTACGATTGGCTAATACATACTAATGATGACTACATTGTAGTCGAAATACGTATTTATAAAATACAAATAAATGTTCTAAGAATTAGGGCAAAATTTGAAATGTAATTTCAAAAAAACCAAGAGTTCTCTTTGATTATTTTCATAATCATTTATATAGTTGAAAGCACCTAAATTCTGAACAATGATTTGCGTTGACTACAATTTGAATATTGTACGAATTCTCTGCCTAAAATAAACCTGTATGTCTGTATAATACATACAATATAATAATAAGTAAAGAAGAAGAAAAAAAAAGGAAAAGTGATCCAGATATTATTTTTTTACATTTTATCCCCCTCCCTTACACAACAACGCGGCAATTAAATCAGACATCAATTGAGAAAAGAAACTGGGGTAAAATTTAATTGAGAAATTTGAACACACCACCACCATGCTCATTGAAATAATAATGAAAAAAACAAAATTAAAATATATGCGTATTTAAAAGGCATGGTTGTTTTTATTCTTTTACATTTATATTTTAATGTACATTTCTGAAAAATAATATTGTAGTATATGAGATGAAGTATGTTTTATGACATTCAAAACGTATTTGATTATTAAGATCATGATTGAATTAGTGTGTTGTAAAACTGTCTTTAATGGCAGACTGTTCGCTTTATTTATAGAAATTTATTTACCCATATTTTAATAAGTTTTTTTGTAGGTTAGTATGTATTTAAGTATTTAGGGTTGTAGAGTAGTACTACTATTTCATATATAATAAAGATCTTTAAAAGTAATTGTTCTTAATTATTTTAATTTTTTTTTATATTGTGTCTAAATTTTTGATTATTTAACAAACGCTATTTTACGATGGAACAATACTACAGTCATGTTCATTAAATATTATACTCATAAATTTCCTACAGTTATATTCATAACAGAGTGCTTAACGTGATTTATTTTGACATTTACTATTATCAAACAAAAACACTTCAATTTGTCGTTTAATATTAGTAAAATAAAAAAAATTTATCATCGTTGGTGAGATTGTAGAAGTAGTAGTAGCCGAGGAGAGTTTGGAGCCTGGCAAGTATACCAGTCTAGGCTTTTTTTATCGATCCCTAAAGAACAAGGATTTTGTATGTAGTCTAGGAATTAGTAGATTGTGTGACTGCAGCCGACTTTGATAGAAACTATGCCGGTATTCGTCTGGAGTTTGTGGAAGGAAACTGCAAAAAACCTGCACAAGTTTTTGTCCGTACGCCGACAGTTAAGTCAATAAACCGCCCCATTATTTTTTTTTCAGCACTGGTACGGTGCGAAAGGTCCCAAAAAACTCGACTACGGCAGAGAAGAAGTCATTTTATATTTATAAATAATAATATAGCAATTTTTTTTGTAATGATGGCTAGAAAATTGTTGATATCTGTTCATAGCTTGTTCTCACTATCTATTTAGTTTTCCTGCAAATCCAACCGCCGATAGACTCCAAATTATATCTCAGGAATAAATAATAAATAGTCAAGTTCATACAATCAAGTTCATTACGTAGGAGCTATGTAGATCAAGTAAATTTTCTCAGAGAAAGAAGTTAATTCTTGTAAGTTCCTGTTAATTATTGTAGTTATTAAACATACAAAAATTGCAAATATTTCTGAAAATATTAAAATTACCGAAAATATGGATAGGTAACAAATTGTAGTAGAATGTATTCAAGAGAAAAATTGTTGTAAAATGAGAAATTCATGGCTTAATGCGTTCCTTCCCTCTAAGCTTTCATGTCTCCATGTACGACCTATTGACAAAAGGCTTTCAAATAACTTGATTTGATTTTTTACTCGAATTACATTTATTAAAACTCTTTTTTAAGAGCGTCCAATTCCCTACAAAAAAATGTCTTACTCATTCCCGTATATTTATCCATTGGCGAGTTATAAAAGTCAAAAGTTAAAAAGAATATTAACTGGGTCTATATCCAAGGATAAAATTTTTCAATGTTCTTTGAAAACAAAAGTCAATTATATAGTGTGCCTTCTAGACACAGTTTTGATTATCTCCTTATTTTTTACTGACAGCAAAAAATTTGACGCACTTTGAAAAATTCAATTAATTTATTTTCTTTGCATATCAACTATGTTTTTATAAATTTTTATGTTTTTGTTGATATGGGCGTAAAATTAAAAAAAAAAAACTGATAATTTACGCAGAAAAAATTAATTTAATAAAACTTATTTTGACAAAATGGAAACCCGACTTAACAAAAAAATGCACTAAAAAGTAAAAAAATAATTGCATATTCTTGTGCCAATTTTACTTCACCAAAGCAAAAATTTTTAAATATATATGTACAATTATTGTTATTTTTGGAGGCAGTGTCAACATAGAGAAATTCACATTACTTTTGGACACCGCCTCCAAAAATAACAATAATTGTACATATATATTTAAAAATTTTTGCTTTGGTGAACTAAAATTGGCACAAGAATATGCAATTATTTTTTTACTTTTTAGTGCATCTTTTGTTAAGTCGGGTTTCCATTTTGTCAAAATAAGTTTTATTTCTCGCTTTTTAGTGACTTTGAAGTTCTATAACTGATTTTATTTGTCTAAATATGGGTAGACCTACTAAACGACCAACTAATTTTTAGTGAATTTTTTTATAACACATTTTTTTTTACCCGTTTTTTTTTTTTTATAATTTTAAGTGCATTTTTTTATAACAGATTTTCAGTTTTTTTTACAAGCATTTTGTTTTTTTTTTGTAAAAATTTTTTTTTTTGGGGTCGGTTTTTTTTTTTTGTAAAAAATTTTTTTGAAGTCGGTTTTTAAAAAATTTTTTTTATTTTCCCATTATGAATGAGTATACCCTTTCAAAAAAAAAAAAAAATTTCGCAGAAATCGGTTATCACATATAAAATGAGGATTTTCCTCAATTTCCCGGAGATTCCCTCATCAGAATGCGATTTGGTGACAATGGGACCAATCGGGAATCAAACCCTTTAAAACAAAAACAAAAAATTCAAAATCGGTTCATAAATGACGGAGTTCTGAGGTAACAAACATAAAAAAAAAAAAAAAAAAAAAAATACAGACGAATTGAGAACCATCCTCCTTTTTTGAAGTCGGGTTAAAAAAAAGACAAATTTTTATAAATTTTGCTGCCTCAAGCCTTCTAGACACACTTTTGACTATCTCCTTTTCCTGCACTAAAGCTATAATGAGTTCTTTTGAGCTACCAGGAGGCTTATTTATCCTCTTATACGTCGGGCATGTACATCCAAAAGATGTTCTACTAAATTTCACTCTGAGCTACGTGTTGTCCATCTCATAATTAGAATTTTGATCGGTTTATTTTAATGTATCCTTCGAAATCGTTTTTCTACTGCCTGGGAGACGTCCAAAGTACAAAAATTGCTATAAGTACAAAAACTGCTAGATGTAGTAGCAATCATAATTAAAAGTGTGTCTAGAAGGCTTGAGGCAGTTATTAGAGCAAGAGGATGTAAGTTAATGTTCTCTGTTAAAAGTTTATTTAACTTCGAAATAACATGATTTTTTTAAATTATAAAATTTATGAAAAATTGTCTGTTTTTTATAATTCATTTTTTTTCGGCAAATTATAAGGTTTTTTTTACAATTTTACCCCCATATTAACAAAACATATACAAATTTATAAAAAGGTCGTTGATATGAAAAAAAATTCCAAAGAAAATAATACATATATAAATTTTATATATATATATATATATATATATATATATATATATATATATATATATATATATATATATATATATATATGCATCCATATGTGTGTATATATAAGTTCTAGGTATATATAAGTGTATATATAAGAGGCAATCGATTCAATCTACTAGATATTTTTTGTGAAATCGGCCTGTCGTTACAATCGAAATAGCTGAACTTTTTATAACAGAATTCTCTGGTTGAGATAACGAAATGTAGACTAACAAAATAACGGAGATGCATTTGAAAATAAAGATAAAAATATCTCCTTCTTTACACCAAAACTTAGTATACAGTAATATTCAAGAAGATGGTTTAATCTAATCATAGTATAGAATCCCACGATTCAATAATACTTGATAGATTTTATTACCAGAATTTCTTGATCTAATGAATAGCCACCGCACTGATGTAACAATTTAATTCAAACAATAAGAAGAAAAAAAATTGTATACAAGAAAATATCTAAAAGTAATTAATTGACTGTCTTAAAGATGTAAGTAACATTTAACAACACAGCAATCTTTGCGAACTGTCTAATAAACAGTGGTACAACGTCCGTACTCACAGTCAGCCATTCATTTTACATTATCAGATTATACCTGTTAATATAATTGATTATAAAATTTTAATTAGTTCAACAATAATCAATTAAACTTTTGATTCTTATTATAATAATTTTTTTGTATTTATTTGTGATTAAAGAATATATAAAATGCATTCTAAATGAAAGGAAAATTAATTGATCAATTTGTTATATTTATTATTAACTCACCGTACCGTATTTATTTCAAAAGGAAGTTGTATCGGATAATTAAATGTGTGATAAACTGGAACATAGATGCTAATAGTACAGAAATTCGACACGTTGGAGTGAAGCGAAGTATTTTGACTAAGATAATTTTCTCATTGGAGTAGTGGTGGTAGTAGTAGTAGCGAAGTGGAGATCGAAGCCTGACAAGAGGCCTTTCTAGAAGTTTGATAGGAACTATGCCGATATTCATCTGGAGTTTGTGAAATGAAACTGCAGAAAACCTTCACAAGCAGACTCGGTTACTTTCGTTTAGTTAACTGGTTATTTGTAAATATTAGAGTTACAAGAAACAAATTTGCTAGAGGATGCATTGGAGAAAAATTAATTTAAATCCCCCTTTCCCCGAAGATGAAGTCCTGTACGACCAGACTAAGATTGCGATCTGTATAGCGCCGTAACAGATATGTGAAATTGTCTTATCGTTTTAACCTAAATAGCTACATTCTCTTGAAAAATTCGCTAACAAATACGATACGTAGGAACTACGGAAACAATTGTATCAGAAATTTTGGAAAGTCATTCCCTAAGGAAGTAAAATAAAGGACAAAAGTTTGTATGGAATGTGCGTCATTTATGAAGTTAGAAACGTGGAAGTTAGTGTTTATAAATAAAAGTAAGTTTTAACAGCGTTCTGAGATGTTGCCGATGGGTAAGGCTAGTAATAGTATCAATTTATAAAAATATTAGATTAAGGTCACAGAAAATTAGAACAGGTATATAAATTTTAGCAAAATGTATTGAAAAATGTTTCTCATTTTGTGTTCAACCTTCCCTCAAAGCCCCTCTTATACTTGTAACGCTTTTGCCCATGAACGAAAGTGGACTTTCCAACATGTCGCGTATTAACTCTTAATTAAATATTGATATGAAAAAATTAACTCAACACCAGGAATCGAACCTAGACCTCTGGATTTCTAGTCTAGTGTGCTAACCGTTACACCAAGTATGACTCAGATACAAGAATTAATTTCTCCATATCATTAACAGCATTACTTTGTTGTCAACATCAACTTGTTAAGAGGTACCAGTCCAAGTGACCGAGCGGCCAAAGCGTTATGCCTGCGCAGTATGTCAATTTGGAAACTGGGAGGTTATGGGTTCGAATCCCGACATCGGCAGTTTGTCAATTATTAAGAAAAAAAGGGACGGTTAATTGACTAAACTGTTGGCGCATGGACAAGGACGCAGTAACTGGCTATGCTTGAGAAGGTTTTCTGCAGTTTTCTTCACGAACTCCAGATGAATAACGGCATAGTTCCTATCATAGTCGGCTGCAGCCGCATATCTTACCTATTCCTAGTCTATACACAAAAAATTCCTTCCACTTCACTCACATTCTCACATCCTTAGGCATTACAATGGACCTTATGGTCGAAGTGCAGCCCGTCCAGGGCAGCCTCTACAATCTATCTATCTATCTAGGCGTCACAATACAATACTAATGTCAAATCCCATTAAGGTCACGAAAGACATAGTATGAAAGAACTTTTTAAGACAAATATAGACAAATATTTCATTGAACAAAATATTCAATTAAATCATACAACAGAAATAGAACCTACTAACAACTGTCATTCCGATTGTACTAAAATTACAGACATAACTATTTTGACAAATATTTATAATATATTTCTCAACAGATTTCACATACACACATAATCATCATCACAGAAGATACATGAACATAGACATAGTGAATATTGAAAGACACTAAGTATCCAACATCCAATTAATTTCTAAGAATATAATCATAGATTTTATAAAGCGTCTATCAACTAAAATCAATAGGTGAGAAGTTATAAAAAAAACCATACACATAATTATGCCTCATAACCATATTCAATAAAATTCTATTATAATGTTTTGTTGTTGTAAATAATGTTTTTGGATATTTGAAAACAAACAAAATATAAATATTGTTAAAGTTTGATTAAATAATAAAAAGAAAAAAAAAACAGTTTTGAGCTACTATTTTGTATACTGTTATGCTTTCATAATATAACCGTAAGTTATAAAACTATTATAAAAGGTAGTTCACTCGTTACAGTCAAAACAAAAAGTATAAAATGCCGTATAATAAACTTATTTCTTATAACTATACCAAATTAACAACATATCTAATAATAAGTGTGTCAACATTGTACACTTGGTCACTAGAGTTGATGTCATTTTTAGCGAATTTTCTCCTAAGGAAATGTTCATCGATCCTATCTAATAGACGTTAAAAATGACCATCGTAAAATGTATGAATGACTTTCCCTCAGAACCCAAAACCTC
The DNA here is from genome assembly GCA_963920215.1 of Nineta flava. Lineage (NCBI taxonomy): Eukaryota > Metazoa > Arthropoda > Insecta > Neuroptera > Chrysopidae > Nineta > Nineta flava. The sequence continues at coordinate 82,145,843 of OY986042.1, forward strand.
TTTTACTTAAAATACAATCTTTATAACTTAAACGAATAATTTGGATAGTGGACATCTGAAGCCAATAAAAAAGCATGGATGACTCCAGAACTTTTTAAAAAATGGCTTTTAAAAATAGACAAACAAATGGATTCTGCAAAAAACCTCCATAAGTAAAATTATGAACCATTAAAACCTCTCTAACTCAAACTTTAATAAGTTAAAAACTCAATAACTCAAATTATTTTAAATTTCCCGTGGTCTTTAAGTTAACGAGGTTCTACTGCATATACCAGCCAAGTAGCCAGCCGAGTAGCCGCGCTTGTTAAGGCGCTGTTTCTACTTGGACCTGGGAGGTTATGGGTTCGAATCCCGACACCGGCAGTTTGTCAATTAAAAAAAAAAAAAAAAAAAAATTAATGGGGCGGTTGATTGACTAAACTGTCGGCGTATGGACAAGAACGAAGTAACCGGCTATGCTTGTGAAGGTTTTCTGCAGTTTCCCTTCACGAACTACAGATAAATATCGGCATAGTTCCTATCAAAGTCGGCTGCAGCCGCACACCTTCCAATTCCTAATCTGCATACGAATTCCCGATCCTCCACTCACATCATAAAAATGTAATGTAAAAATTAATAAATAAAGGATGAAAAATAATGATGTGGGTGGCCTCTGTTATAGACCGTCGTGTCTCGGAAACGGAGGTTAAACCCCATTATTATTATTATTATTATTATTATTCTACTGCATATATATATATATATATATATATATATATATATATATATATATATATATATATATTTATAAATATATATATATATATATATATATATATATAATTATATATATATAATTATATGTCTGGGAACTCTCCAGCGGTTACAGTTTTTATGTGATTGGAATGAAATTTGGTATTTGAAAGGTCTAATTCATTAATGGCTAAAATCGGACAAGGGAAATGGGGGTTTAAAGCGAGGGCAAACGCCAAATTTGGTATAACTCGCTTAATATTGGGAAAATCGAAAAATACATGTGTAGTAAAGTTGTAGAAAATTCGTCATACTATAATTTTGATGCTTATCATTTTTTCTCTTACAATAACATTTACAGAAATCTTTACGATTTAATATTGAATTTTAAAATCCTAATGAATTTTTCTACAACTTTACTCCTTATAAATTTTCGATTGTTCTAATATTCAGAGAGATATTTTATATTTTGTTTTCTACTTTTTGTATTCCCCTTGACCCTTGCCATTTATTAATAAAATTGACCTTTTTAGTTGATGAGTACCTTATTCGATTTTCGAAAAATGGATCAGATAAAAGTTGTTCATTATAAGTATACTAACAACATTCGAGAAATTTTCCCAAAAATCGATCTAATTTCGAAAGAAAAAAAATTTTCGAAAATTTATCGCTACTTTTGTGGCCCTATGTACATTGCTTTTATTGATAGTCGTTAATGGTTGCAGTCAATTTGTGCCGAAATCATTGGGTCTCCGAAAAATTGTTTCGAGAAGTAGTGACTATACCAGCAATTTTTTCTGGTTACTTTAAAATTAGCTTTGATTGCAAATATATCGCTTCGCATTCGATTAAAATAAATTTTGATTTTTGTAATTAAATAAACGATACTAAGTGTCATGCTTGAAACAGATGCTTTTTCAAAAGCCACTTCTTTAACAGATAACATAATTTTGCATTTGATAAAATTGAGACTTAAAGAGTAAAAACGCTGGCTCAAATGACAATGGGAAACGGGACTGAATAATGTAACACGATGATGGTAATTGACAACACAGAGTTTAAGGCTGGACACAATAATCGATTATTTTAATAATTTTTATCATCTCTCATTTCTTATCGCCGCCTAGTGATTAATTTTCACAATTATATAATTTGTAAAAGAGACATAGGTATAAGTAATTTGAATGATTTATTAGGTGAGCCATTGGAAGTTGATAGTACGTAAGATTATACAAGTTAATTTTAGTTTGTTTTACTAATTTTAAAATCTAATAAAATAATTTTTGAAATTTGTATTGTACTTAGGGGTGGCCAATAATTTGATCGCGATGTCAATTTTGGCGGATCGTTCGCGACGTCTCGACAAAAATTAATTGAAGAATTTGATGTAAGATTTCAAGATTTTGAATAAATAAATCAAGAAATTGTGGTATTTATATCTTTTTCTTTAAAAAAAGAACGCATTAGCCAAAAAATAAATATTCATATGGAGCAAAAAGCATTAAAATATAAAATTATTATATTATAAACTGATTTATGTTTACAAGCAAGAAAATTTGAAGAAGATTTTCGGAAATATTTCAATCGAGAAAAATATATTTATTCTTGTTTCGGATCTACATACCTGTGTAAATTGACATTTTCATAGTTAAAGTTAACGAAGACTGAACAACGTTCTGTCCTGAATAATTCCCATATTGAAGACTCATTATTATTATCTTTGTCAGGATATAAACCTAATTATGATTCCTTGGTTAGAGACATGCAAACTCAGTCTTTCCATTACTGTTAAAGCAATAAAATAAATTCTAAATCTCTCTTTAACTGTAGCAAATATGAATTATTTTTGACCCGTTAAATAATTATGTTTTTATTTTCGTAGACGGATTTACAGGGTGTTTCAGAATAAAATGCACTCCTGCGAGTTATTGATAGATTAGCTAAAAACAAGCCTAAAAACCCTACATCATTCTAACATGACTAAATTTTCCTTACAAAAATGACGAAAGTGAAATCTTAAAATCAAATTATCAGCCATACTGCGCATTTTTATAACTTTTTCATATGTACCTTCGAACAAATAGTACAAGTCAATTGCGACACATTTTTCAGATAAAAAGTAGTTCTTATACACACAAAAGTGGGCCACCCCTGGATAGATAGATTATAGAGGCTGCCCTGGACGGGCTACATTTCGACCATAATGTTCATTGTGATGCCTATGGATGTGAGTGGAGTGGAGTGGAAGGAATTTTGTGAATAGACTAGGAATTGGTAGGATATGCGGCTGCAGCCGACTATGATTGGAACTATGCCGATAAGCATATTCATCTGGAGTTCGTGAAGGAAACTGCAGAAAACCTTCTCAAGCATAGCCGGTCACTTCATTCTTGTCTATACGCCAACAGTTTAGTCAATTTACCGCCCCTATTTTTTTTTTTAATAATTCACAAACTTCCGATGTCGGGATTCGAACCCATAACCTCCCAGTTTCCAAGTAGGCATACTGCGCAGACATAACGCGTGAGACCGCTTGGCCACTTAGACTGTTCTGGCCACCTCTGCTATAATGTATAAATTAAAGAAGCTCCTGAAGTCCAAAAATTAGAACACGATCGTGCTGGTTTCATAAAATTTAGTCCATGCCCAATAAACTGAAGAATCTTTTTCAATCACCTATTGGAAAAATTTAAAATGTTTACTAAATTTACCGTGTGAATTTAAAAAAATTAAAGCCATACTTGAAATATATTTAAAAAATAAATCATTTTTGAAGTACATTTAAGATGTTTTGTACACACAAATATTTAAACAAAAGAGTCATTGAGTAGTTTTTTTTTTTGAAAAAAGTTTCTTGAATAATTCCACCACAGTAATTTGTTTGTACTATGGACTACAAAAGTAGAAGTCATTTTTTTAAATTTCATAATTGATTTGTGCCATTGATTCGGTTTCCGAAAAAATCCTTCGGCCCAAGTTGTTCATTAGAAATATATCAAAAACTGAATGACAAGTTTTATGGCCAAATGTACAATCGGCTGCAAAAGTATCGCTCATTTAAAAAAAAATTATAATTGATTTGTGCCTTATTTATTAAGTTTTCAGAAAAAGGTTTCGAATAATAGTTGTCAGTTTATATATAATGAACAACTTTTATCCGAATAACAAATCTTTCTTTTTTCAAAATTTTATAATTGAATTAATTTTATAAAAGGCTTCGGAAAAAAAATTGTTTGTTAAACTATAAAACTGAACGATTCTGAAAAAAATAGTGAAAAGAAGATAGTGAAAATAAGATAAATTAAAAAAACATTTTTAAAAACAAGCTTTTATTTAAACTTAATTCTAGTAAAACTAATTTTCTACAACTTTACTTCTTATATGTTTTTCGATTTTTTTCAATATTAAGAGAGGTATACCAAATTGTGTGTTTCAAAATTTCCGGTTATACCAGCCCAGTAAGAGATCTTGAACTCGCATCTGATGGTAGGGATGGAGCAATTGCTGTTTATGTACCCTATTAACGGTATTTTTTGAAACTCCCGTTTCGCTGCTCAATTGTCTCGTGCTCACTTCTAGATCTGCTTTAACTCTAACCAAAATATCGTCTTCAACTGCAAGGACCCTTACAAAACGGTTCCTTCCATAATCAAGTGTAGTAGTGCTATTTTTATCTATAAAATACCTGGAACATATTATAAATAATTTTTTCGTAATTTAATCTTTGTTTCGAAATTGCTGCTTCCAATGATTAAAATTCCAAATTTTGACTGAACAGTTTCAATAAGCGTAGAAATTGCGGGGGGTTGAATTATCAAATCCCAGGTTGTACGCCCATGAATTGATATGGTCAACGTTTTATGGGTTGTTTTGTATGATAAAATAGTAACACCATACCAAATAATATCAAAATCGTTATAATTATTAAAAAAAAAAAGATTTAAAAACTGCAACTTCAAGAGCGCGAACGGCGCAAGTTTGACTGGGGAAAATTTAGCTCAATCGTCTTGTTTTAAGCCATAGTATATGTGGTAAAGCATTGTAAAGACCATTAAAGCATTGACCTTTAAACATTATATTATCGAATGATACTTAGTGAGAACTCTAGGTTTTTGAAATAAAATTTCAAATTTCCAACCCCCCCCCCTTTACCTAGATCAGTTTTTTGTATTATAAATACGTATTTCGACTACAATGTAGTCATCATCATTATAAATTAGCTAGTCGTACTTTACTCTTTGACAATTAGAAATAGATATAAAGTCGAGATCAATAGACAAAAATAAATAGAAAATTAACTAAATTAAAATATACTGAATTTAAAATATAATAGATTTTAAATTATATTGAAATTACTCTTGTTAAAATTTCTTTCATTCACATTTATTCTTGTTAATTTTACTCTTATTAAAATTAGTCTTATATTGTCGCAGGATATGTTACTTGTTACTAATTTGGTGACAATTTCACCAACTGACCAATTGACCTTTAAAGCAAGACCTTTAAAGCATTGTAGGGTTACCTGTATATATTGGGTATAACAAATGATAGCCAATGACTTATATCGGTAGTCAGGTAAGGTTTCTATATTAAGTTGCTTGTAGTTTTTTGTTTAGTATTTTTATAGTTTGAAATTTGATTTGTTTGCATGGTATTGTAATGATAATTGTTAAATTTTCTGTATGATTGTTTACTACATTACAGATTTCTATAGTTCATCCAAACTTTTACAGAAACAAACAAATAGAATAAAAGTATAAATAATCTTTTCTGAATTATACATACTTAATAAAACAAAAACAAAATTAATAATAATTTATTTATTTTCATATTGATTTATATATTTTTTTGAGAATAAAATTTTTGTAACAGGTTTTATGACGAAGATTACTGCTTACCACTCGTTTAATACTTAGTAACCACTAAAAGGCAATGCAGCAGTAGTTGTAGATTAATGTAGAATATACGATATAGTAAACAATATTATGTGTAATTCTATGGTTGACTGGATACTCAAGTGGCATTAAAGACAACTTGAGTGAAAAAATCGGACGGAGTCTTCTCCACTTAATACAGATTTATAATCTGAAGAAGTTTACTACGTTTTTTTCTTTTTATAATCATTTAGTATATGTTTTTTCAATGAATGAATGTATCAAAGAACCATGGCACCCATGCAAGCAAGACCTTGCATTATAGAGTTTAATATTCATCCTATTGTTTGGTATTTTAAATTGTTTATAAATATTTTGTATTTGAAGATAATATTAATAATATAGAGTTTGTTGAAATAGGATTATAAGGATATTTTAAGAAGGATTTAGGTCTAAAATTGTTTGGTGTAGATTAATGCTAATGATGACATTCTTAAAAAATATATAATGTAAATGTCACACAAACCCCACCTACAAATTATATATGAGGTGTTCATTCTGGACATTGTTTTCATATAAATAAAAACAAATTCTAAACTTCAATATTAAACTTCAATCATTTATTTAAATAACAAATATGCCACATTTTTTGAGTAATATATATCTCAAAAATAGAAAGGAATGAAAAGTTATGCTGTTGATAAGTGCCGCGTACATCGAAAAAAAATTTGTTACGCAGGAGCTGCTTCAAATTAGCGAATTTTCGAATTTTCTTAGAATACATAAATCACTCTCTAGCGGTCACAATTTTAGTCTGATCAAAATGAAATGTCGCATATGATTTTAGTATTTGCAAGTCCAATTTTATTAATAAATGACATACGTCGAGGACAATGAGGGCGGGGGGGGTATAAAAAAAGAAGAAAACAAAATATCTCGCTTAATATTAGAACAATCGAAAAATGTCCATATATATATATATTTATATATATATATATATATATATATATATTTATTTATATATATATATATATATATATATATATATATATATATATATAAATTTTACAGATGGTGATTTTTGACATCTACTAGGTAGTCAAATGTATGGACATTTGAAGAAATTTTTGCGAAATTTTAACTTCGGTACGGGACCAATATGTCTATTTGCTTTCAGAAAATTCGCTAAAAATGAAGGCCCATGCATAGTACCGTTTCAGTGTGATTTGCTAGAGTGGAATCAAACAGCTGAATATTTGAGCAAAATTTACATCAATGGATACCAAAATATTAATATTCGTGAAAAATCAACATCGATTTTGGATTAACTGCGTATTTATCAACATGGACTACTTTTAGACCTATTAAATCGTTAAAAAATTCGTTACGCAAGAGCTACTTCATCTTAGCGCACTTCCTCAAACTAAATTCATTAATTCTCTTTTGGAAATAGGTATTATCTTATTAATGTTCATGGTGACCAAAAAAATCTTAATCTATAATGGCAACTTTTGTTTTACCTCCTTCATGATATGTTCAACAGTGAATTTCTACCATTTCTCCCTTTATACAGAAATTTTATGTAAGTCGGCAAAATTGTTTCTTTTAAAATGAAGAGTAACTTTTATAAAATATTTTTTCGCATACCTCATAGATTTCGGAAAAAATTTTATCAAATGTAAGAACTGATTATGTTTTTTGCTGCTAGATCGGTAAATATCCAAACATTTATACTATGAATTGAAACATACTATGAAAAATTTATACTATATTTAGACAATGAATTGGTAGATTGTGCGACTGCAGCCGACTTAGGCACTAGACCGATATTCATATGGAGTTTCAGAAAGGAAACCTTCAAAAGCACGGCGGCAGTTTGTCAATTAAATTAGTATAAAAACCAACTTTAATTAATGGGGAGGTTAATTAAGTTTTTTTTTATATTAATTGAATTGACAAACTGTCGCCGTTGTGAATCGAACCAGCAACCTCCAAGTGCCCAGTAAAGCGAGTAGAGCGCATTTAACAAGTGTACCACACGGACTGATTGGACTTTTTCCTAGCTCTACATTAAAAAAACTGCAATGCTAAAAAGTTTTCAATCTGATTCAACAGCGTTTGAAATATCACGTATTATTAGTCGGTATACCCTTCATAGGCCCAGAGCCTATTTTAGGAATTCCAAGGACTACATGTAACCAGGTGATCAACGAGTGGATAAACGCGAATCACCGTGATCACTGGGTAAATGTACCGCAGCAAAAGCATGGAAAAACACTACTTCGGAATGCAACCAAGCGGCTATCTATCGATGCACTGAAAGTGAACAGGATACAACTGCAGAAGGTTACCGGCCTTCATTACCGGGCATTATCCCCTGCTGACTCCATAACGGGTTCATTGTGTGAAAATTGTGTGGTGAGGAGGAGGAAACATCCAGCCGTATTATTTTTGACTGCGAACCTCTGGATTACAGCTGATACAAGATATTCGGTGCATCTCACCCCGAATATATGAACCTTCAGGAATACCCGATTAGCAAGCTCCTGTCATTTCCAACATATGGCAGAAGCGAATCTCATCAGAATGAAGTAGAAGAAAGAGCGCAATGGACCATAAGTTCGAAGTGCAATTTTTTATACCCCAAGAGGTATCTCTCTATCTATCTATATGGCCAAAGAAAAAGTGTATGGAAATTTTTTTCGATTTAAATATGTCCATGTTTTATACCTTCGTTAGTATCAGTTAGACATTTTTAGGAATAGTTGGTATTCTCTTTCCAATAAAATTAATTGCAACAAATTTATCATTTTTAAAGTCACATAATTATAATAGGAATAAAATATTAACATCACAATAAGAATAAAAAAAAACCGGATGAAAAAGGAATAAAAGATATTCTCAACCAAAAGGATAATAATAATAATACATACTCAAAATAATGGTTATAAAAAAAATCAGGTGGGCTCTTGTTTGTTGTTAAATTTCAGAAGGGTATATAAATATCAGAGAGTAGGTATCATCATCATATTCATACTCAAATACATATCAATAACAATTTATTGGGTATCGAACTTATTATTTATATATTGGTATAAAATGATGAGGATGGTTTTATTCAGTTCACAATTTTTTAGTCTATTGAAAGAAACACATATTTATATCCTTGTGTGGTGGTTTTTACAGACAATACCATTATACAATAGAATATTTTGGAATGACTAAGGGCTTATGTCAAATTTATACTGTATAGCCATCCATACAAATAATACATGTTGTGTATTCGAAACATCATCATTATATCTGTGTCTAACGAAAACTATATATACATTCTTTAAATAATATTAAATCAATGAATTTGTTTATATTCGGAGTTGTTGATAAAAAAAAAACTAATTTTGTTTGTTCGTTGTTCACTAAGGAAAATTTCTTACCTACTTTTGGAGTATACTTCTAAGAATTGATTTCAATTTTAAGCCCCCGGTACGACAATTTTATGGGTAGTGAAATCAAGTCTTAAAAAAAAGCGTTGTTTTTTTTTACAAGCTAACACTTTATACTCTGTGATATTCTTACAGATTGATTTTATATTATAAATTTTCCTTTTTCGTAGGTCATTAATTTATTATAAGAAAAATAATAGTAAACTAATTTTTTTATAAAAATTTAAATAATATTTTTAATTGTATATTAAATGTTAGCCTGTAAAAAAATATATATAATTATTTTAAAATTTTGTTGATTGTCATTTCCACAGAAACTATACTTCTAAAAAATAACTATAAAATTATTTTATTAAAATTTTGTTTCAATTTTGATTGCTATTTCCATAGCAACTATAAACTATACTAGCCCAATATAAATCGTTATATATTAGTTAGAAATATGCTAATTTGTATTTTGGCTATTAATAAATTTATATTTTTATAAATGAATGACTGTTAGCGCCGTCTAAGCAGAATACTTAAATAACTTTTCGTAACATAGTAATATATATTCATAATATAGTAAATAACTTATAAGAGTAAACTCTAGCACGCGTCGGAGCTGACACGCACAAATTTTTTTCACTCATTTCCAGAAAAAGTTTCTTCAGAAAATTTTTTTCAAAGTTTACTGAACTATATTTTATGCTCTCAAACAGTTATATGATCCGCAAATCCTATTAGAAAGTTCAATAAACTGAAAATAACGTATATAAAAAATAAAGTTCAAAAAATATTTATGTGTACTTCTACAAAATACCGTTTGTTGGCGAATTTCCTAAGAATACATAAATCACTCTCTCTAGCGGTTACAATTTTAGTCTGATCAAAATGAATTGTTGTATGATTTTGGTATTTTCAAGGCTTATTTTATTAATAAATGGCATAGGTCAAGGGGTATTAGAACAATCGCAAAATGTACAAGATGTAAAGTTGTAGAAAATCATATTTGCTACAATTCATTACCTTATAATTTTCTTAAACTCTAACGTACAAAGAGATTTAGAATTTTAACTATCAATCTTAAATTGTAAATATTTCTGTAAATATTAATGTAACAGAAAAATGAAATAAAATTATAGTAAAACTAATATCCTATAACGATTTTTCCAATATTAAGTCAGATAGGCTAAATTTTGTGTTCCTATGAAAAATTAACAGTTTGTTAATTTTTCATAATTTGTCATCCCTAATTCTATTTTATCGCCAATGCATGACAATTCAAAGTTTAATACCGAATTGAATAATTGTGTAGGCTATAAAGATAATTTTGAAATTTTTTTCAAGAACCCAAAGTTTTTATTGATAAAATTTTTATTATCATGTACTTGTTTACCTGTAGGTATATACAGACTAAAAATTAATCATTTCGTAATATTAATTTTTTTTGTACCTGTGATGGTTGTCACAATCAGTTTTTAAGTTAGGAGACATATCTCGCAAATCTAGCTTTCAATTTTAAATAATTCTTACCATTCGATGAAGTCGATATAATTTTTTAACCCGGACACGAAACATATCCCACAAACAAAAATTGCGTTGATAGACTTTGGTGGTTCTCAATATTTTCTGTACCATTAAACTAATAGATTCGATCTATATTGTATAATCAACGAATCAAATCATTTATAATGTATAATCAATACAATGTAATATGGAAATGATTTAGATACACATACTGTATGTATGTATTCACGTTTACAGGTATATAGAGTAAACTTCAACTGGAATGAACCTCAAAGCGTAAACAAGTTTTAGTGGGCTAGTCAATTATTTTATCCGATTTTAGCTCGGAGATGTCGTCAAAGACTGGCTAATCCAAGTGTGTCAGTCTTCTAGCAAGAGCTGGACATTGGCAGTGACAATAGTCGTGACAGTATGGTAGACCCATGCACTAAAAATAATTGCCTCGCAGCCAGTGCCCCATAGCGGCTGCTACTGTATTGCTATTGAAGGGCTTTTGGAGGGAGATAATATCTTCAGAACACCTATAATTGTACTCTCACCATATCCTCCTTGCAGGATATGGACATTGGCATATGCTACAGTCCTGTGCTACCTTAGAAGATAGGTAGACCGGTCTTAGAGATTTTATCGCTGCCAAGCTATTCGAGAGGATAGTGATTAGAGGATAGTTACACGTTAAAGTGCTCCATCTTTCTCATTCAGATACCTTGCAAATGGCCATCATTTTTGCTTGATATACACTGCAGTGTTCTGGCAGTCGGAATGATAACCTTACGTCTGGGTTTTCAGAGTATACTCCACAGCTTTCTTTACCCTCACGCTTAGATCCACCAGTACAAAATAAAGCGCATTTCGACCGGACTAAGTTATCGTTCCATTTCTGCTATTCATACATGTGACCGTAACAATATATTTTCGATATTCTGATAAAAGATCCTGAATTAATTCCGTTGTTTAAACTATGTATACTGACAAACCAAAACACGCCACATCTTCTTTTACGTGGTCGTTTCAACAAATAACAGCAGGTGAATTTGCCTCATAAAAGGCACATCTGAATTGAAATTTGCTGTATGCATTAGTGTACTTTTCAACTTTCTATAATACCTTCTCTTTATTTATATGAATAGATATAATATATATATGTTTATATGTATGTATGTATATAACAATACTGCGGTGAAAAAGTCTAGTGGCTCTCAAAAAATATAAAAAACTATTCTTTTTAAGAGCAAAGTATTTATGCACACATAATACTTGACTGTATTAGTAGATGATGTTGTTTACTCCATTATATGTTTTCTAAATACAAAAAAATGTGTAAAAATATTCATTCACTCTCATATAGTCATTTTGTACTTCCATATTTATTAGAACTACCATTAGTAGTTTTTTAGTGTTTTAAAATCTGTATGTGTCATATGTCTGTATAACATCTATAGTCAAGTAACATCTGTTGTCTCATTTAGTTAATGTTTGGTCATAAAAAAGTCATTTTGATATGAATCTGATCAGTATTAGTTCGGGTTAAAAAAGTTATTCCTAGTAGAGTTTATGTAAAACCTATGACTGGAGTAAGAAATGTGTGCCGATTTCCGTATTTTAGACGGATGAAAATATATATAGCGCTTGTTAAGGCGCTCTACTTGAAACTGGAAGGTTGCAAGTTCAAATTCCGTCGGTAACAGTTTGTCAATTATAATAAATAATTGATAATTGACTAAGCTGCCGGCGTATGGACAAGAACGAAGTAACCGGCTATGCTTGAGAAGGTTTTCTGCAGTTTCCTTCACGAACTCCAGATGAATATCGGTATAGTTCCTACCAGAGTCGGCTGCAGCCGCATATTCTACCAATTCCTAGTCTACTCACAAATTCTTTCCACTCCACTCACATCCTCACATCCTTAGGCATCACAATGGACCTTATGGTCGAAATGTAGCCCATCCAGGGTAGTCTCTTTAATCTATCTATCTAATAAGGCTTAAAATAATGATGTGGGTGACCTCTGTAATAGATCGTTTCTGAGAAACGGAGTTAAAACTCCATTAAAATTATATTATTATATATAACACGTGTAGAATCCCATTGTACTGAACGAATTTTGGTGATTTTTATCACATTTCGATTATTAAATGCATGTAAAACGAATTCTTGCATGGGAAGGAAAAAGGTGCAAACGGGATTAATATAACGATTTATAAATATTTTGTACCGATGATGGTCGGTACAAAAACAATAGCTGCATTTCCTTTGAAGAAATATATATATATATATATATATATATATATATATATATATATATATATATATATATATATATAGAGAGAGAGAGAGAGAGAGAGAGAGAGAGAGATTGTACCGGCTGCCCTGGACGGGCTACATTTCGACCATAAGGTCCATTGTGATGCCTAAGGATGTCAGGATGAAAGTCGAATGGAAGGAATTTTTGTGTGTAGACTAGAAATTGGTAGGATTTACGGCTGCAGCCGACTCTTGTAGGAAACGCCCCCTTTTTTTTGCCGATGTCGGGATTCGAACCCATTATCTCTCAGTTGCAAGTAGATATAACGCCTCAGACACACGCCACCGCCCACCGCTCGGCCACTTTGACGATATATATATATATATATATATATATATATATATATATATATATATATATTCCTACAAATTCAATAGAATGGACTCCGAGTCTCCCATCCTCCACCGTTTTCCAAAATTTTATGATTTAAAAAGTTGGGCGTCTTGTCAAAACGAAGCTACTTACAAAGTACCAGCTTGATGCTCATTATCCTGAAAAAACCCTTTGGTCTCCCGAACTATTAGTTAGCGAGTTACACAAAGGGCTGTACCTATATATTATAGGATACTAAAAAAACTATCACAAGAATAATAAGTGAAAAAATCCTACAGAATTCAAATACTTACTGGATTTGTTTTTGAAATACTTTATACAAATTTTTTTTTCTCACCAACAAAAAATGTTGTACAATTAGTTCTTCATTATTTGTTCATATATTACAGGATGTAGGATATGAAAACGGAAATAAAGTTCCTTATGTGGTACCATATTCAATATATATTGAATAAAGAAAATATCTGCTTTCTCTTTTACTTGAAGGAAGTAATTGTTGAAGCAAAAAATAAATAAAACATGAATAAACAAAATTTATTAATTTTTATTTCAATGGATTGTATGAGTTTTGTTTGGTATGAGCCTTAAAATTGTAAGATGGTAATTTGACTGGATTTTTTTATTGAAAGAATTTAAAAGGAAGATTTTGATGTAGGTAATCTAACTCTAGAAGAGATGTCTGCAAAATTCTACTGTCACTAGGTACGTTTAGCTCAGTAGTGGGGCAAAAAGTTTTTTCCTAATTAAAAAGTAATCATACCAATGGAATTTATCAAAAATACAAATTTAAAGAAACCAAGTGTTGACAGTCTTTTCGCTTTAAGAATATGATAATAAAAACAATACTGTAATTTCTTTTTCATGGTACATTTTTAAATTAGATTATGAGATACTTTTAATTAACAACTGAAAACAACAACTGAGTTAATTGCTTTATTATCCGTTATATACTGAATTTATGAAAAAAGTTTCAAACAAAACTTGTTTATTATTATAAAAGGAAAACTTTTTGCCTTTAAATTTTTGATCTATTTCTTACGGTTTCAAAGATAGACAGTTTAGCCATTTTCCCCAAAATTATGGTCCGATTGCCCACGAAATTGACCTTTCTTTTTTAGCTCTAGAACACACACACAAAATTGTTTTTGACGGTGGGCCAATTAATGAACACCTACAATTAAATTTCAACGGTTACAAAGTCGGAACTAACCCTGATATGCATAACATACCGGGTATAAAAATATAATACACTATCGAATCTAAATGTGTAATACAATTTTTTGACGATAAAATATTGTACATTTTGATGAACTCAATCTCTTGTTCCCATCTCCAGCACTATTTTTACAAACAGCATAAATCTAATAAAAAAGAGATATATTTGAATAAAATAGGCAAACGCGAAACAGATTATCTAAATTTTTTGTTAGATATAAAATTTATGGGCACATAATAAAAAAAAACTAATAAAAAATAAAAAATATTCATAAATATAAAATTGATACTTTGCTCACGATTTTGTAGAGAGAAATGTGTGATCTGAGAGCCGATTGTAATTTACATTGTCCGTGTTGGATGGTTATTTTTGTCATTAACAAGTATTATATAATCGGATGGCGGTTAAACTATAAACACAAGAAATGAATAATAATGATAATATTAACGAAAGAAAGAAAGATAGATCTGTTAGATGTAGGATGCATGTATTGTGTGTTTATAGTATAGTGGTGCTTGCGTAAACACTTCACAGCACACATAATGATTGTATCACGCCTATTTAAAAAAATTGAAACTATCTGAAAAAATTTGTGATCAATAGCCTAATTCTACAGGGAAATGTAGTAAAGCGTAATATGTGAGATAAAAAAAGCATGATTAAATCTTCTGTGACCTCTGAACTCTATATTACTGGACAAAGAATGCTTATGTGTATAAACGTAAAACAACGGACCCTAAAATAAAAAATAAAAGCGCTTTCTAACTGTCTCAAATAGCCAAGGTACTAAACCTTTATGTGTGTAGTGGAAATACATGTGGTATTCACACATACACTAACACACATACATGCCGCGCAGGCACGCTGAAGCAAAACTTACTTCCTTGGCTATTTGAGGGGCGCTTCAACGGGGGAAATGTCGTAACATAGGATAATCAATCCAGTTATTTCAGTGTCTGAGACAGAAGCAATTAAGATCCTCTATGACAAATACTCCAAGAGAGCTTGTCTCTACAGCTCTTTCTCTCTCTCTCTCTCTCTAATTTGTAAATTTATTTTATTTTATCGAATTTCCGGAATGGAAATATAGCTATTGGTAACTTGTATATGGATTTCGCATTGGGAATCGTGGAAGCATTTTGAAGAACTTCTTATATAGTTCTTAAAACATCACGGGATTTCATCTTTACATAATATTTTTTTTAGGTCAAATTTTTTTTATTGTACGGCTTTAAATCGAGGAGTCATAAAAATTTAGAGACTAAGCAACTTATATTCCGTGTATTAAAAGACATTTTTTTTCTAACAAGTTTTTTTAACCATATTATGTACATTCATGCAAAATAAGTCAAAGTTAGTAAAAATTTAACCTCGACCGAGGCGAGGATGATAGCTAACCCAACCGAGGCGAGCCTAGTCTACCGAGGCCAAGGCCGAGGCGAAGGTGATATTTAAAAACGCGAGGCGAGCCGAGGTGATACCAAAACCTCGCCACGGCTCGTGCCTCGTGAAACACTGAAAAAAAAAAACCATTTGAACTGACGTAAATCAAAGCACAACATGGCCATAAAAGAAGTGTTATATTTTCAAAATTTTATAATTGATTTGTGCCTGATTCCTTATGTTTGCGGAAAAATGCTTCGGATAAAACTTATTCCGTAGAAATATAGTACCAATTTTTATTCAAATAACACAAATCAACTATAAAATTTAGACAAAATAAGACAAGTTTTATGTGCTATAGTACGTCTTCTAAATTTCGATTGCGACAATTCTTTCAAAATTAAAAGAAAACAAAAGTTAATGAAGATGTAATGTTGAAAGGTTTATTCTGTGTGTTTAAGTTATGTATCTTGTGAGATATATTAAATTGATAAATTGAGAAATGATCAATTTTTTTTATTCAGAGAGTATATTACAGTTTAATTTAAAGTCGTTAACGGACCTTCGAGGTAGAATTTAAAAAAAGAATAGTTTTTGTATTTCATGTGATGACTGATTCACGATTATGTTCGTAATACATGAGGTGATAAGATCACATGACTGACTTGCTCTGTGTGCGCCTCTTATAGCAACACTATGATCATAAACTCTGGTGCCGAAGATTAAAAACATAGTATGATTAAAATATATATTGTTATTTTACACTATAATGTTATATCATAAATCGTTACAAATCAGTATACAGAATACTCGATATCGATTCACAATAATCGACGTAAAAATAGAATAAAAATTTTTGAATAACGAAATAGTTTAGAATCACGATTGAGTGTGGTTAATAATTGAACATGATAATTAAACGCAGAACTAACCACTCCGTCTGGTCCAGTTGTAAAAGGCGCTCCATGCAGAACTTGGACGTTGTTGTTTTAAATCCCAACACTTCCAGTTTATCAATTAAATTAATTAAAAAAACAAAATTAATGGGGTTGTTAGTTGACTAAAACAGTCGGCGTATGGACAAGAACAAAAGTAACCGGCTATGCTTGTGATGCTTTTCTGCAGTTTCCTTTCACAAACTTCACATGAATATCGGCATAGTTCTTACTAAAATCAGCTGCAGTCGCACAATCTACCAATTCCTAGTCTACATGCAAATTCCTTGTCCTTTAGGGGACGGTAAAAAAGCTCTAGAAAGGCCTACAGGCTCCTACCCGCTCTCCGCACTTCTACTAATACCAAACGCAGAAGTGTAATTCGATGTTTCCACGTTTATACAATTTACACTCGCTGTCCTTAACTCAATAAATCGTGCCATGCCTATTTTAGGAAGTGTTCTTTAATTTGTCAAATTTAAGCTTCAATTTCGTTAATCCAATTTCACTCAATTTATTATTTTGATTGTACGAATTTCAATCTTCTGTAGCCAATTAACGATTTCTTCGAGTCAATTTGAAAAAAAATTCCATTTACGTAACACACAACTTATTATCTTTACAATCATTAAACTACGTTACATAACAAATTGGCTAACGAAATAGAGTTTATTCAAACCATAATAGTCATGCACGAGAATGTCGTCGCATAAATATCTAACTTTAAAACCGTAAGATATAAAAGAAAAATTCAAAGACAATAAGGTTCCTTATTTAAAAATAAAACACATGTAAATTCGCTCATTGTACCAACCAACCCTCACCACCCAAGGAGGGAGGAAATATCTAACATTAAACCGTAATAGGTAGAGGAAAAGTTAAAAAACCAAATGTTCCATCCTTAAAAAAAGATTGGTTGCAATTTCGATCATTGTACATATTACCACGCTAAGTAGTAGCCTGTGCCCACAACCAAACTTTAAATATAAAAAATGTTTATCTGATAAAAAATAACTTTATTTTGAACTATTTTTCCATACATCCAATAGTTTTTTCATAAATACGGGCGCGGTGCCTACGAAAATATATACAATAGGAAAATATATGTTTATAAAACCGGAGCTATTCATAAAAAATCAACAAAGTATTTATTGTATAGAAAATATTACATAAAATCGGAATAATCATAAAAAACAATAAATTAATAAATTATAATCAGCGTCAGCGAAGCCGGCGGGGCAACAACTAGTTACTAACGTTGCCATCGAATTGTTAATATTAAATACATTATAGATTAATGCCGTTACTATTAAATGTGCTCGTTGAAGAAAAACTTTTTATGAAACGCAATGAAAATTTCGAAACAGACGTTAAATATAATATCTTGAAGCAATGTTGAAAATTGTATTTAACGTTCGCAATTGCAAGACACATCTCTACCGTTAAATATGGACACAAACCTCTGATCATATACGACTTTGGCACCTTTTGACATCTGATATAGAAAAAGCGAAGACTATCAATGTAATCTTGCTGTCTATAGTTTTATGCAGCCAGTCACACAATTTTCCTGTCCAGTTTCCTACATCGTAGTTATTAAGAACTCAATGAACTAATCTACCAGGATAACATGCTTCTTGTGAGTTTGCGCGGGTTTACATGGACCTGTTAAAATAGTATCTGGATTATAGCCACTTTAATCTTCACGAAAACTTATTATTATTATTATTTATATCCACGATCTTCAGCTCAAGAATGATTTAATAAGAACATTATAGAGTATTAAAACTTTAAATATGACACAATCAATAAATTCATAATATTATGGCTCATAATCAATAATTTATAACTAAAAAAAAAACTGATAGGATAATTCATCTCAAAAATAGATAAATAACTTAATCCCTAAAAAATATTATAATAGAGGCTTATTTTGGATACATAACGGTTTCAATCAATTCATTTATACAAAGTTATATTAAAAATTTATCTTAACTTATTATTAAATTTATACCTAGAAAAATTGTTCACAAAAAAATATTTAAAAACTATTATTTAAAATCAACTGAAGAATAAAAAAACTTAAATTTATTGTCTATAATGAGATGAGAATATTATTTATTGATGAGTAATATTTTTATAAATTATTACCTCTATATACGAGTATATATCCGATCAAAAACATAAATGTAGAAAAGGGCGGAGTTTTCGAGGAGATACTCGGGGACTTGCTCCTTAAAAAGTTATGATATCCCATTAAAGGACCGAGCTATTTACCAAGTAAATAGCTCTGTACTAACTATTTACCAAGAAAATTAATGAAGGGTAGTTATTTCGTAAGTTTTCCCTTAGTATGTTTTTAAAATTTTATAACTTGGCAAGTTATTCTTTCTTTTGTTTCAAATATATATTTTAAAACTTGCCGCGCTATAAAATTTTAAAAACATACTAACGGAAAACTTACGAAATAAATTTCAACTAAATTTTTTCTTACATTTAATCAATTTCATTAATTTTGCCCTACATTTATGAAACTTAAGATTTAGGTTCTCTGGAAAATAAGTGGAGATTAATGGAGATTTTTTTTTGCTTATTTTTTCGATAAAACACACCGTTTCGGAATTATTTAACTTTTTGTGTAAAATTTCTCGTGAATTCGGGACGGTCCTAAAATTAACAGCCCGGAAAATTATGTTATTCAGATGTGGTACATACGTTCCATGGACTATGTTGACTTCTTGACTTAACACGTCAAAATTAAGGGACTGTCAACAAATATCAACGAATCAGATGGACTGTATAAAATAAATGTTTACAATGTTAAATTTATAAAAACAAAAATGCAAAAATTTTCTATTTTCCGATAAAAATTTATAGTTATCTAAATTTTCCTGTCGATTTGGGTACTAGATCTACCTATATGCCATATATAAACTTTTAAGGATATCGGGAAGTAGGAGAACATTATGATAGATTATACGCGCTAAATTAGAGGCGTTCCCGATATTTAACGATTTTTGAAGTGAAATAACTTTTTAACGGTTAATTTGTTAACGATGATTGAAAAAACTTTTCTTATAATGCCGTAAAATTTCGAAAACTCACCACTGTAATTCTTTCAAAAGTTATAGTACCTGAAAAAATGGCTCTAAAAGAACAGCTAGTAAAAGCACTATAAGCACGAAGGCCAAAAACTCCTTCCACTCGGCCTTACCGTGCTGTATATATATATATATATATATATATATATATATATATATATACTTAGCGTAGTATATTTGAAGTATATTGAATCCAAGTTTTTGATTCTCTGATTGCCGATACTTGTATTTTTTATGTACATTGTTTATGTAGTGGATCGCTAGACCGATGTTTTTCTCTGGCTCTTCATAAAAATATACTCGTGTTTTGATTCTAATTGTTGAAATATAATTTTAATTCAACCATGAGTGTTTCCCGCAAAGGATATCAGCTCGTCTTGTCAGTGTCTATTTTGATGGTCTTTCTTATGGGTACGATTATACGGTGTTCATACAGTAGCCCGTAATGTTCATCTTCAATTAATAATTCATACAATGTGTTCCGCCTATCTCCACTTTACTCAAACTACAACGTGTTTAGCTTAAGCATGCTTCGTTGACAAGTTAGGAGTTTTTTATATGAAAAAATTGTATAATAATTTTAAATTAGTTCCAGTTTGAAATTATTGGGAAGCACATTTGAAAATCCATTTTTGAGGCAAAATCTTCAAAGTCTAAACACTTTCCATTCTTGTTTCAATAATTTACATCTCAAATTTTATATTTGATTCTTATTTTTGAAACTATGTGTTACAAACAAATGAATACAAAGATATATCGACAATAAACTTATTATTTTGTTAAATAATAATAATAATAAAACCCCATTTTACCTCTGTTTCTGAGACTCCACGGTCTATAAAGCCTCTAATGCCACATCATTTAAAAAAAATGTTTATCCTTTATTAATTTATAACCATATATTTTTGATGTGGATGGAGGACAAGGTATGCAGACTAGGAATTGCTAGGTTGTGCGAATGTAGCCGGCTTTGATAGAAGCTATGCCGATATACATTTGGAGTTCGTGAAGGGAACTGCAGAAAACCTTCACAAGCATAGGCGATTACCTCGTTCTTGATCATACGCCGAAAATTTAGTCAACTATCCGCCCCAAGAAGAGCGTCTCATCAAGCGAGACCACCTGATTTTCGTTAAATGTACCATAGAAATTTATCTTTAAAATTTATCTTTTGTTTTCTATTTTATCTCTCCATTTATTACATTTTCTGTAACTCAAATATTATATTTGAAAGATATATGCAATTTAAATATTCTTATATTCTTTCCTTTCAGAAAACTCGCTTTAACAACGTAGCTCCTACAATGTGAATTCTATCCGTATACAGAGGTCTTATGAGTATTTTATGTTATATTTTTTTATCGAATATTAATAATATAATGTAGATGGACCACTTTGACAGCTACCATTTATGAATTTACTGTACCATTCTTCTTTAATAAGTATTTCGTGATCAAACGTATCGATTTGAGTTACTATTTTCATATTATATATATATAAATATATATATACATATAAACTTCTATATTCTTTATATTCACCCTTCTTCCCACTATGAGCTTCTGATAATGATGATGATGATGATGGTGATGCTGATGATGATGATAAAGAAATCATACATTTGTTATGTTAAAATATTCTTATCAATGTCGGTATGCATATTTTTATACGAGTTTCGTATTTTTAAGTTATTTTTTTACGATTTTTGATGAAATAAAATTTTCGTTTGTCGGTAGGTTATGTTTAATCTAATATACAGCCCGTATTTTAAAATACACCCAATCTGCAAATAATGTATAGTATGTCTATCGCTGTGTATATGTACCGTGATAAGGTTTACTTTGCACACTTAAACTGTATTAAAATTAATATTGTATAACATATAACTCTTATATTTATCATTCTCACTTCGACCATAAGGTCCATTGTGATGCCTAAGGATGTGGAGATGTGAGTGGAGTGGAAGGAATTTTGTGTGTAGAATAGGAATTGATAGATTGTGCGGCTGCCGCCGACTTTGAGTGGAACTATGCCGATATTCATCTGGAGTTCTTGAAGCATAGCTGATTACTTCGTTTATGCTCAAACTCCGACAGTTTAATCAATTAACCGTCTTTTTTTTATAACTGACAAACTGCCAATGTCGGGTTTCGAACCCATCATAACCTCTCAGTCCCAAGCAGAGCGTCTTAACAAGCGCGGCTACTTGGTCGGTAACACTCTGTAACTACAATCATTTATATATAGTTGCATCTTACTCTTGTATGTGTACATCGTCGTTAGTGTCCGTCGTCCGTTGTGTGAGTGGTATGTATATGTAACAAAGGCACCTGATCATAGTCACTGCATATGCAATAAATACACTATACATTATTTCCAGATTGGGTGTATTTTAAAATACGAGCAGTATATTTCATTTAGTTGAAAAATCCTTAAGCTTTTAAATATTACAAATATGTGTGTTACCTTTACATACACCTGAATTATAATGAAATACACCAGAATCAAAATCTGAATTTTTGTATCGATTGAAATAGTTTTACGTCCGATAGTTGCAAAAGTTGAAAAAACGTAGGGTTTTTGATTAAATATGTTTCTATTACAGTATAACATACTTGTACCCAAGGTCGCAAACGTAATGCTCATTTTAAAAAATTTTATCATTGATTTGTGCTCTACTATCGGTTTTCGAAAAAAATGCTTTGAATAAAAAAGAAGAAGAAAGGTGCAAATCGGGTCCGCTCCGTAGAGTTTACGTGAAAACGACCTGCACAAGATCCGTAGACGTTGATACTGTCGCTGCTCACTGTATGTCCGATGGGCCAGTTACGTAAACGCCGATTCATTTCCTTTTCAACGCTGCCATATCTCTCGAATTTGTTCGGCACGAGGCTTTTTATAGGCTCCTTGGATTTCTTTTAACGCAAGCCAGTAATAGCAGACCACTAATAATAAGAGGCTAAAAACCCCTTGAACTCGTCCTTAATAACTTCCGTGCTCTAGATTATTTTTACATAAGGTAGTTGTGCTAATGGTCATAATTATAGAATGTTCCTAATATTTGCAGACTTATTAAGGGTATTATTATGTACTCACAATTAAATTTTGAAATTGATTGACCGACCGTCTCAATCTTGAGAAAAACTGAATTGAAAGTCGAATAATTAACATGAGGAGCAATGGACACTACCAATTTTAAGCAGTATTTATACCAGTTTTTTATTTTTCATAAAAAACAACACTTAAGAATTATTTAAAAATATCTATAAGTTATTAGATTTGTTCTGTGTATTAAAAAAAAACTAGAATTATTGACCATCTCATTGTTTAGTTATAACAACGCAAAGCGAAGCATTTTATAAATAATTATACGTGTCGGCATACTGAACAAATACAACACAGACAACACTGTACGTGACTGTACGTTGTATGTAACACTATACGTTGAATGTAAACAAACTTAGACGTAAACAAACAATATATCAACTGACGGAATATAAGCGACGTTGACGGATTGTAAAAATGTTTAGACATTTATAAAAATGTTCCTTCACTCTTACTATAAGCATACGCTCCACAACTTTTTGACCATATTATATCACAAAAGGAACCTTAAATACAAAAAATTATTTTTTTTAATTGTATTTTTTCAAGAAAATCTGTAAAAATTAGACGAGACAAAATTTTACAAGTCAATACAATACAAGACACATACTCTTCGATACCTACTCTCACCCGTCTCGTCACATGACATCACTATACAAAAAATGTTTAGTAAAATGCAAAAATTAAATACATCATACATAATGCCGAATTTGTTTTCATTTTCATACCCTTAAAAAATTGTAAAATGTTCATTATTCACTGAATTTTTTTTTCACTGCATTTTTTCGTTTTTTTGTATGCATTTCTTCGGAGATGAGTGACAGAACTGCTGTTGTTGTGTGTGTTTAAACTACAAATTTTATGAATTATTACATGATTTTTTTATAGACCAGATGGCAACTTTCTTTGAACGTTAAAAATATTCTTTAAGTAACATGAGAATTGATTTTATAACAAAATTATGCTTGGAGCATTTTATTATTCAATTACATATTTATAGAACCATAAAATAATTACTGTGTACATATTACGCAAAATTAGAGGGTTTAATTTTTTGAAAACAAAATACCTCCTATTGTAGATAATTAGATAGTTGGTTTTGACCACACAAATTATTAACTCTTTCGTTCTTTTTTTCGTTCTAACGGGTTGGTTTGCAATCTGAGCACTGCTTTTATTATATGACCTGCAGGGAATAATGGTTTGATAGTCGCAACGGTATTTGCGGCTTCAAAAATATAAATAAAATAAAATTTTAACCTTTGTGTGTAATTGTCATATCTATATACAATTAAAGAAACATTTGTCTGATGTACGCAGTCTGGTTTTCGATATACCTTCAAAAATTTTACCTACAGGAAGTTGATATTCCATACAAATACATTGTATTTCAATGAGATTCATAGAATAATTTTCAAAACATTATGTCTTGCATTCCCTATTCTATTTCAGGAAAAATCAACACTTCAAAAGTCGGAGAAATATACATTTGAGAAAAAATTTTTGAAGGCCAATAGATTCTTCACATTTCATGTTTCAAAATAATCCATATACTAATATAATTGTACAAGCGGTCTCCCTCAGAAACGGTACGAGATAAAAGAAAAGTTTCTATTAACAGAAAACTTTTTTTTTCTAAAAAGGAACAACTTTTGTTTGAAACTTTTGTTCAGAAAATTTATATATTTCTGCCATAATTTCTGTTAACACGAAGAGCTAGCTAACGCAAAGCATGAGCTAACGCGAAGTCTTATATAAAACTAAACGTTAATATAAATCGTGTTTGCCTTCTTTATATGTACCTCAGAAAGAAAAAGAGACATTGCAACGTACGCTAGGTGCAGCTAGTTTATGTATATAATTGGAAAAATCAACGCGAACGAAGTCTCGGATATATTTAATAAAAAATATAATAAATTGACATATCGTCTTGAATGGCTAATTTTCTACAGACTAATAGGGAATATGCATGAAAATTTTTTTTCACTTGAATTGAAGCATGTTTACTTGACAAATATCAAGGTAAAAAAATAACTTTAAAAATAAGCGAAATATGAATGATTGAAATTCCCGATTAGACAAAGAGGACGATAGCCCTCTTGATATGTTATGTGACGTCATATTACACTTTCACCATTTAAAATACACGTAAAACTCCGTTTTTAATATTTTTGCAAGAAAGAGACAGATAATAATCTTTAAAAGCTTATAGCTTCCTTGATATTTCTCGGATTTTAATTTCGTTTTTAAATATTATTACAGTATTAACAGTATTTTCATATTCTGAAAATAAATGTGAAAAACAATTTTTATGCATATTCCCTATTGTAGAAAATATAAATATAATAATTAGGCCTCTCTGTCAGAAATATGTATCCAGGTTATATGTTAGATTAAACGTTTATGTCAAATGTGCCCAGATTATTACAATCAAATGATATCTTTTTGTTTATTTATGTTTTTTTACAAACTTCAGTGTACCTATTTGATTAATAATAATTGTATTAACTTACTGTATCTCGAAATAATAAATATAATTGATAATCTAAATAGTTAATAAATAAACCACAAAGATACAGTTAAAAGAATTGTTTGATATAAATTGGCTACTATAGTAGTCGAGTATAAATGAATTACATTGTAAAAGTAATAATGTAATGCTTTCGGGCAAATTATTGTGTTTTTATGTTCACAAAAATAATAATGTATTAAGAATTGATATCATATACAAGAAAAAAAATTTACTGTGTGTTTCAAAATTGTTTATCTCCTTATCGAAATTTTTTAATTACCATCTTAAACTTAAATGAGAGTTGATTGTCGAGAATCGACAGGGTGTACGAGCAATGAAGCTCCAAAAAGATTAACGTTTGGTTTTTTGTTTACATATAGTTGAAGTGAATTTAAATCAATTATAAAACTATCAGGGGAGGAGGTTACAGGTGTCTTGAATTAATTATTTAATGTTAAAGTTCGAGTTTTAATGCATTTCTCTTATGGAGAAACCCATATTTTTACACATATTTTGTTAATTTTCTCTTGGAATAAAATAGACGAATTAAAAAAAAACAACGCAAAAGAAAATAGAAATATTAATAAAGAGATTGAATCTAATAAAATTCCGGTATGACGGGCCTAAAAAATAAGATATTTAAGAAATTAACTGAGATTTCGGGTAGGTTTTTTTCTTAAATACCTGTTTTGTTTGGCTCGGTATGACGGGCCTAAATTAAATTTTAATTTTCACTTACGACAAAAAATAATAAACATTATTGTGAACTTTTATGAATGTACTATATACGATTTTTAAGAATTGTCATTTCATCAGTTTTATTGTAAGAATTTTATACATGACCACAAACGTATCGCTGTTTTGTCAAAATTTTATTATAGTTGATTTTTGGCTTCTTCATTTGGTTTTAGAAAAAAATTCTTCGAATAAAAGTTGTTTTTTGACTAACAACTATTATTCGAAACATGTTTTCACAAACCGAATGAATAAGGCACAAATCAACTATAGAATTTTGAATAATGAGCGGTACTGCTGTGGCCTATAGTACATGAAGATGGAATAAAATTTAAAAAAAAGTAATTTGAATCTAGAGTACTAACCGACACAACTTTTTCTTGCAGTGCACTAAAAAGTTGATAATAATTGAATAGCTTATTCTAAAAGCGAGATTCGCTTTCCAACGAAATTTCATTGAAAAAAATATATAATGATTTAATTTTAACAATAGACGAGTCACGCTTTTACCGATGTATTTTCTTCTTTTTGGTGCCATACTAACAAAATTTAGTTTTTTTTTGATGTTATATGGTACGTCAAAATCGTCTTTGTCTTTGGTGTAGCGGTAAGCAATAGCATGTATGTCTATATAGTATACGCTAGTTCTTTCATAGTATGTCTTAAGTAACCTTAATAGAAATTGAAATGTATAATTAAAAAGTATTGTACTCTGACGCTTAAGTATACACAAACAATAATATGTGAATAATAAGTTGATGTTACCTGCAAAGTAATGGTGTCAACTGGGTTAGAAATCCACATATCAATATTTAATTTAAATTGTCCATATTTTCCAGCGCTGCCACCTAATTTCTATTCCGTGGTTGATTTTCTTCGTATTATATCATATGGAGAACTTGATCATATTATTGTATTGTCAAAGTTTCGTGTCGATCGAGAATCTCTCAACGTCGACTATATAATAAATCAAATAAATAATTAGAATTAAATTTTAAAATGGTTTAATAAAAAAAAATATATAATCAAATATATTTGTCCATTTCAAAACAGAAAATATTATGTATGATAATAAATTTGTTGTCTGATATTTAGAATATTCCAATTAACAGTGGGTAAATAAATCAAATCAAATGCCCATCAGATAGTCAATGAATAACATATACATACACATATTTTTATTTTGTTTTTTACTAAACATGATTATACTAAATTTATTATGTGTGCATGATTCCGAGCTATAATTTAAAGACGTAATTCACTAAAAAGCCAAAAATAAAAATAAAAATTCTGGTAATCTCAAGACTAACTCCATATAATACTAATTTTTATTTACATATAACATGCAATACAACACTTTTGTGAACAATATCCTCTATATGTATGCATGTGAGTTCGGACAATATGTGTTTTTATATACTCTTTCACAGCTTATACTTTATTTTATCCTGTTGCTTCGATTTACTTCAAATATATGCTTTTAAAAGTAAACTACATTATGATTCCCTGAATGAATTAAGTGATTGTTGTTGTTAACGATTTATAAAAATAACGTAAAAATCACATTAAGTAGAATGTTGTTGTATTTTATGTATATTAATTGGTCTCGTCAGATGAATAACAGTTATTGTTTGCAGTAGGAAATAGAAGTGTAGAAGAAACTTCTATGGTGAGTTCTTTTCGACTTACTATGTAAGGTACTGGTTCCAAATAAAGCCCACTATTTATAAATTGACTATAACAATGTAAAATTGCGTAATAAACAAAAATGAATTGAAATTAAGTAAACATTGATTATTTATTCACCCGATATTCTATGAACAATTGATAATTTTAAAAACCTCGATTGTGGACTTCATTAGGAAGCGGTTCTCTTACAAAACTGTATTAGATTCAAAAGTCAAATCAAAGTGTATCAATATTATTCACTTAAAACAATGTCATCATATTTTTAAATATGTTCATTTTTCTGTTACTGTTTACTTATTTTTTACTAAATATTCTTTAAAAAATATCGAAATCAGTATTTTATTTTTAATCACAAAGTAGCCTGGTTCTTATTTGGAGTCTTAGGAAAAAACTTTGGCAACAGAAGGAACTAAATTGGCTAAATGATAAAACTCTTTTTGTTTGCATGGAATATAAAAAGTTTACTTTAAATAAACTGACCTTTTATTTATAATTCATGATATTAAAGCAAAAATTTATTATTGAAATTAATTAACAAAAAAGGTCAAATTTAATACTCTCAATAAGGCCAAGACCTTCTTAGAATACAATCAAGTGGGCCTTATTACGGGCTAAAAAGCCTAGATATCCAATAGTAAAAACCAAAAAAACCCACTTCATTCACCTGAAATGTCAAAAAAAGTGATTTATCAATATATCTAAACAGAGTGTGTGTAATCATTACTGATAAACACCAACTGCAATTGTTGTTCCATTTTTGTCTACTGTTTTTTCAGCTTATATGTTGAATATTTCGAATTAATTCAACAATTACAATAACGACTTGTCATATTATAACGTTTTCGCTACTACCAAATTCTGGTCATGTGTTACCAAATTCAAACTTTAATAACATCAGTAATTACCACATTGTAACTTTATTGTAGGTTTCTGAAAATAATCTGACTCCATTTAAAAAATCTGATTCCATTTGTAAGATTGAAAAGAAATTATAATATTTTAGTTTTATATTTTTAACAAACAAAAATTTTATGTAATCCGATTTGATTTTGTGTTTATACATAAGTATGTAATTTTTAGTTTATTGTTGACTCCAAATTGTTATTTGTTTGAATATCTAACGTCATAAATATTATGATAGTTTTTTTTTTTTTATATACGTTGTATTTTTGTTAATTTTACTAGCATTGGTTTGTTTCATTTAATTTCAATATGATTATTATCACTTATACTCGATTAATTATTTTTACCTTATAATAACCGAATTTATCTATTTTATTCTACAATTACCCAATTCACTTTTGATTTTATATTTAAATTACTGATTATTCTTCTTTTAATTAAACTTATTTTTACTTTTTTGAATATTTCCTTTTGAATTATTTCGTAATTAATAAATCTTCCCAATGACTTTTTTTAAGTGAACTCTTCAAGTGTCTTTTAAAAAGTGATCTATTACCCAAAAAATTCCCTTGAATATTATCTCGATCTTGATAAACAAGTGACTTCTATTATTCAATCACAAACTATATATAATAACAAATTCCTATGATATTTTGTTGTTAGTTTTTTTTATATCGCAGAAAAAATAAAATCCATTACTTGACTATTTACGGAATTAATACATGAATTCATAATTTTTTTAAACTACCCACCCTTTTTAAGCAAGAACGTCACAATATCTTAGCTTTATTCGAAGCCAGGTCTTGTTAGGCGACAGTACCTTATATAATGGAATGGCTCCTACCAATGAGTACAGTAAATTTTATTCAATATATAATAGCTAAACAAATATATTAGCTTTGCATTATAGATCATCAATACATGAATATTATTGCAAAGTTATAGAGACGATAGGTAAACATGTTTAGCTATAGAACTGAGGAGTTGTTTTAATACAGGTGTATATACATGTAAGTGTGTAGTTGGTTTGCTAGGGGCAGGTGTAAAACCATTGACAGAGTTACAGCAATGACCGTGGGAGTTACACTCACCTGGCACACATAACATTATATATACACTGCATTACATGTAACTATACGTACGTAAATAGTGCTTTTGAATAACAATCTAAAACTGTACGTTACAACTAAATGGATAAATTTGCAACATATTATTCGATATGCGAGCATAAATTAATAATTTTCTGTTCTATTTTTTTAAATTTAAAAAAACTATGGTTAAGGCTAGATGAGCACTACAAATGTAGTCAGTAATAAGCGGTGAAACTAAACGTATTGAAAAAATCTTGTAGATAAAACGTAGGTGTTACATAAAATACTTAATTAGTGAATAATCTTATTCAGCTATTATAAAAGTACGAAAATAATTTCAGAAAATTGTTTGTAAAATAACAATAAACGTATAAAGTAATATAATCAATACGCAACGATAATCGTTGAGCACTAATTCTTTGTAATTCCTAGTCGCTCAAAAAAACTTTCATGGGAAAGAAATAGGGCCCAAGGAACACCGTTGCAAGACCATTGTTGATAACGCACCGAGAAAACGTACCGAGAAAACGTAATTTTCTCTACAAGACCGTTTGCAACGTTAGAAAATTCAGCAACTTTTCTTGGTACTCCTGTGTCCGTTAAACCACTGTGATTTAAATATTAGATTATCAAATGATAATTAATGAGAACTCTAGGTTTCTTAAATAAAATTTCAAATTCGCCCCAATACCTAGATCATTTTTTGTATTATAAATACGTATTTCGACTACAAAGTAGTCATCCTCAGTATAAATTAGCTAGTCGTAATTTACTCTTTTACAATTAAAAAATAAATAGAAAATAAAAATAGATAGACAAAATTAAAAATCAATTAAAAATTAAACATAAATAAAATAAAATACATTTTATTAATTTCGTTGCTAATTTGGTGAAACTGTCACCAAATTAGCAACAAGTAACATATTCAGAGACAATATGAGAATAATTTTAATAAGAGTAATTCTAGCAAGAATAAATTTAATGAAAATAATTTTAACAAGAATAATTTTAATAAAATTTATTTTATTTTATTTTTGTTTAATTTTTTATTTTGTCTATTTATTTTAATTTGCTATTTATTTTTTAATAGTAAAAGAGTAAATTACGACTAGCTAATTTATACTGAGGATGACTACTTTGTAGTCGAAATGCGTATTTTTAATACAAAAACTGATCTAGGTACTGGGGCGAATTTGAATTTTATCACTTGGATTTAGTATTCATCGTATTTCATCCAAGTGATGCTGGTACTGTATTTCGATTTCGTGAGACCTTGACTTTCTTTCCTAGAACACATTCACAAATTTAAGTTTATCACTCAACAAAAACATCCCATTTTGCGTGCCTTCCTTATCGATTATGAATTTTCAATTGTAGTTAATTTGTGTTCATGACAAGTAGTTCTATGTAGACGCATATTTCCTCGAGATTTTTATTGCGGCTTAAAACTAAACAAAAATGTCGATTTGTATTTGTTTATATAAGGCGTTGATCTTTATACGAATTAACAGACTTTTGTTTATAAAAGTGTAAGAAGTTTTACACTTTCCCAATTCTTGCTTATTTAGGTTCGACTGTATTTATTTATCCATTAAAATTGCTTTAAAATACTTTTTGAAAAAAGTTTAAAATATAAATTTCCACCACATAAAGATATCTTGAAATAATTGTAGATGTAGATTATTTTAATTTTAGCGAATTTCCTGAAAGGAAATTGGTCTCGTACGGACTTCAAAATTTTGCAAAAATTTTTGCAAATGTCCATCGATCCTACCTAGTAGATGTCGAAAATCACCATCTGTAAAATTTGTATATATATATCTATGGACATATATATATATATATATATATATACATATATATATATATATATATATATATATATATATATATATATATATATATATATATATATATATATATATTTGTCTGTAATCTCTCTAGCGGTCACAATTTTGGCCTGATTGGAATGAAATTTGGTATTTGAGATGCTTTTGGTATTCAAAAGGTCAAGTTCGTTAATGGGTAAAATCGAACAAGGGGAATGGGGGGTTTAAAGGGAGGGGGAAACACAAAGTTTGACATATCTCCCTTAAAATTTGAAAAATCGAAAAATTTATAAGAAGTAAAGTTCTAGGTACTAAGTTTTACTGTAACTTTGTATCTTATCATTTTTTCTGTTACCCTAATATTTACAGAAATATTGACGGTTTAAGATTGAAAATTAAATTTCTCACTATCTCTGTACACATTAGAGTTTGAGCAAAAATGATAAGGTGATGAATTGTAGCTAAAGTGATTTTCTACAAATTTATTCCTTACACATTTTTCGATTGTTCTACTATTAAGAGAGATATTTTATATTTTGTATTTTCTTCTTTCTTTATGCCACCATTTCCCCTTGACTATGTCATTTATTAATAAAATTGGCCTTGCAAATACTAAAATATATACGACATTTGATTTTGATCATACTAAAATTATGACCGCTAGAGAGTGATTTATGTATTTTAAGGAAATTCGCTAAGTTGAAGCAGCTCCTGCGTAACGAATTTTTTTTAGAATTGATTGGCCGCTACGAATATACTTAATTTATACTTTAATACTTAATTTTATATAAAAACAGTTTGGTTTTTTTTCTCATATGTGTACAAATAGTTATGGTATTTACTCGCAACGTTGAATACATACCACGCTCAGTATATACATTCAAGTGTGGATACAAGTATGTACAATTGTACGGTAAATTTCGTAAAAAGATTTTTAATCGAATTATAATTTAGGGAAAATGATTGAGATTAAATAAAAAATGTTCACCAACTCAACTCACGCTAGATAAAAGAATCGTTACGCAGGAGCTGTGTCAAATTAGCGAATTCCTTAGAATAGATAAAGCACTCCCTAGCGGTCACAATTTTAGCCTGATCATATTGACTGTCCTTTCTGATATGATTTAGGTGTTTGCAAGGTCAATTTTATTATATATATCTTTAATTTTATATCTCTCTTAATATTAGAACAATCGAAAAATGTATAAGGAGTAAAGTTGTAGTAATGCCTGTGTGCTGCAAGTCATTACCTTCTCAAAGTCTTATGTGTACAGAGACATCGAGGATTTTAACTCCAAATCTTAAATTTGTAAATATTTCTGCAAATACAGAAAAAATGATATGAAACAAAATTATAGTACAAAACTAATTTTCTGCTACTTTTTAATTTTGTATTTTTCAATTATTCCTATATTAAGGGAGATATGCCAAATTTTGTGTTTTCTTCTGTCTCTAACACCCCCCCCCCCCTCTTCCCTTGTTCAATTTTCCCATTAGCGAACTTGACCTTTCGAGAGTCCACAGACACAGACACACACATATATATATATATATATATATATATATATATATATATATATATATATATGTATATATATATATATATATATATATATATATATATATATGTATATATATATATATATATATAAAGACACATATACTTATTTAATGGTTTAAATTTCCTTCGGAGGAAATTCGCTAATAATTTAGAACTTTTTTACTTCATCAACCTGATCTGGTATTAGGAAATAGTTTAGTATGCAATAGAATTGTAAAATAGTTGAAAGTTAAAAAAATCTCAAATACACAACTAACTAAACAGTGAAAAATAATGAAATTACTAATCGTAAAAGCGTGGACCGCGTTGTAGGTACTCAAATTAAATTAATCCTTCTCAAGGAAATCTAGCTAGAACGCGCATCACACATATACAATTAAGTACATGCGTGATGTGACCATGGTCTCTTTCGTTGGAGTATATAAAGTCTTCAGTAAAATAGTTTAGGAGATTTCGAAGTTGGCATATAGTTCTATTGCCCTTATGCCACAAGCAATACAGATAAATAATCTTTCTATAAAAATGGTACACATTACAGTTATTTTCGCTTTCGTAAAAATGTCCTATTAGCGAATTTCCTGAAAGGAAATAGAGCTATTGGTCCCGTACCGAAGTCAAAATTTCGCAAAAATTTCTTCAAATGTCCATCGATCCTACCTAGTAGATGTCAAAAATCACCATCTGTAAAATTTATATATATATATATATCTATGGACATATATATATATATATATATATATATATATATATATGTGTCTGTAATCACTCTAGCGGTCACAGTTTTCATTTTATCGGAATGAAATTTGGTATTCGAGGCGCTTTTGTTATTCAAAAGGTCAAGTTCGTTAATGGGTAAAATCGAACAAGGGGAAAGGAGGGTTTAGAGGGAGGGGGAAACACAAAATTTGTCATATCTCCCTTAATATTCGAAAAATCGAAAAAATTATAAAAATAAAGTTGTAGGTATTAAGTTTTACTGTAATTTTGTTTCTTATCATTTTTTCTGTTACCCTAATATTTACAGAAATATTGACGGTTTAAGATTGAAAATTAAATTCCTCACTATCTCTGTACACATTAGAGTTTGAGGAAAAATGATAAGGTGATGAATTGTAGCAAACATGATTTTCTCCAACTTTATTCCTTACGTATTTTTTGATTTTTCTAATATTAAGAGAGATATTTTATATTTTGTGTTTTCTTTTTTCTTTAGGCGCCCATTTCCCCTTGACGTATGTTATTTATTAATACAATTGGCTTTGCAAATCATATTCAACATTTTGATCAGATTAAAATTGCGACCGCTAGAAAGTGATTATCTATTTTAAGGAAATGCGCTAAGTTAAAGCAGCTCCTGCGTAACGAATTTTTTTTGGTTTTTAAATTGTCTTTTTTGGGTTGAGTCAGAACTTTTGACACACTTATGAATTAAACGGTTTCAGACGCTTTAGAAAAACACTTTACAGTAGAAATTTGTTAGCTTAGATTTTTGAATTATTCGAATGAAAAATAAAAGTTAAGAGTTGAAACGCAGATTGCTACTAAAAAATTATACAGGATTAGCTAGTAAGTAATCATAGAGTTTATTTATTTTTCTTCAATTAATTCATATTTTGAAGGCCTAATTAATTAGGATTCCGACTTTTTCAAATTTGTTTCTTATGTTTCCTAATTTTATGTCTATAAATTTTTTTTAACAGTTGGAATTTCAATGCTTTGATTGATATGTATGTAAAACGTGCGCAAAATGTTGAATAACGAAAATTTCATATTATAAAACTTTGTCGGAATTGACCAATACTTCATAAATACTTTGAACTTAATACATACCTATACATGACATGAGTAGTGATAGTGTTGTTAAGACAATAATAATGATTTGAAATTGTAGATAACATTTCCCCAATTAAGGATTTCCTTTTAAAGATGCCCATTGCGGAACGTATACGCCATACTTCTGAAAAAACAAAATAACAATCAGTAAGTACGTTATACAATAATAAACCGATATCGGTCGGACGATGTATATAATTCTATATCACAACTGCCATTTGTAACATCTATATATATATAACTACCATGTATGTTCGATTACTCTGTTTTACGTTCCTTGCCCAAAGAATATCTGAAAAATTTTTTTTAAAGATTCATAGTCATAGACTCATAGATTCATCAAGTGCCAATATGTCCATCTCTCTCTAAAGATGTCAAAATACAAAAACGTGTTCACTGCGCAAGGCATAACTCAGCACCAATCAGGTGCGGTCTTAGAATAGCATCTAAAGTCGGGAGAACATATATAAGTAGTGTAAAACCAAGATAGTTTGTGTTGATTCGATGTTAGATGTTGACACTGTGAACATCGCTCTATCGAAACAATTTTTCTCAAATTTTAACTAAGATTACATACCTGCTTTATTCTTACAATATTTTTATCTATTGTCGGAAACTAAAAATTTTCGTTGTTTCTGGGTTTTTACACTTCATTGTATCTATTGATAATACTTTATTATCTTGGATGCATGAGTTCTAAGAATTCATAAATAACTAATAATTCATAATTTAGGGAGGAAGAAATTTTTGTCCATTGTTCTCTATAAAATAACCTTTGACAATAGAATCTGTTTATAATAGATTTTATTGCTGGGGATTTTGTAGGAGGATTTAAAACAAATTTTTCTTTTTTTTAAATAAAATATATTTCCTGATTGTACAATCAAACAGTCATTGAATACTTTTATTTTATAACCCAGGCATATTATGTATTTTATATTTAATCAACTAATGTGTTTTTCATCTGTTTTATAGATTGGAGAAAAGTTTAGCTATGCCTACCACCGCCAAGCAGGCGGTGGTCCCTAGGCCGAAGATGCGCCAAGCAGCTCCAGCCCCGACAACATCATCATCATCACCATCGACGCCAGCCACATAAACAACATCGATGCCAGCACTAACAGCAACAGAACCAATAGAAGCAGACTTTCAGGAGGTGAGCGAACCAAAATTCGTAATCCATGGTACCATGCGCCACCATTCAGACGATATGGTGGCTGAAGCTTTGAAGAACTTCGGCCTTGAGCCCAATAAGGTCGTAAAGTTCAGCCGAACAAGTGAGGAAACCATTCGCGTTTCGCGTCTGGTTCAATTCACCAAGGGGACGCAAGCGCAAAGCGTCCTCAAGATTAAATGGATCGGTGCAGTTCAGTGCTACCGATGCCAGCTCTACGGCCACGGTTCACGGAACTGTCGCGGAATTGTGCGTTGCGTGAAGTGCGGTGGAAATCACACTTCACGGGAATGCGCAGTCCCGCGATCGGAGCCGGCGAAGTGCTGCAATTGTGGCGCTGCGCATCCGACCAGTTCCATGGAGTGTCCAGCACTCAAGAATTACGTGGCAACAACGGCATCACGAGTAGCAGGAGCGAGGCGCAAGGCCGCTCAGGGCGAGGCGCAACGCCGCCCACCACCATCATTCCAGGTCAGGGATTTCCCGGCCCTCCGTCATGTAAAAGACGGCAACGCCCCTAGCAGAGGCCTCCCAGCGCAGCGGATGATTCCAGCACCAGCACCAAGAACGAAGTTTGTTCCAGCACCACCTCCAAAAGTGAACCCGTGGACAACCAGGAAGCCATCAGAAAATTGAGATCCTGTCCACTGCCCCACTTTCTCCAACCAACCCATTTTTTGAGTCAATCTTAGACTCTCCACTCTGTCCGTCTCCATTGGAGAAGGGCAAAAATCCGAAACCAGAACTCGACTTCATGGAACTCCTGAAACTCAGGATCGACGTGGAAGTTGCATGGAAATCTGGCACATCGAATTCCGAAAAACTTCTCAAGTTTTTCCAGATGACTGCTCATTTATTCGAAAATGGCATTCCATCCTTCAAATTCTAGGTCCCAAATCCGATTTTTGCAATGGAACTCCCAAAGTCTCCTGCACAAACATCCCGAGCTTCACTCATTCCTCCAACAGCAGCAGATCCATGTTGGAGCCATCAGCGAAACATGGTTAAAGCCGGATAAGAAATTTAGAATCCCTGGATTCTATACCTACCGCCGCGATCGAGCCACCAGAAATGGCGGTGGAGTCGCCGTTCTTGTTCGACACGACGTCAAATATTCTTTATTGCCTCCCGAAGACGGCAGCCTTGAAGCCATCTCTATTCTTATCTCGGCCAATTGTGGTAATTATAAAGTTACTTCTTTATATAACCCTCCTAATAGACTCTTACAAGGAGTGGATATTGATCGTATTATGAGAACTCATGATCGCGTCATGATCATGGGTGATTTTAATGCGCGTGACGTATCTTGGAACTGTATGTCTAACAATTCCAACGGAAGCGCCCTCTTTGCGCATTCTCTCAAACGTAACTTCATTGTTGCGTATCCGGAAGAACCCACCTACTACCCAGACGCTGCTCGGCGCCCGCCGCAAACCATCGACTTAGCACTATTAAAGTCGGATCTAGACGTTCACTTGGATCTGCAAAGCGACCACCGCCCCATCAGTTTCACTTTGGGTGAAATGAGGGGCGCTGCAACTTTGCAAACCCAGTTGAGCTTTGAGAAGGCAGACTGGAAACTTTTCAAAGAGTATCTCAACGTCGAAACCTTGATCACTCCACAGATCAAATCCGTTAACCAAATAGACTTGGAAGTTAGTAAACTCACGAGAAACATCGTAGTTGCTACCGAAAAATCTATTCCTAGGAAGGCCAGAACCTTCGGCTATCGACTTAACTTAGATGATGACACACTACGACTACTACGGACTCGGAACAAACTACGCAAATTTTGGCAAAGAGTTAAGCTGCCGGAGCTTCATGACGCCATGAAGCGAATGTCAGCTGATATTCGAGCTAATGTCACGCGCACCAGAGATGAAATGTGGGACGAGAGGATTTCGGCTCTGACCACTCGTGACAATAATGTATGGAAAATTGCAAAATGTTTGCGTAAACGTTCCAACAGACTGCCCCCTCTCTCGTCTGAAAATGGGTAGCTTTACTCAGATTCTGACAAAGCCCAACTTCTTGCTGACACCTTCTCTAAGGCGCACAGCTTAACTGATGGCGACGAATACCACGACGAAGAAACGGCCCGCCTGGTGTCCGAATCCTTGGAAATTGTTCGTTCTTCCGTCATTAACCCCATCGATGTCGAATGCGTGTCACCCCGTGTGGTTTCAAATATCTTAAGAAAACTTAAGTGTAGGAAGGCCCCTGGTGATGATGGTGTAACTAATGTTGTGCTCCGCTATCTTCCTCAAAAGACGGTAGTGCAGCTCAGTTATATCTATACTGCGTGCCTGAGACTTGGTTATTTTCCTGACCTCTGGAAATCCGCTAAAGTTTTAGCGCTTCCGAAGCCGGGGAAGGAACTTAAGTCACCTTCAAGCTACCGACCTATCAGCTTGCTGCCACCGCATGAAGATATCCACAGACAGCTTATCCCCCAACAGTTTGGTTTCAGGTCAAACCATTCAACAGTGAGTCAGCTTCACCGACTCACTGACCACATTGCTACCGGATTTAACTGGAATAAATCCACAGGCATGGTCCTCTTGGACATCGAAAAAGCCTTCGATACGGTTTGGCACGATGGAGTTATCCATAAACTATCCAAACTCGATATACCAACCTATATCCTGAAATTCCTGATTTCATATTTATCAAACAGGAAATCCCAAATTCATATCCAACAAAGCAAATCGAACCAATACCGTGTCAAAGCTGGTGTCCCTCAAGGCTCCCTGCTTGGACCCCGGCTCTTTTTATATTATATCAACGATATCCCGAAGGATCCTGCTACTGAAGCAGCCCTCTTCGCCGACGATACGGCAATCTATTGCTCTTCTTGGCAACCGAAAGCTATTTCGAGTTGCCTCCAAACCCATCTATCCAGGCTTGAAAACTATTTCAAGCTATGGAAAATCAAGATAAATCCCACGAAAACTCAGTCCGTTTTGTTTACTAGAAGGAATAAATTTTCCTCCTACCCACTTGAATTGAAGATGTTTAACACTAAAATCCGGCAATCTCAAAGTGTTGAGTATCTAGGAATAACTCTTCAAAGGCAGTTGAATTGGGCACAAGCCGCCAAAAAGCGTCTTGCCCTTGGAAACGCATACTTTGCAGGACTATACCCGTTACTCAACACCAAGAGCAAGCTGGACGAACGTTTAAAACATCGACTTTACAAGTCATGTATCCGGCCCGTACTCACGTACGCAGCCCCAATATGGTCAAACGTTGCTCCTTCGCACCTTGCGAAAATGCAAAAATTTCAAAATCGTTGTCTTCGGACGATTTCGAAAAAACCCCTGAGATATCCGTCTGAAGCTCTCCACGTTGAAACTGGACATCCTACTATCCGTAAATTTATCCAAACTACCTCCAAATCCTTTTTCCAATCTTCCTGCGAAAATCCTTTACCGGAAATCAACGTACTGCGTCAATTTGACCCGAATACGCTGCTCTTCGGGAAAAGATTCCGCATGCCACATGATCTCGATTACAACTAATTCTGTTGTTTTCTAAATTGTACATATTTTCTTTTCTTTTCGTATTTCTATTTAAGTTTAGTTTTAGCGATGGCTTATCCATCCAACCTAGGTTAAGTTTTATGTCAATGGTTTTTGTATTAAATTTTTCCCATTTCTAAACGATGTTAAAACGATTCTATAATCTCGATGTATATAATTTAATAAGATGATATATTATAGGTAAAGCATAGGCTAGGAACTATACTTATTCTACTAGATAGTTTGTGAAACTGTCACCAAACTAGCAACAAGTAACATATCCTGCGACAATATAAGAATAATTTTAATAAGAGTAAAATTAACAGGAATAAATGTGAATGAAGGAAATTTTAACGAGAGCAATTTCAATATAATTTAAAATTTATTATATTTTAAATCTAGTATATTTTAATATAGTTAATTTTCTATTTATTTTTATTTTTGTCTGTTGATCTCGACTTTATATCTATTTCTAATTGTCAAGTACGACTAGCTAATTTATACTGATGATGACTACAATGTAGTCGAAATTCGTATTTATAATACGAAAAACTGATCTAGGTAAAGGGGGCGAATTTGAAATTTTATTTCAAAAACCTAGAGTTCTCACTAATTATCATTCGATAATATAATGTGGGTTTTTTGCCATCACGCTTACCGTACTATTACTACACGAAATATCAGACCCGATTTGACCTCAAAATATCTTCTGAACGAAAAGAGCTACAGTGCGGGTTTTTCAAATGTAAGCTATTTAGGGAATTATAAGAGACTGTTTTTTCAATAGGATATAACGGAAACGACTTGAATAGAATATTGCACGGGGTTATTTCTTCAATACGTTGATTATGTTTATCCACTTTCCACGAGACATTATTAGTCCACAGAAAATCACGGTTTTTTAAAGATTAGTAACAAGCGAAATTTTTTTCAATAGCTTCCTTTCGACGAGACGTCCAATTTTTCTCTTGCGAAAATTCTCGATGATAGTGACTAACGAAGCGCGTAAGAGAGTAACTTGTTTTTTTGACGATAGCAGAAGTTTTATCAGTAACAGTGAATTTGTTAGTTTAATTGAGAGATAATGTAATAAAGACATCAAAAAAACTTGTGTCCTACAAAACGGATGGTGTGACAGGCAGGTCCACCACCCCCAACATGTTCATGCAACTTGGACATTCAACCAAATATGTACAACCACAAATCTGCGGATTTTTCGAACAAATATCAAGATTGTTGACTCCTCTATGCATGTGAGACGTGATAAACAACCAAACAACTTATAAGTGTCGTGATGTTTTCACATCAAGCCTGGGGCTCATAACTTTTTTTACAAATACAATATCCAAGTAGTCGGGATATTATAACTTCGATGACGCAGTAATCTTATTAAAATATGTTGATTGTTCGAGATATGAGAAAGCATGGTATCCCTTTAAGATTAGTTTATTTTCAAATGACTATATTCTTTGAATAATTATTGCGAACTATTCGAGCCTCATACTTATTACAAGTAGAAGAAATGATGCTATGCAGAAATATTTTTTTGACATAATTTATCTACTGAATATGACATGAATTATAATACCTATTATTGTGAAGTTTTAGAATTTTTTTTCAACATCTTTGTATAATTTTTCTGTATGTATCTATGTGTATATTTGTTTGTCTGTTTTGTTGTATAAATGCATTTAGATTGTTTGTTAACACGCTAGAATGTAAAATAGTGCTCTTAAACGGAAATATTAATAAATTATACAACAAGCGTTTGGCTATGCTATATGCTACTGTTAGATATATGTTGTATATAGTCGAATTGTTTTAAAACATAAAGATTACAAAATGCAGTAGTTTGTTATATTGTTTTTGTGTATATTATTATTATTTAACGTGTAGATGTGTTTTGAGTTATAATTAATTTTGTTTTGAACATTGAATTAAAATATTTTGTAATTTTAACTTTTAAATGATATAATAAATTACTTTCTTGCAGTTTGTTACATTCTAGTGGTTATAAATTAAATTAAAAATGCCAGACAATAGTGAAAAATTTGTTGTTTTAAAAAAAAAATACACATATTTTAATAACATTTATGTTATATATCTTCCTAAAAACATTTTATGGAAATTATTAGTCGATAAATATTACACTTCAAAACTCATTTATATATGATCATATTTCATACTCTATGTAACACATCGGTACCTACCTGTTTTGTTTATATGATAGTCGAGTTTTTATGATTTAGAATACCAGTCAGAGGATTCGAAAATATATATTTTTGTAAATAGAATATAGAATTCGAAAAAACTAAAAATACGCTTTTATTATTAAACCACTAAAAAGGAACTAATTATTCAACAGTGGATTTGATATGTGAGGAGTGATTTTTTTTCTTTCTGCTTATATTTTAATATTTAAATTTCAATACAAATCACCTAATGCTTTTAATATATGGTATTTTTTTATAAACTTAGTTAATCAATAGAATTAAAACCTGTTTCGAAATTCGATTTGGCTTAAACCAAAGAAAGCCAACAGTAGTGCATATGCGAGTGTGGAGGTAAAATGAATCAGTGAAGGAAGGTATCTGAAAAAATTTTTTAGACCTTTCTCTTATTCAAAGAAAATGAAATTTCAATGCAATTGCTCAACAAAACAATTTATTAATGTTGCTCCTTTGTCTTAAACAAACGTTTGTCCAATCATCAGATTCTGTTGTAGTACAGAGAGATAGAAATATCTAGAGCAACTGCCAATTGGAGAATAAAAAACAATATTCGGTAATGAAGAATTTAAAATCTGAACTATATAAAAATGCAATTTATTAGGAAATAGCTCAATACTGTAAAATATATCGAGACAATATATTAAGACAATTTCTCTTTCGCCTTTTTGAGACCAACAAAAAAATTGTAGGTTTTAAAAGAATATTTTTGGGATGCGAGATATCGGACATTCAAAAAAAATCATATTCTTCAAACAAGTTTGCTTATTCTTTATCTTAGACACTCTATCTAAAGATGACTGGTTTTTTATGTGAGAGATTTAGCACATAGTAATTATTATTTATACGCTTTCATACACATCCTGGCACCAATTTGTGTATTACGAAGGTTGGATTTTTATATTTATGCACTTGAAATGTAAAGTTTCTACTTAAAAACAAAAATTATGTTAACAAATGATAACAAAAACAGTAATACAAATCGTTTGACCCATCAACAGCACAATTGTAAAACAATTAATACTATCATGCATGAAAACGGTTCAAACTTTGTCAACACCCCCTCCCCCAATTAAAAAAAACTCTTACTTCATACATATCCATACTTGGGATGATATTTTACGCTGACATCTATGTGCGGATTTGGTGAGTAATACTGACATGATTAGTGACTTTTGCACCGACTCATTGACTTACAAATATTCGTATACTTTTATTTAAATATTGTTTGATTTTTTGACCTTATAGTTGAATGGATAATCCAATTATATTTTTATATTCAATCCTAATAGATGGAATTTATTTGTAGTAGATGTAATATTTAAATTTAAAAGTAATCAATCTTTAAATAATTTCATTTTTAAACTCATATCCGTATCCATATATTCAGCTGGATTTTACTTATGTAAGCAGATTTATTTAAGGTGCCGAACATCCTTACCTATTGTTTTCTAATGTTTCCCATACGAACCCTAAGTGAATACTGGAAATAGTTCTTAAAGATGACAGTCATGCATTACCCACCTCTCGTTCATTTACTCAATCCCCAATACCCTATAATTATACCCTATGACGTATTATTATTAATATTATATCTATTTGCAAAGATTGCTCCTATCAGGTGATATTTCAAATCTTCATCTGGACTTACTTTGTTTGTGAAAAAACGAATTTCAAGAAAAAATTCAACCGTTTGAAAAACGTTAAACGTACTCAATATCTAATTATATTCTATTGTTATAAGACATAACGAAGGCCGTTTTTAGGTGCGAAAATATAAATTTTGTACTTAAAAGCTTAAAATATTACTCTGATTGTTATGAGTACAAAGTATTATGTAATAGAAGAAAATACGAAAATTATTTCAGCGTATATTGAAATGTTAGAACGCTGTGTCAGCTTAAAATATTTGTGTTGGTATATTTTTCATTTAGCATCTACATATATACCTTTGTTTCGAAGCTGCCGAATTATTATAAAAGAGAACGAATGTTGTTGGTAAAAAGCACTCATGATTTTTTTTTCATCATCCTTGAAAAAAAAA
The DNA here is from genome assembly GCA_963920215.1 of Nineta flava. Taxonomy (NCBI): domain Eukaryota; kingdom Metazoa; phylum Arthropoda; class Insecta; order Neuroptera; family Chrysopidae; genus Nineta; species Nineta flava. Next base: position 82,189,899 of record OY986042.1, read on the forward strand.
ATTCAACTCTTTGTTTAGGAAATCATAGCGACAAAGCATTTTACTTTTCTTTTGAAAATGTACATAAATAAAAATGTTTATAAGTATATATATGGTATATATATCATATTTACGATTCAATATTTTTATGGTGTAAGTGATGTTTTAATATATAGCTTGTCGTTTAGAGCATTTTATATAGAGACATTGCAGAATTAAACCTGAATTATTTATTTCACGAAATGGTCACCAAATTAGCAATAAGTAACATATCCTGAGACAATATAAGAGTAATTTTAATAAGAGTAAAGTTAACAGGAATAAATGTGAAGGAAAAAATTTTTAACAAAAGTAATTTCAACATAATTTAAAATTTATTATATTTTAAATCTAGTATATTTTAATTTAGTTAATTTTCTATTCATTTCTAATTGTCAAAGAGTAATTTACGACTTGAAATTTTACATAGTAGAAAAATTATTATACCTTGTTTGAATAATTAAATCTACTTAAAATAGTGACAAATCAGTCAATCTCTCGCAGAATTTTTATGTTTAATGTTAGTAGTAGCAGTACTATTACTACTACTAACAAAATGGTGGTCGAAGCCTAGCAAGTAGGCCCTTCAAGGCCGACCCCTATAGGACAACGAAATTTGTACGTAAACTAGACAATGGTAGATTGTGAGACTGTAGCTGACTTTGGTGGGAACTATGGCGATAATCATCTGGAGTTTGTGACAGGAAACTGTAGAAAATCTTCACAAGCATAAGCGGTTCGTTCTTGTCCATATGCTGACATTTTAGTAAATTAACCGTCCCATTAATTTTTTTTAAAATTAATTAAATTGACAAACTCCTGCCGTTGGGAATCAACCAACAATCTCATGCTTAATGGTAATTCATGCGATATAGCAATTCACATAACAAAACACTTATTGAATTTTATAAATCATATAAAAATAATTAATAGATATCAGACGTTGATGAAAATTAAATTTTACGAAATTTCGGCCAATCAATATATTGCTTGTCTGGCAGTTTTCTAGATACTAAACGGTAAATTCAGAAAATATGGCACGAATAATTAAGTTGTTTATTTTACTTCTACACAGGCATATATGTATACGAATTTATATTAAATACACAAAAGTGCTTGACACATGTGTAATAAATAAAGCGTGCTTTTTTAATCTACAGTAATTTCATAATTTTGAGGGACACTTATTTAGTTTTATGAGGAAAAATTTCAAAAAAAAAGAAGTTTTTTATTTGAAAAATATTATCATTTTTATTTTCTATGTGTTTCATTCTATTTATCATTCAATGTCTAACGGTTTTTAGATAGATATTTTCTTCGCTAGTGGGAGAATGAATGGACCGATTTTGCCCATTCACGAACTTGGACTTTCAAGCTCTTGAATACACACGCACTACATTAAATTTCAGCTCGTTATATGTATTCGATTTTGAGTTATGTAATGAGTTAAATAGGTAATTTTATGAACATCTTTCAATCGTATCAAAGTCGATTTAAAACGCTTTAAATACAATCTTTAATATTCGAGAGTAAATCACACATAGTATTTTTTGAAATAAAACAACACAAAATATGGCGAGACCTTAAAAAGCAACGAATCATTTTTTCATTTTCTTTTAAACATGATGGTATGTTGAAGTATAGATATATATGTATGCAAATGTCTGCAAGCAAGATTATAGCAAGAGAGTTTTTCTCTCTACGCTATATATACTTACACTCTACTTACATTCTAAAAAGAGTTCAAAAACGTCTGACCGGGGCACATAGATTGAAACTCTTTTCTTCTTTTATATACGTATATTTTCTTTGTTTTATACTCTCTGGCTGACTGCTTGTTGTATGAAAATCTTCAACAATCATTTCGTAACATGTTTTGTTTTATTTGTAATATTCACATTGTCACAAAGCTCTTCTAACAAAGTACGACGGAGATTTGTTGCATCCACAGCAAAAATATAAAAAAATGTATGTATTATTATACTTGTGTATATTGTAACAAACAATATATATATATATATATATATATATATATATATATATATATATATAATGTTTTATGCATATGGAAATGTAGTAGAAAAACATTTGTTACTCTTTTGATATTAATGTGAAATTATTATTATTATTACTATTTTTTTAAATATATACTTTTTACTATTCTTTTGTGTATGCAAGCATATGCATCAAAAAAACATGTAAAGTGGTGTGGTATCGTTACATAATTTATGACCAAGGATTCGGTAAAAAGTGTAATAAAACTTCATTATTGTCAATATACATGATTATCAGTACTCGGAACATATTTTCAAAATAGTCCTAATTATTAACATGTTTTTACTAGCTTGACTTATATGTATGTATGTATCTATCTATCTATGTAAGTATGAATGTAATGCATTTTTTTAATGGACTTTTCACCCACTTCCGGACGTATATCCGGAGTTATCTGAAATTTTTCTAAGAACAAAAATAATATAAATAAATAAATTTATTAATAGCCAAAATAAAAATTTGCATATCTCTAACTTATATATAACGATTTATAGTGTGATACTATAGTTTATAGTTTCTATAGAAATGTTATCAACAAAATTCTAATAAAACAATGACATTTCCAACTTTTAAAATTTAGAAAAAAAAACTATTTGAGATAAATATCCTATGCTATATTCGATGTATACTTTCTTTGGTAAGAATTGGATTTATTCAATCAATCTTCACTAGGAATAATAGTGACGAATGAAACTACAACGCTAAAAATAATTTTTTTTAAGACTAAAAGACTCATACAATTATTGGAAAATGGACTAATAAACTAGAATTGAATAAAAAGATTGACAACAAAATTAACTTTAATGTAAACAAAAGCATGGGGTGCTCTCTACTTACCCATATAAATTTTGAATTGGCACTGGCCGTGTGTGATAAGTGGATATTAAAATATCAAACAAGATGGATGCCATTCTGGCTCGATTCCTGGCATTGCATTTTAATTTTTAATAAGTTTTATAATTAATCAGAACCTCCGAATGCGTCCATGATTGTTGAGAAACTAAATTGTTTGAGAAACGTCCATACAAAAATATATTCTCAAAAACACCAACAACCATGTTCTAGAAAGGTTTATGATGAATGAACCTTTGGTTTATTATGAATTGCCACGGCAAATGGTAATTAAAAATGAGTTTAAAATTGGCATTGTATCAATTAAGATCGAGTCTAAAATTAACATTTGTTCGATTATAATCAGACTATGAAAAAAAAACAGTATTGTTGATTCAAAATCATCTGTTTTAAAATCAGTATTGTTCGTTTAATAAGAAAGTTATAAATTAAACACTGTTGAAAAAATATTAAAATAAAATTCTTTTTTTTTTTGAAATCAAATAAGTGACAGGTGTGAGTTTCATAAAGTTTCGTTTTATTTAATTTTTTTTTATAAAAAGTGCGTGTTGTCCAATTGACGAATATTTATTAAAACTTTTACTAATACTTTTTTTTGTATCGAGTATCGGAATCTTTTGTAGGTTCGACAGCGCTCCTTTTAAGGCAAAGATACCCAAGATACCGCAACAAGTTGTGGCAGAGAACATTTTCTTTGAAAACAAGCGTAGTTACATACAATTTGAATTGCTACAAAAGTATATTTTTTCTAGAATATGAAGCAATCGTTAAACATTATAATAAAATATCTTTAGAAAAATTGAATTTGGAACACAATTCATTTTTTTTGCTAAATTCAAAGTATTGAATGAGATTTTCAATCCATTTTTTCCTAGATCACGTTTAAGTTGTTTCTTGTATTATGTGATAAAGTAGTCCGCTTAAGCTTAAACAAGTCTTTCGAGGATGTAGCAAGTTTCCATCTTCTTTATGAATTTTAGATCCATAAAACGTTGACTGACGATGTGGTATAATCAAGATTGGTATTTATATACTTTTTACTAAAATAGCAAAAATTATAGAAACAGTTGTGTAATCCACTGTTGTCCATAGTCTAGAACATAGAAAGTGTTCTCTGAAAAGATATAATTTAACATCACATTGCGACTACAGTATCCTGTGAACATAGAAAGAAAATTTATGCATATTTTAAATTATTGTTATATTCCTGTAAGTTTTAATGTGTATATTTTTATGTATTTTTATTTTTGTGTATTTAAATAATAATTCTCCTCTTATAACATAGACATAAAAATGACAAATAATCCTGAATAGTTTAAACTTAGAGAGAGAGTATGTCTCATTGTAATATATGTTGTTATATTAATATGGTACCTATCATCCAACAACATATTTCAAAAGAACTGGATCCATAAATTTGGTAAATGATCTATGACAAACGTTCCGAAGTCTATTCTCTATTCCATATAGAATTTCCATTCTATATAACAATATAATATTTTTCTATGATAATTAATCATGGTATATTATTAATTAAACAAGTTGTTTCCAACACGTTTAATAAATAGCGTCCGCTCAAAATAACCAAAAAATGTTAAGAATAAAAGCTTTTGTTCTAAACACTTTTTCGAAAGCAGAACAGATTCGGGACAAATCACAAAATTTTGAAAAAAAATTTATTTTGCTGCCCATTATAAAGGTGGCGCATAAGTAACGTTATGATTTAGTTAATGAATGCGTATTTGTGCATTATTTGGTTTTAACTCGTGAACCAATTGAATCTTAAATGGGAAAGGGTGTAACGTATGTAAAATTCTTTGCAAAGACCACCTAGACATCACCAACAGCTGAGAACGTCGCCTGGTGTAAGTTTCGGGGTTTTCCTCAACACTTGCTTGCACCCGAGCAATGATCATATCATTTTGAACTGGTCGAAGTTTTCCAGCACGCGAAAGATCACAGGCAGCCCCATGTTGCCGAAACCGCTGAAACAATCGGTAAATTGTCGGAACATGAAAGAAATTTCGATCTGAATAATCGAAATTTGTGTCTGAATAATCGAATGCTGACTTTCAAAATAAAATTGAACAACTTTGGTTTTTTGTTCTGTGCTGAGTCTTTTCATCATAAATTTCCCAAAGTTAATTCTGAAAAAAAATACGTAAATAAAAAATTTATTCACTAATTAAATCTTAACGTTACTTAAGCCCCACCCTATACAAGTCAGAATGTTTTTCAAGCATTTCTATAATTTATTTTCTTAAACAGCTCACTGGTTGTGTTACATCCTTTGATGGCATCCATCGGCATAGTTCCTATCAGAATCGGCTGTAACTGCACATCTTTCCAATTCCTAGTCTACACAAAAATATTCCTTCCACTCCACTCACATCCTTAAGCATTACAATGGACCTTATGTTCGAAGTGTAGCCTGTCCAGGGACGCCGCTACAATCTATTTATCTTGATGGCATCCATGACTTCCATAAGCATTTCAACAAAATCTTATTATCTGCATGATGTCTCAAAAACGGTAAAATAATGACTAACGCATAGAGAATTATACAGAATTTGATGCTCTACAACTTTCATGATTACTTTAAACATTATTTGACGCATAGTAAACGAGATATTTGCAAAAAGCGATTTTCGCGACCCTTCACCTTTATTATCTTTTAAACTCAAATACGTGATTAGATGAGATCTTTGAGCCAGTGTTTAGAATGACAAAAGTAAAGTCTATGCAAATTTTCAGCGTATTATCATTCCGAAGTTCAGCCAATTTTTTGTCTTACTTAATTGTACTGTTATTGATTGTAAGTTTAATAGAACCAGCCAGTTATTCAAACAAAATTTTGGTTGTTTACTATTGTTTTGGAATGAGAAATGTCAAATATTATTTTATGTATGTGGACTCTCTCCGGTATATATTTAAGAGAAATATGAGAAATGTCATAACAATTTTTCTTTTTACACTCAAATGTAAGCGATTAAACACAATACTCCTTAAGTCATTAGCATATTATGTAAACCAAAGAGTAAGCGAAAAATATTACTGATTTAACTGATAAGAATAAGATATCAATATTATTCACTAAATAGTCATTAAAAAAATATTTTCATATTTAATATTTATGTATTTCGCACAATTCAGCCGGAAATAGGCTGGGCCTTGTTAGATCTATTCAAAATACAAACTGCATTAAAACTAAAATTATCATTATATTTTAAATTAATTTCTTTGATCTGTTACTGTTGACTTATTTTACTACATATTTTAAAATTTATATCGTCATTTTATTTTTAATTACAATGCTTTATGGTCCTTATTTTGTGTCTTAGGAAAAACTCTCGAACTTTGGACCCAGAAGGAGCTAAATTGGATAAATGAACTAAGAAATTATTTTTTTTTTTACATGTTATATATATAGATTACATTAATTTAACTGACCTTTTATTTACAAAACATGCTATTAAGCGAAAATTTATGGAATTTAATTAATAAAAAACGTTAAAAGTTAATAAGTGGATTTTTTTACGGGCAGTAACAAGCGATAGCAAAAATGTCGTTGAAAAACAATTGGTGGAAGAAATAAATAAAAATCGGGTCGCAACCATTGATGAAAAGCTTAGATATTGATATCCAATAGTAAAAACAAAAAAAAAAACCCACTTTACTCACCAAAAATTTCAAAATCAATATTATAAATAGAGTGTTAGTAATCACATCACTGATAAACACGGGATTGTTATCTAAAAAAGCATTTGACTAAAAGTATTGTTGTCTATTGTCTAAATTTTTATCTATTGATGTTTCTGGTTTGATATTTCCAATTAATTCCATAATTACAACAAAACTGTCAATCTTTGAAACCATAAGAGATAGAACAAAAATGTCCCTTTTTTAAATACAAACAACTGTTGTTTTAAACTTTTTTACATAAATTCAGGATATACCGGGTATTTAAGCAATTCTCTCAGTTAGTTGTTTTTTCACATCTTATTTTACGTATTGGATTCATCTAAAGGTGAAATAATACATCCAAACTGATACCTATGTTCTAAGTGCAGATAAAAATGAATTACACAATAGATTTTTGTTTAAATATCATAGTACAATAAAAAAGTAATTCAGTAGTCCAATGATTATTATAATTTTTCTTGTAGGTACTGTTATGATTAAGTAATATTTTTTAACACAGTTGGATATTAAGAATATCATAATTAAATTTGAATAGAAACGTCACTTTTTTTTTAACTCACCATATATACAAACATATTTTATTGCTGACTCGAAATTCTACTTAAAGTCAGCAATAAATTTATATATGTATATGAATGAATCTCTTGTGAATAGAATTTAATAATTTCATTTATAATCATAATTAAGTACCTATATAATCATAATTCATATATAAGATTTATTAAAAAATGTAATAGTGTTTATTTTCTTATATTCACATAAATAATTCAATTATATTGGCCTTTGTTTAAATTTATATAATATAATGAATTGCAAGTTTTACTGTTAACTGTCATTTTTCAAGCAAGATACGTTGATTAGTTTATAGAGTTTATATCAAGCAAGAGTTGGGAAGAATGTGCTCTTCTATGATAAATTTATTTTCTACATAAAACATTAAGGTAAAAGAACCCAAGTAAGATTTTTTTGTTCTCCAATTATAATGCATAGGAAATATGAATATATGTTTAATTAGCATCACATTTTTATAAAGCTTCAGATGCTTAACAGATTTAAATGAAAATATATCATTTATCTCTGATTTGAGATAAATATGTAGAGCAATAGATGCGCACGCATACAAATTGTGACATAGTTATGTCCATTAAGCTAGCAGACTAGCAGAGCAACCTGAGTAGAGCACAAAGATAATTAATTGTCTCATAATTAGACGCAAATTAAATGCTAATTAAATGCCCTAATTAAAAATTAAATGCTCTATGTTGTATTATGTAACCGCATGCTCTGCTAGGTTAACCAGCTGAGCAATATTTAAAAAGTCAACTAATTATATTGTATTTCATATCAAATTATAAAGCTAATTAAATGCCCTAATTAAAAATTAACAGCTCTTTGATGCATCGTGTAACCGCATTTCACAACTAAATACAACTAACAAATCACAATACAACTAGCAGAACATGCGGTTAAATGATACAACAAAGATCAATTAATTTTTAATTAGAGCATTTAATTAGCTTAATAATTTGATATTAAATTCAATATAATTAATTGATTTTTTAAATATTGCTCTGCTGGTTAAGATAGCAGAGCATGCGATTACACAGTACAACAAATAGCATTAAATTTTTAATCAGTGCATTTAACTAGCATTTAATTAGCTTAATAATTTGATATTAAATACAATATAATTTATTGATTTTTTAAATATTATTAAGCTAGCAGAGCATGCGGTAACACAATACAACAAATAGCATTTCATTTTTAATTAGGGCATTTAATTAGCATTAAAATTAGCGTCTAATTATGAGACAATTATAATGGACATGACATAGATAAGTATTTGGAATTTCTTTAGTTGTAGTTATACTTCTTAAGGCGCGTTTTCTTTCTTTATAGATTGTATTCTAAACAGACGCGATAAATTTTTTAACTCCATGTGGGTAACTCTCAAATAGTTCAGGATATGCCCATTTCCATTAGTGCCATCCAGTAATTATGTACACCTTCAGGGCTGGTTTTTAACTTACGTTAAATCACCAATTTTGTTGTTGTAATAATATCTGATTTTCATCTCAGATCGGAGCTAGCCTAGACAATAATCTGAGTGGCAGAACTGTTAAATATATTCCGCTCGGAACTGGGAGTTTGCTGATTCGATTCCCAACGGTGGCAGTTTATGAATTAATTTAATTTTTTTTAATTAGTGGGGCAGTTAATTAACTAAACTGTCGGCTTATGGATAAGAACGAAAGTAACCGGCTATGCTTGTGAAGGTTTTCTGCAGCTTCTCTTCACACACTCCAGATGAATATCGGCATACTTCTTATCAAAGTCAGCTGCAGTCGCACCACCAACCAATTCCTAGTCTACATACAAATTTCTTGTCCTTAAGGCGACGATGGAGTAGGCCTAGAAAGACCTACTTGTCGGGCTTCACCCTCCCCTCCACTACTACTTGCTATGCCTAGCCTAGCAGAGTCATATCTAAAGCTAGCCTTGCAGATTCATATCTGGTATGTTGTGTCAGTCATGTGCACTTGAACTTGAATTTGATTTACGATTTTTTTAGTTTCGTGCATACGAAATTTTCTAAATTAGAAGTTTAGTACATTTTTGAAAGGTAAAAGTACCCTCTGCTGTCATTTTTATCCATATAATCTGCTCTTGAGATATTTGAGATATCTCATGTTAAAAACTGCCTGTTATCTTCAAACGACATATAATGGGGAGCAATATTTAAGCCCAAGATCATCTTAGATACAGTGAGCAAAATAGAAGCAAAAGGTTTGTTCAGTGTTTGACCAGCAATACTAAAGGGTAAACATGGTATATCGTATATTATACATGTATTGTTTGTCTCTGTGTTTATTTGTGTGTGCGCATATGTATGCTTGTGTGAGTGGTATATATATATATATATATATATATATATATATATATATATATATATATATATATATATATATATATATATATATATATATATATATATATATATATATGAGCAAAAGAAATTCGATACAACAATATATACATAACGAAAATAAATATTTTGGAAAGAGTATCAGTTTACAATGTCCACTTGTGGCAACTACAACATATCAAGAACATAACCAAACCAAAAACTTTAATAAAACAAAAAGAATGCTTTACACATTGCCCGCGATGTCCATATTGTGTCTGCCCTTTATCTAAAATTAGTTGGTTATCAGATATCATCAACGATAATAAAATGTGTACACAAAATCGTGGGTAACCAACATAGATTATTCATAGAGATTATTCATATGTATTTGTAATACATAAACATAGATAGAGGACTGGTTTTCCTGTTCAGTGAAATTATTTATTTATTGGTTAGTGGCTTAGTAACACTGGTGTATCAATAGATACAAATACCAATTAATATTATGTCTTATAAATAATGTTCATCTAAAATTCAATATTTTATTCACTATATTAAAATTTCATTATTTTGATTTTATGTATACGAGTGATTTCTTTCGCATAGACAACATCTATTCAAAATTGAAATATATTAATTACTTTCTCATTTGTTATTTCCGACCAAGCGTTCCGAAACTAGTCAAATAAAGTGATTTTACGAAAATTTCAAATATTTGTATTATTTAATAAATATAACTTTTTTTAAGAATAATTGTTCTAGAATAAGTGAACTTAGAGAAGTTCCGCTGACACTGTTATTTAAAATATTCGCACTTTTTGTTTCCATGTTTTTATACCTGTATATATATATATATATATATATATATATATATATATATATATATATATATATATATATATATATACATATATATATATATGTATATATATATATATGTATATATATATATATATATATATGTATATATATATCTCGCTTTATCGTCTCTCTTCTCTTGCAGTATCACAAAATATATATATATATATATATATATATATATAAACATATATATATATATATATATATATATATATAGTGATACTGCAAGAGAAGAGAGACGATAAAGCGAGACGAGTCGAGAGACGAGACGAAAATCAGAATCCTAAATTTCGATAAATATTCGAGGGATAGACGACAGTACTCTATTTAATCTCTATAGATTTAGTAGAGAATCTTGATTGCAGGAAGTTTTGGAACATATCGACTCGACAATAAATACTTATTATTTTTACTTAGGTTAAGGGGAGGGTGGTTTGTCTTTGAAACCGTTATAGAAGAAAAATTTAAAGACATAATGTTTTTAAAAAAAACTTTTACAAGCCAATACAATACAATGCAATATATATATATATATATATATATATATATATATATATATATATATATATATATATATATATATATATATATATATATATATACAATACGTATAAAATGGGCACATAAATGGGTTTGAAAATGGAGTATGTCTTTGAAACCAGAGATAGAAGAAAAATTTGAAGACAATAATGTTCTTTTAATAAATAACTTTTTTGAAACTTGTTTCAATATTGAACAGTTTGACATCAATATCAGCTCAAACATATGTATTTGGTAATTGCTTTGGATGATTATAATACATAATGTATAAAATACAAGTATAAAAAAGAATATACAGACGAGTTGAGAACCATCATACTTTTTGAAGTCGGGTTAAAAAGAAGCATGTGTGAATTTATGTACGCACGTAAGAAGTAATAAGTATTTGTTTTAATAATACATTAAAATAATATTAAAAATTATAATTTCAATTAAAAAATAATACTTATACATACATAGTGAATATACAGACGAGTTGAGAACCATCATCCTTTTTGAAGTCGGGTTAAAAAGAAGCATGTGTGAATTTATGTACGCACGTAAGAAGTAATAATAATTTGTTTTAATAATATATTAAAATAATATTAAAAATTATAATTTCAATTAAAAAATAATACTTATACATACATATGGATAACCTCCAATCTTGATACACTTAATGTTTCAACACACAATTTTTACAACTAACAAGTAAAAGTAATATAAAATAAATTTAAACCGACTCCGTAAAAAATAATTCGGTTTTTCTAAATTTTGACAGCTATTTTTTTTATATTTTAAATTTATAATCATTTATTTTCAAAGCGTTGTTATTGCAGGCATTTCTATAGAAACTGCTACTATCCAGTAATTTTAAATAGCATACTCTATCCTGCTCTATTGCTGCACAATAGAACAGGATAGTATATGAACAGGATAGTATAGATATTCATTGACGTACTTCCGTTTCACGCTGATAATAATATATGTAGTATTCCTATATGGTCAGTTGGTATAGGAAAGACTGTCCCAACATTAGGTTGCCGTCTATATTTTTCTCTCTCTCCTCCAAGCATATATGTAATACTCCCTCCCGGACACTTCGTTCATACTGTATATGCTTGAGAATTCTAAAATACCGGTAGTGGGAACATAAACTGGTTTACTCGTGTTATTTATGCAATAAAAACGCATGAAGAGGTGACAATATTTTGCTCAGAAAGAACACGAGACACAATTTGTCTCACAATGTTGAAACAGCTTCCACTTATAGAAACTGACCATAGAGTAGTATTACATATATGCTGAAAATACACTCTGATCTGTTTCTCATAACGCGCTAAAAGAAATATAACTTCAAAAACAGAATGCTATTCCAATATCTAACAAAATTCTTTATTGTCTTCATCATATTGAAATCATCTTGAAGAATGACCTATTCTTTAATAATAATAAAAACAGTAAATGAATGTTATAAGAATATTGCTAATACGTTTTATTTGATTAAAACACAGAGATAATCAAAGTTGTTGAAATGATATTTAAAAAAGAAAAAGAAGAAAAAAAAACTTTCTTAATATTTTGTTATTTGTGTTTTGATGATAACACTGAACAATATTGTTAATTTACTAGTTGCTGAAAGGCATGGCATGTGGGTTGTTAAATTGGAAGATGGTTTTACATAGATTATAAAATATATATATATACACACATATTACATCCTATCATGACCAGTGTTGCGTTAAAATTTAACAGAGACATGTTGGAATTTTCATTAAGTTTGTCTGTTTAAATGAAGAATGTTAAGTACCGCCTCTGTTTAATGTCACGATTTTCTGTTACTTTAGAAAATCCTATCTTTACTCGCTAAAACCCGTTGAAATACAAATTAACGGTTCATCCTTTGCCATGACATATCATACTCTTGCCATTTGTTTTTTAATGAAAATCGGATTTACATGTTTGTGTAATCGTCATTTGCATGTTAGTGTGTGCTATCTACCAAAAAAATAATTTAACTATATTTGAATATGATTTCATTCTGGTGATACTTAATTTTAGTAAATTGACTCATCATTCAAAAAAAAAAAATCGTGGATCCATCAAGATTAAATTTGCTTTCTAATTTAAACAATTCTAGAAAATTTGGGGTATGAGCCTGCCTCAAAACTGTATAACAAAGGTGAATTGCCATTCAATGGAAGTTAACGAAAGTAGGGCCCATTTTTCAAACTTTTATAGTTGGTTTGCGTCTTATTCATTCGAGGTGGTTACCGGTCAGTGCAGGATCAAGACCCATCTATCTCTTGTGAGGTTGGAGGACAGTGCGATATGTCCAAACTGTAACGGGGCGTGTAAAATGTCCACCTTCTGGCAGAATGTCCTTACAGAGCCAGAATGAGGTACCTCGCCATCGGCTCAACCGAATTGGGAGATTTTCAGGTTAAAAAACTCAAGGGGATCTCTAGAGATGTGGTAGATGATAGAAGAGGTTGATTGGAGAGGTTCCTTAGGGATCAATAAAGAAAAGCCTACTTGGAAGGCTTCGGCCTTCCCTCCATTACTGCTACTACTACTACTAAATCTTATTCGTTTTTATTTTGGGGAAATGTTTCGAATAAAAGTTTCTAGAATATGTAAAATGGAAAATTTTTATCTGAAGCATTTTTTTGAAAATCAATTTAATAAAGCTCAAATATAAAGTTTTGAAAAATGAACGCTACTTTCGTGGTCATGTACATTCAACCACTAACTCTAAAATATTCCATCCTCTATTTTATTTACCATTTTCGATATTGGACGAGGAGCTTAACTAATTGAAAGAAAATTGAAATTCTTCATGTCTAAGAGTTATGAGTTATGCTAAGAGTTATAAATTTGTACATTAACATTCTCGTACAAATATTGTATGATTCCTTAACAGATAGTTGTCTTTGGAACTTCATTCACAGATTATTCTTGTGGCATACATACACATACTGAAGAAAAATATCAGAGATCCTTGCATCGGATATACATGAAAAACTAAAAATATAGATATTATAGCACACATATGTAGATGTATTTATTCGCGTTTATATAATCATACCGTATATGGTAAAAAAAATGTTTTGTATTTTCTCAATATCATATAGAAATTATTATTTTATATTTCAATTTTTTTTTCTTTTCTGTAAATGGAATTTGAAATTTTTATTTTTTTGCAAAATATATCGCGTATTTAATTTCATAATGATTTTATCATATGTGTGCTGTGCGATACGATAAAATGCCTTGTTAAAATTTTCCTTTTACTTAGGTAGAATATAAATTTATATATTTTATTTGTACTGTAAGAAATGTTTTTTTTTGTTGTCGTTGTTGTATCTTTAAGTATATTGAGATTGAAAATAAAAATTGTATGTTACGTGTAAAAATGTTTTTATACACACAGAGAGATATAAAACTTTTTTTTCAAAAAGTATACTTGATGGCTGGTTATTCAATTTTACTGTGGAATATTAAATCGTTGTTTTATGTGGTTTTTTACCTATATATATTTTATAATGTGTAATACAAAACCAAACAAAAATTAGTATTAAAAAGACCTTTGTGGACTGTTTTTAATCCCATTTCAGATCCAACCTGAATGAATTAAGAGCATATTCAAACTCAAAGAAGTTTCAAATATCGAATGAATCTCAAAAAATTATCTTGCGCACTTTTTTTTCATCAATTATTTTGAGTGAAATTCACAAAAATGCTCTCGTCCAGCCATTGTTGATAATATTTAAATACAATTTAAATGGCGGTTGACAGTTGAATGGCGGTTTCAACATTTAAATGGCAGTTAAAATTCAAGTTATGTTTCGAGCGTAGGTGAGAGTGTACACAGCGCGCTCACACTTGCCACTTTCGTCCTTTGACTCGTGGTTAAAACACCGACTCGAAACTGATCGCTCCCAAGACAAAGCGAGCCGACACAAGTGAGACCGAGTGCTACGCTGTTTTAATTGAATTCAATTGGTATCGCTCTTATACTTCCAGAATCCAATGCAGAATACAATTTAGAATCAATGTAGAAATTTCAGTGCTCATATAGAGTTTTTTAATACCAACAATAGTTTACAGCATTTAAATAATTTTCATGATCTTTGTCAAAGTGACTTAACGACCTTAGTTTTTTACATACCTCGTTCCAATGTTAATAAAGACTTGCTAATGAAATATATATTTACAACGAGTAAAAAATTGCTAGGTATAAGTTAAATCCACGCCTCAAAGTTATTTTATAAAGGGTTATTCCCATAAACCGCTGAATTGTCCACTAAACTGCAATAAAATATATCTTTAAATATAAGTAGATTTTAAAGTATGGGTAATGATTTTTTTAAACTCAATGTTACTTAACAAAATTTCCAATTTTTATCACAAAAAGTTTTGCGAACAAAAAATATATCATTCCCTAAAGCACCCCTCCTGCTACAACTACAATAATTGATTGGTATGCCTTGTAATTGAATAAATTCCATTTTATTAACAATAGAAATTCAAAACAAAAAAAATTCAATGTAAAATTCACAAATGAAAAAAATCACTGCATATATTATCAAGTGTCATAATAAAACATATATAATTACATTAAAGGTGGTATACTTATTAGATTGCTGTATTATTATATTATACACCAGGTGGCACACAAAAATGTCTTACTGTAAGAAGGAACAGTATACTATGGATCATCTGAACTAATACTGGGGAATACGGGCACAGACTTGAAAAACACAAATATACAATAATACCACGCGTAAAAAGTTAAATAATACGCTTTTTAGCGTGTCATTTCTATATATCTTAAAGTCAGCATGAATTTCTACCTTATTGACTATTTCAGAAAATACATTCTATAATTTTGATAATTTTGAATTTTACCTTACCCAAAATGTGCAGGGAGAATAACGACGATAAATCAAACTGTCGCGGTATCTTGACTCTCTTTAACTTCCAAAGGAGCGCTGTAGAACGTAAAATAGAATCCGATACTCAACTCATAAAGTATTAGTAAAAGTTTACTAAATTTATTCCCTTTGGAACAACACACACACTTGATTTAAGAAAGAATAAAAAAATTAAATAAAAACTAAAATTTTATGATTATACTCAAACCAGAATTTATTAGAATTTTAATTTGAAAAATTTAATTTAATTTAATTCAACAATTATTATTGAGTCTATTTCACAATTTTACATTCAATACGGTTGGATTTTTATTGAATTTTACAGTACAATACTTTTCAATTTTTTGATTTTACAATAAAATTTGATACTTATTCATGAAACGTCCAATTAAAATTTTTAACTGATCTAGAATCGGTTTCGGGTGCTGCTTTTAAAAAACGGTTTTTGAAAAATATATTTTTTTGAAGATTCTCTGGAACAATTTGTCAACAGCCACGGTCGCAGTCAGAGGGGTTATTAAAAGTTATTTAATAATCAAAAAATTTACCCCTCAGAGATTCGACCCATGAATCTCGCATCTATAAAAAGTGTCTGGTGTCTCTATGCTCACGCCCATGAAGCTATATGGAATCCGATTCTAAATGTACAATGTAATATAACTGTTGTTTATGTAAGTAGACCTACTGTTTCAACTTGTTTGTATATTCATTTTACAAAATTTATACTTTGTACTAAAACGTTTCAATTATTACTTTAAAAAAAAAACTTTTTTTTAAAGAAGAAAAAAATCGAGATAAAGATCTTATTTTTTTCAATTCTATATATACTTTTCTATATTAAAAAGAATCCTTCTCCAAGGAGTAACAAATTTTACCTTAAATATTTTCCTTTGTATTTAAAATTATGTGTTCCTAAAAAATATTCTCAATAATTTTCAACACAACAAATAAAACTTATAACAAATAAAACAAATAAAACCACAATAATCGAGATTTTTCAAGTTTTATTATTTAAATAGCTATGACTCAACTCGGAATCAACAAAAATTAATCTTATTGTGGTATATCTTTTGTGCGACATTATGTATACATAAATGGTATGAGATATTATATTCATGTATTATTATAGGTACATTTCAAATACGGCGATTGATCGAAGGTCATATTAATCAATATCTTTCTAATAGAGCGGAAGTGATTTGGTTGCAAAATATGACAATGCATTGCAAATAAATAAAAGTAAAAACTGACAGTAGCAACATTGTTAAACGCTGAGTATTAATGTTTTTTTTTATTTATTTATTTTTTACTTAATATATTATTATTATTATATTTATAATATATTATAATACCCGCAAGCAATAACATAATAATTAATCTATTATAATCAATTCAAAACACAATATAATAATGAATTGATATGTGTGTCGGTCGTTTTTTTAAATCGATAACTAAGCAATTCAATATCACGATTATTCATTTTTGAAGTATTACCTACGTATTATCTATGTATGTATATGTCCAACAAAAATTATGGCATTATTGAATTGGATTATGAAATTTTATGAATTTATTATTGATATTATTGAATAAATGTTACATACAGTATGTTTATATATATTTAATTTTAAAGAATGTCTCTTAACGGAAAGAATGGTCTCGTAACGGTTTAAAACATAGCTCTTTATTGGGATATGTAGAGAATGATATTTTTAGCTTTTGAACACGCCCTGAAAAACTCTATTTCTAATCGTTTTTGAGTTGTTCTATTGGCCAATGCAAGGAAATGCAGCTATTGATTTTGTACCGATGATGGAATTTCGTAAAAATTTCTTCATATGTCCATCGATCCTACCTAGATGTTAAAAATGACCATTGTTAAAATTTATATATATATATATATATATATATATATATATATATATATATACGAATATGAGAGTGTACATATAAGTATACATTAAGCAATGTATATGAGAAGGAGGTCTTATGTGCCTATGGGTTTTGTTGTGTTGTATGAAACAATCACCAACCACTCGAACAGTTATGAATATTATTCACTGTTTTGAAAAATATGTTTGTTTATCAAACCTATAAGAACTCCTTCTCATACACATTGCTTAATGTATACATATGTACTCTCTCATACTCGTGGGAGATCTACTATGCGAAGATGTAAACTAAACGGTAGGTATATATATATATATACCGTGTAATAGGCACTACAGACGTGCAACATTGAACAGCAACATTGAACAGCAACCTAGCATGATGCTCTGTATGTATAGTGGTTGCAGCAACAAAAAACATGACCTTGAACGGTTGCTGCAAAAATAAAAATTATTTGATATTTTGTAGGAGATGTTAAATGTCCATATAGAAATTGGCCATATTATCTGAAATGTTATGCTTTCCTAATATTTTATTACGTTTTATTACCTATATTGGTTACAATTTACATTAGGATTTGCAAAATTTAATTTAAAATTGAAGTGGTCAAAACATTCCTATCTTTTTCAATTTTTGGCCACCCTATACAAAAATGATGTAAAAAATGAATAGCTGAATATTAATATTTTTGAATGCAGAGATTTTTATAAAGAATAACTTTTTATCGTAAACCTTATAATAAAAAAGTTTTCCATATGGAGCCAACTTAAGTAGACACACTGTATATATTTTATTATTGTATAGAATTATTTGTATAGCTTTTACTAGAGATACATACGTATAAATAAACTATACAAATTAAATGAGATAGATAGAGATATGATGAGAAATGATTGAATTTTTATGACTAGAGTCATAAAATAATTAAATTAAATTTTATGATCCCAAACTTTGGTTGCAGCGTCTGTACTGAAAATATTTTATAGGCGGAGTTCAATGTTGCTGCAACCATGTTCTTCGTCTATTCCAGAGGTGGGCAGGAGTTGACTCCGCCAAGCTCTGAGTGAGAGGTAGGGAAGAGAGATAGAGTTAATACAGGGTAACCTACCAATTATTAATATTTTCTTTTTTTAATTAAAACATTTTCTGAAAAAAATATAATAATACCAAATCTTTTTTATGGTCACTATTATACAAAGTAAATAATACATACAATCATTCAATACATACTCTGGAATTTTGGGCTGGTAATTTGGGTCATAAAATGTACCTTTTTAGTATATATCATATTTGTGTATGAATAAAATAAAAATATATAAAAAATATATATAAATCTTTTGAACCTTTAAGTTTACCGCTGGACCATTGTAATAAAAGAGGGAAATTTTTGCAAAGGATAATTTTAAATAGAATTAAAGTTTTGGAAATTCCAAATGATTTGTCTAAATATTTTACTATTCATATCCGAGAACTAATAAAGAATTATTTACCTGATTTAATTATTTTTTCTTCGTATGGAGTATGCTCAGTATAGTGTCATGGGAATTTGATGAATTAAGTTAAATTTTACATAAAGTGGGAATTTGAGTTGTTCGAGTTAGTCTACTTTGAATTGAAAAAGTGAAAAGTACTTTTTGTAGTAGTGGAAATTATTTTTCGCATAATTTGTTTTTCAAAAAAAATAAAATATTGACTATACTATAGACTATACTATATAATTATTGGGCAATAATCGGTAGGACAACCTGTATTGAAACATCGTTCCGTCTTGCTTCAAAACTTACCTTCTTTACTTACTCTCACCCAGCTTATGGAGAGCCCGTAAGGCTCAGACGAGCTGTCTGTGCCCACCTCTGGTCTATTCCGTACTTAACGGAGAAACGGAGACATTCTTTTAACTTAAATAATATGCTTTGTTATAATTTAATAATAGATTTTTAATTTAGAATATTTTTTTTAATGTAACATTAGTTAAAAGAGTTTTGAATCATTTGCGATTATAATTCCCGAGAAGATTCTTGGGCTGCCTGAATATTGGCCTGCATTGGCTTGAGCAAACATAAACTGCGGCTTCTGAAAATGTTCTTACGGGACATTGCAGGAATAATGGCTACTAGACTGTAACGCTCTCATACACAAAATAATAAAATGTCTGGAAGTCCAGATTCATACAGGTGAGCTACAATCCCTAGACCAAATTAAGATCCCGTACTTCCTGAAGGAAACAGAGATGGACAATCTGCTCTAAACGAGGCTACTCCTCTTTCGGCACCAGATAGAGGAGCATAAAATATTATGGGTCGCGGTGCACCAAATCCCTTTTTTAAAAATAATCTACTTTTGTTTGATGCTTTTCCATAAATTCAGTACATACCGAGTATTTAAGCAATAAACTCAGTTAGTTAGCTAGTTATTTACAAGTATTACTGAGTTAAGTTTCTTTTGTATACTCGATTTCTACTATTATATTTATCTGACTTATACCCGTACCTTATCTCATTATTTATAGATATATATTATTTATAGATATTATTATTTATAGATATATTTTAATTTTATTTTTAATATTAAGTGCCGTAGCTACTAAGGCTCTGTACACTTACAAATTAACAATTTTAGTATCTAAAATATAATGAAGGCAACAGATTAAATATAGTTTATAATCTTGGAACTTCTTAAAACATGGATTAATCTTTTTACGAAAACACCATTCAGATCCAACAAATGTCTGAGCTCACAATCCCGCACATGAACCCCTCTCAACAAAGGCACAACTTGGTAACATGCATTAAGCAGATGTGCTACACTTATAGATATTTTAAATTTGATTTTTGTGATTCACTTGTGGTCTCAGCTTGATAGCCGGTAACTATTCGTTACATATAAACTGTGTGTTATACAGTATTGAGTGCGCAAGATAGATAGATAGATTGTAGAGGCTGCCCTGGAGGGGCTACACTTCGACCATAAAGTCCATTGTGATGCCTAAGGATGTGAGGATGTGAGTGGAGTGGAAGAAATTTGTGATTAGACTAGGAATTGATAGGATATGCGGCTGCAGCCGACTATGTTAGGAACTATGCTATATTCATCTGGAGTTCGTGAAGGAAACTGCAGAAAACCTTCTCAAGCATAGCCGGTTCCTTCGTTTTTTATCCATACGCCGACAGTTTAGTCAATTAACCGCCCCTTTTTTTATATAATTGACAAACTGCCGATGTCGGGATTCGAACCCATAACCTCCCAGTTTCCAAGTATGCATACTTTGCAGACTAACGCCTTAGACCGCTCGGCTACTTGGACTGGTGCGCAAACAGTCACAAGCTAAATTAATGAAATATGCTTCTATAATCCTAGATAAAATTATAATAAATGAAATTAAAATGAATAAATAAATTAAAAATTAATTATAATAATGGTCTCTCATCGTAAATTTATGAATTTAGTTAGTTGTAACTTTTTAATTAGTTAATACTTTAAAACTCTGTATGTAACAAAATGATAACTAGCAATCCATTAAAAACATATAAATATGCGAATGTAAAATATGCAAAATAAATTAAAATTTTCATTTGATTATGGAAAAATAAAGTACATTATATTTTAATTATATATTTATATTTAATATCGTTACATAGTTAGTAAGTAAATTCATCATTTTACAAATTTCATCGTTGGCGATATTATATATGATTATGGTAATGATTATTATTATTATTTGAATTTTATTAAAGGCGTTTTTAACACATTAAAATATATACATAATGCATAAACATTTATTATTATTTTATTTACATTTTAAGTAACACAGTGTTTAGGTTAGGTTTAGGTATCTACAAACTAAGGAGGATTCGTAAATTTTTCAATACGGTTCTCATGCATTCAGTATTTTTGTGCCTAGATTAAGTTGTAGTGGCTGTCCGGGTTTGGCACATAAGGCCATTAGGCTCATCGTTATACCAAAAAAGGAGACCGTCTCAAAGAGGGGCACTATTCCTTAAACCATTTGGAGTTGTTCACGAACAGCAAGAGAGATTTAACGTCAACCGATTTTAGTTTGGAGAGGTCGTCAAAGAATGGCTGTTCCAAGAATATAAGTCTTCTCCTAGCAACAACTGGGTAGTGATATTTTTGATCCCACTCTTCTAGGTTGTCACGCTGTTTCTCCTTTTGTTTTTTGAACCAAAATTATAATACAATAATAACAATGGGATCGTTCCTCCGTTCCTGAATCTACAACATCATTATCTTATTTTACCCTTTATAAAAATCAATTGCATTCATTGCATTGGTACGTTGTATGACTGCATCTGACTTTGATAGGAAATATGTAGATATACATCTGCAGTTTGTGAAGGGAAACTGAAAAAAAACCATTACAAGCATAGTCGATTAGTTCGTTATTCATACGCCGCCAGTTTAGTCAATTTACCGCCCCGCCCCAATAATTATAATTGACAAAATGCCACCACCGGGATTTGAACCCACAACCTTCCATTTCGGAGCAAGTAAGCAAGAGTAGGTTTGACAGCACGGCCACTAAACCACTCAGTAAAATAAATTCGTCACAAAAACAAATGATTATTAATATACAGCTCGTAAATTATTAAATGTAATATATGCATTTCTGTGCAGCAGTAATTAACATACAGTCAATGATAGCAGAGCATGTACCTATACCGTGTAAATTATGTGATAGATTATTTATATCACCCAAAATCTATGATAGACTGACTTGTTCTTGCAGATTTGTTCTGCTATCAGTCTTTGTATGATACATATGCTTTGATACCACAGACATTGTATCTTAATTACAGAAAAGGCTAAAATTAAATTCAATAATTTACGTACTGTATATCGTAAATAAATCTAAATAAACTCTAAATCATTTCTATTCCTAAACAAAACTCAAAGTGAAATGCTCGAGTCAAAGTTAAACATTCTTTAGTAAGTGTATAAAATAACAAAATACCATAAACCTTGACCAGAAAAGTGATGTATTCTTTAACAATTGTCAAACTCTCATTACAACTGAAGTATAGTAAAATGTGTGGACATTAACTGTATATAGTGTTAAAATATATCTAGCACTTTTGTAACATACGTGAAATATCTCTCACTAGGAGTTAAAGAGAATTGTATAAATATAAATAGATAGCATATGACGCTTAATATGACAAGTAACATGGTTTCTCCATCTAAAACGACATGGTTTTTTGCGCGTGTCTCACTTTACTTTAGGTGCTGAAGGGATTTAAATAATATTTTATATCAGTGAGGTAGATACCTACTCCACTATATGACAAACTATCATCCAACAAAACTTTCAACCGAACAAGGGGAAATCATAATAATTTATTCTAAAATGCCTAATAAACAACATAGATTTTTGACTAAATGGTATTTCATAAAATTTATATTTATGAAGTATTTAGTATTAATTTATTAAGTATAAATTTCCGGTTAGATATTTTGTTTTAAAGATTTTTTGGTGACAATTGGAGGCATTGGTTTTTTCTTTCTTGCAAGATTGAAGTTTTATTGTTTCATCATCATTCAATATAGAGCAGTTACCTCTCTAGCGGTTTCATTTGATCGGAGTGAATTTTGGTACGTGAGGTGCTTTTGGTATTTGGACGGCCAAGTTCGTTAATAGACAAAATCGGAGAAGGGAAAATGAGGAGAGATAGGTAGATATCACAAAATTTGCTCCCTTAGCTTTGGACGAATCGAAAAATACATAAAGAATAAAGTTGTAGAAAATTCGCGTTATTACAATTTTGTTTCTTATCAATTTTTCTGTTGCACTAATATTTACAGAATTATTTATAATTGAAGATTGAAAGTTAAATCCTAAATACCTCTGTATACATTAGAGTTTAAAAAAAAAGATAAGGTAATGAACTGTAGCCAATATGATTTACCACAACTTTATTCCTTGTACATTTTTCGATTGTTCTAATTTTATATTTTATGTTTTCTTCTTTCTCTATGCCCCCCTTTCCCCTTGACCTTTGCCGTTTATTAATAAAATTGGTCTTGCAAATACTAAACTCATATCATGTACGACATTTCACTTTGAGCAGACTTAAATTGTGACAGCTAGAGAGTGATTTTTGTTTTCTAAGGAAATTCGCTAAGTCGACGCAGTTTCTGCGTAATGATTTTTATGTATATTCTATTTTCATTTCTTATATATACTATTGTAAATGTTTACAATCTATTTCTCTTTTATTTGTGCTAAATATTACTCTTATTTTCCTGTTTCGTTAACACTTTGTTTTTTCAATAGCTAATTTGTTTAATTTTTTTTATAAATTAATTTAAAATTTAATTAAGCTGTTGTTGCCAGCTAATAAAAATTGTTTTTGATAATAGAATTGATTTAAATATTTAACGTATCTATTATTTATTCATAATTTGAATGAATAATGTTGGGCTTGATAATGTTGGGCTTGACACGAAAATAGTTTTAACAATGTTAGAAACATAATAAATACATAAAGAGATTTTTAGCATTAACGTTTACAACATACAACAAACCATTAATAAATCTTCCAGCGGTTATGTTACTATCTTATAAACTGTCAGTTTTTTAATTAAATACTGCAGGCAATAATAAATATATTAAATTTTGTTTAAATTAACATAAATTTTTTGTCTATGAAGTAATTGACTACTATTATAGGGTAACACTGCCCAATAGAATACAGAATGCTCAAGTGTATGTATACTCCCGTTCAAAAAAAATTAACCGACCAGAACCGAATCTGTCTCTGACAATTTTGATTATTCTTGTAGTAAATATTTTTTACAGATACAACATATTATTTAATCTTTATATATAAGACAAAGATATAACACTTTATATGTATTTATATTACATATATTTTTATAGGTTTATTCTGTTTAGTACACACGGTTAATGTTTGTTCCCTAAAAAAATATAAATTAAGTTTCAATTCCATTTTAAACACTTAAAAAATAAATTACTTATCTTTTACATGTTTACAAATTTTAGCGATCGTGATTTTTAACATCTAATATGTAGGACATTTGAAGAAATCTCTTTATACATTTTCCGATTTTTCTAATATTACCAGAGATATTTAATATTTTGTGCTTGTTTGATACGAATACATGAAATATATTTTATTGTAAAAAATTTTGATTGTCGTTTCCATAGTAACTATAAACTATAATCGTTATTTTGGCTTTTAATAAATTTAATTTTTGCCAAAAGTAAAGTTATGACCGCTAGAGAGTGATTTATGTATTCTAAGGAAATTCGCTAAGTTGACGCAGCTCCTGCGTAACGAATTTTTTAATTTGTAATATGAATTGATAAATCTAAATAATGAATTCACAAGACGGATACGCAATATATATAATAGTAAAAAAATTTATATGAATTAAAGTTTTTGTATCTTTTTAATTATTGTAAAAGTAGTTTTATCTACAAAAAACGGTTCTCTTTGTGCTTTACGGTTCAAGATAGTATAATATCTTCTAACGGTAATAATAATTTCGTATTTGAACGTTTAACAGTTTTCAAAGAATTATCATTAATTAAGTTTATGAAACACATATATTCTATATATTCTATATATTCACATATATTCACATATATTCTAATATATTCTAACTTTTGCCATCTAGATTGTTTTTATACCCGGTATATATGAATATACCAAGGTATAAGTTTAGACTAGGTGTTCATAAAATGACCTAATTGGTCCATTTCCACATGTCCGTCTGTCCGTCTGTGAACCCGATAACATATTAACGTATTAACGTATTTTGTATTCTAGACCAAAAACGTAAGGTCAAGTTTGTTAATGGGCAAAATCGGACCATGTCTGGGCAAAATGGGCAAAACTGCCTATCTTTGAAACCGTAAGAGATATAACAAAAATTTAAGAACAAAAAATCTTCTCCCTTTTAAAATAACCAACTTTTGTTTGAAGAATTTTTCCATAAACTCGATAGTTTTCTCATAATTTGAGCACAAGTTTCTCGGAAAGCGAAAAATATGTCCATTGTTTTACAAATAATTCATATTTTATAAACATTGAATAGGTAAAATTGTTAACAATTCAACATTAATATTCAACTCAGTATATACTGGGTATTCAATCAATTAACTCAGTTAGTTGTTACATTACTTGTACAAGTCTTTTAAGTCTGTAGTGTAATACAAACCAATTAAAGAACGTTGATATGTTTTTGATTTCTCACAAAAGCATGAGATTCAATCATAGTAATCATAATTAATGATATTAAAGAAGTAATTTAATGCTTTGTTAAACCATCGAATGAAATTGTATTAATTGCATTGAAACTACTGTACGTAAAATATTATTTAAAAACGTTTTATCGTGATCAACAAAATTATTACGAAATACAGATGATTAACAAATCAATAATTAAAGCACTCTTTATAATATATATATATATATATATATACAGTAATGAAATAAATTATAGAAAAAAATTTGTGACAATATTTTTGACATGTAATAATTCATAACTGATTTCTATTAATTAAAAACAAAAAATATGTATTAAGTAGCCCTGATCAAATTAACAAATTTGTTATTGGTTCATATTAATAACATAACATTCTCATTAAATAATAAAAAAAAAGTGCGGTAATTTTTTATAGTTTTTAATCGTTAATTAATATTATTGGCAAATACAGTTATTAAATGACTACCAATATTTATAATTTATATTTCATAATAGGCAATTTATAAATTATGATTTCCTAAATGTTTATTTAATTATGTATGATATGAATACTTGATAAACAGTTCTTGTCTTTTTAATTAAAATTTTTACTAGTTATTTTTTTAATGTTAATGCCTTACAGTCAATTTATATTTTTGAATCATTCCAAGCGCCGTTTATTTTCGTCCTCGGTGCTTTCCGTTCTCGGCACGTTAGTGATGTTTAATTTGTATACAATGGTAGTATATGGCGTTCATATCAGTTTTTATAATACTCATAAATCCTTAGTGGTAAGATATTATTTTGAAATTAATAAACAATATCGACGAATCGATCAAATGCACGTGAGAACTAGATTTACACGAGAAAAAGACTGAATAACTGATCGACACAGTCAAAAACTTACTTCAAAAATGGTTAGAAGTTAAAATTATCTTACAGAGGGCTTTTCTCGAAAGTATGGATGGGATATTTTAGTCCAAGAATTCATGTTGATAGATTAGATAGATTGTAGAGGCTGTCCTGGATGGGACACACTTCGACCATAAGGTCCATTGTGATGCCTAAGGATGTGAGTGGAGGGGAAGGAATTTTTGTGTGCAGACTAGGAATTGGTAGGATGTGCGGTTGCAGCCGACTTTGATAGGAGTTATGGCGATACGCATCTGGAGTTCTTGAAGGAAACTACAGAAAACCTTCACAAGGATAGCCGGTTATTTCGTTCTTGTCCATACGCCGACAGTTTAGTCAATTAACCGCCCCTTTTTTTTTAATAATTGACAAACTGCCGATGTCGGTATTCGAACCCATACGCACAAGTACACACAATGCCTTTACAAGCGCGGCTACTTGGCTGGTAATTCATGTTGATAGAAAAACCAAGATATATTTATTACTTTCTGAGATGGTCTGTACATAGGTCACTCTAAAAATTGCATTCTAAAAATTGTGGATTTCAATTAAAATTTCACTAAAAACGTACTAAATTTAGAAGTTCTAGTAAAAAGTTGATTTTTGTATCTGGTGATATCTCCAAAATCCAAACAATGGTTGGAATTATATCCGAATTTGAAATTTGGTTTCAAATCAACAAATTTTAGTCAAGGAGTTCAATTTTGATAGAAAACTAAAGAAAATTACATTTGTTTTTGGCGTGGTTTCTACCATAAACGCTAAATGTCGAGTTTAAATTTTAAAACTTCAAAATTGAATTGTGCCTTATTTATTCGCATTTCGGAAAAATGTTTCGAAAACCTATTAAGTAAGGCACAAATCAATTATAAAATTTTTAAATTTTAGCGCGACTTTGGGCGTTGACTGTAGATTGATCTTGTATCTCGAATTCGATAGAGGCTGTACAGTATTGCAAATCTACAAAACTTAAAATCAACGATTTACATTGAAATGGAAAGTAAAATATTGTATTTCAATATGAAGTCCACATGTGTTAAAATAAATATTATTTGTTATCAAGTTTTGTCTTTCACAGGGGCATAACAGTGAATATGATTAGCTATTATTATAGCTAAAAGCATTCGTTACTTCAGTCACTGTGACATTCTTTTGATTATATAATGGTCACCTCAGCAATATCAATCTTATAGATTTTATCGTGAAGATGAGGAGACCGGAAGATGTGTGAAAGCGAAAGCCTCTCTCTCGAGAGAGGCAGTATAATTTGGGATGGCCAAACTAGATGATATCAATGAAGTGTCGCCAACAGATACCCTAACGTC
Source organism: Nineta flava (assembly GCA_963920215.1). Classification (NCBI taxonomy): domain Eukaryota; kingdom Metazoa; phylum Arthropoda; class Insecta; order Neuroptera; family Chrysopidae; genus Nineta; species Nineta flava. Next base: position 82,218,107 of record OY986042.1, read on the forward strand.
TATCAAGATTATAGGACTCCTGAAACACTTCTTAAGGAAAGGAGATATACACTTGGCCACAAAAGTTGTTAATCGAATCAATAATGGATCACATAATTTGATGCCATTTAAAAAAAAAATTATAATTGATTTGTGCCTTATTGATTTGGTTTTCGAAAAAAAATGCTTCGGATCACCGCTGTTCATTACAAATATAGTAACAACTTTTATTCGAAACTTTTTTTCGAATACCGAATGGATAAGGCACAAATTGAGTTGAACCTCGGACCTCTGGAATTGACCCTCGGGCCCCTGGATATCTAATCCAGCGTGCTTACCGCTACACCAAAGACGACTCTGACGTAAGAGTCAACTTTTTCATATCATTCTTATTTTGATTTTGAAAGTATTACTTCTGTCGAAATTATTATTCATATATATTTATTTGTGTATACTTAAGCGTCAACAATACAATGCTTGTCAAATTCCATTTCAGTTACGCAAGACAAATTCAAGAAGACTAGCGTATACTTTATAGACAAATGTCATTGAATTTTAAATAAATACTGATATGAAAAAATTAACTCGTCAACCAGGAATCGAACCTTAGGTCGCTGGATATTTAGTTCAGCGTGCTTACCGCTCAAAGAATGACATCAACTTATGTAGCCAAGTGTATTACAAATCAAATTGATCGCAGTACAAAAGCTCTTTAAAAGAATTCTAATTCGAATCTTATCTAACCAAGCCAAACTGTTTAAATTGTGCTAACGATGAGCACATTTGATACAATTTTGTTACTTGGGACCAGAAACATTCTTCTTTAAAATGCAATCTTAATTAAAAATAAATTTTGATTTATTACAAAAGAAGAAATTTAAATATTTATCCTTGATAATACGCCAACTTTACTTACATGAATTTATAAGCAAAATTTCTATTCATTTTGTTATAGGTATGTAGTTCTATACAAGTTTTTTATCGGGAAAATCAAAGCTGTTCTTATGTTACAACAACAGAGATGATTATATCTCTTATAACTATAATAAACAATAAAACTGTGTATAATGGTTGCAAAAAGTCATAACTTATAATTGTATTGACTATTTCTTAATATAACATTTTCATTATTACAAAAATATATAGGTAGATATGTCGCAACCCACTGTCAAAGTCGATTCATTACATTACATCTAATGATTTTCAAAACCAATTCCGCATAAAAAGTATGGAACAGACGCAGAACATTGTGCAGCAACATTGAACTCCGCCTACAAAACATTTTCTGTACAGACCTGCAACCAAACTTATGGAACATAAAATTATTATTTTATTATTTTATGACGCTCATCATAAAATTCATTCATTTGTTATATTGTTTCTATCTATCTCATTTAATTTGTATAGTTTATTTATACATATGTATCTCTAGTAATTAGTTGTTGTATGTATTTTGTAAATAAATTTTTACAAAAATATATTAAAACCAATACAAAAAATAAAGTATAATAAAGTACATAATGTAAATTGTAACCAATCTAGGTAAAAAAACATAATAAAATATTAGGAAAGCATAAAATTTTAGATAATATGACCAATTTGTACAGGAACATCCTCCTACAAAATATCAAATAATTTTGATTTTTACTGCAACCGTTCAAGGACATGTTTTTTGTTGCTGCAACAGCTATACACATTTGCAACACACTAGGTTGCTGCACAATGTTCCGTGTCTGTATGCCACTTAAGGTACTGTCAAGTTGCCTAACATAAAGCCCAGTTATAAAAAGTCGTTATTGTAATTGTTGAATTAATTCGAAATATCCAACATATAACCAGAAACATAATAGACAAAAATGCAACAGCACTTTTAATCAAATGCGTTTTCGTTTGGACAGTATTTATCAGTGATCTGTCAGTAAGACACTTGCTTATAATATGATTTATCACACTTTTGAAATTTATGGTGAATAAAGTGGTGTTTTTGAAAAAAAACTGATGATAATAAAATCAGGGGATACAGTTTGGTGTTGCAGTTACAAAACTATCTGATACATCAAAAATATTAGTACACCACAAGATAGAGCTGAAATAATTTGATATATTTTAAGCATATATTTAAAACTTAGTATTAAATATATGTTTCCTCCCCTTCATTTTGAAAATAGACTGATCCACTCTAACTGTGACGATAGTCGAGGCTTCTTTACAAATCAATATAGTTCTAGCTATAGGTTCAAAAAGTTTGTTACGCTGAATTAAGACTCCGACGCATCACGCGCAGTGGACGAGAAAGCGCTGCCGTTTTGAGGTCGTTTAATAAGTTTATAAATTTTTACACAGAGAAATTAGGACGTTCGTTTTAGTTTCAATCGACAGCTCTAGTCAAGATCTATCGATATATGTGTATAAAATATTAGTGAGAAGCAGTTGAAGGTGAGGAAATAAAGCACTCAACCACCGAAATTTGTCGACATGGACGGATTGAGATGGGGTTTTTTGCATTCCTAAACCCATCTAAAAAAATGTACCTACTTTGTACCATGTATGTGTTCGAAATTGCATTTGTGCAGTGGAAAATGCATTCCAAAAAATGCATTTTCTGAAGTCACTTATAAAAAATTCATAACTTGGTTAATACCACCTGGAATAGACTAAAATCAGGTTCCTGAGAGTTTTCAAAGTTGCTGATCCTGAATATGACCTCCAAATAGACCCATCACCGACTTCGAGCTAAGGATTGCTGATGAACATCATCCCCGAGGCTTCTCCTGAAATTCACGATCAAATGGAACGAAACTCCTCCCCTGGGTTTTTTTTAGGTCGCTGAATGCAAATCTGGCATCGGCGATCACACCCCGGGCATCTGGTACACCGGAACCTGGACATGGAAGTCGTCTCCGTTTTCCTGTATTTTCTGGAAGTCATCTCCGGGAGTTTTCCTGTACTTCTTGTAAACGAACCGAATACCGCATCAGAGGGTTATTTGGGGCACTCTTCTCGAATCCGGCATCGGCGACCACACCCTGGGGACCTACCAGTACCTCAGTCACTGAAACAATGAGAAAAATAGTTTGATTTCTGCGATAGTCATAGGTGGTGGTATCAGTATTAAAGTTTTTCGCGCAGATTACGAATATGCTAACGTAGAATTCAAAATTGCTAGCTTTTTTTATTATGGTTTTCATCAAAATAAACTTTTGCAGTCCATTTGTGACGAATGCATTCTGTATATAAAAATATTTCGAATTAAAGCAAAAAATTGAATGGATTTGGCACAAATCAATTTTCAAAAAGCTACCGTTGGAAACGAATGAGAATAAATTTGTTGTAAATAATATCGCTAAGCTTATTTTAATAACTTAGATTTGAAATATAACGGCGACAGATATAATATGTTTTGTAATACCATTTACAAAATAATTTATTGTCGCCAAAAGCACTGTGTTATTTAAAATGTGGTTGCAATTTTACTTATGTTGCATATGAATGGCCTGATTTTATGATATATAGAAATATATACTTTTTTTTTATTCAAACATTTTTGCATTGTTTTCTTGCTACCTCATTGCAGTTAACAAACACATATAGTTTTGTATTTTTTAAATTTGTTTGTTGTTCCGACATTTAATTAAATATCAAATGCTATAAAATGTATTAATAATGTCTCTGAAGAATAATATCTGAAGAATTTTATGGGGAAAAAAACCTGAATTTTGTCTAACAAAATCTGGCATGCAACACTCACGTGACTTCCATACACAGACCTTCTAAAAAATTTCAAACCTTTTCGCCAAAAAAATGGTAATAATTATTCAATATTAATAATTGTATTCAAAAATTATCGTACTCTGATTAGTGACTGGCTGAAATGCTTTTTCTATATAAAGCGTGACTCAAATTTTGTGACAGTTTGATTGTCTTTGTTTTTTTTTTTTTGGATTCCATAATAAAAATAGAACTATCACTAATCACATAGTTAATTATTCTTAATTGTTTTCAAAGTTAATTCTGAAAAAAAATAACAAAAATACGTAAACAAAAAATTTATGCACTAATTAAATCATAACGTTACTTATGCGCCACCTATATAAATAACTAGAGATGCCACGAATAGTGATTTCACCGATTACCGAATATAAGACCATGCTCTCGACCGACTTGCTGAAAAAATTGGTTTTATTCATCATAACTTACCTCTTAGATTCAAAGTATAATCGTAATCATTTGATATTAATATATATATATATATATGTTTTTAGTAATATGTGCGGTTTTTTTGTCATAATTAAAAAATTAGATATGTGGCCGAAGACCGAACGTGAAAAAGTGGCCAAATAGACCGAATACCGAATGGTATCCGAATATTCGTGACATCTCTATAAATATCTATGAATTATTAGACTTTTAATGCTTTACTAACCAAAGTATATTTTTAATACAACGTTTTATGTACAGTTCAGTTAGTGATTAAGTGGTTTAATTAATTCACTAAATAAACTTTAATAATCAAAATGAGTGTCTTGTTATAAATAATATAACAATTCAATAAATAATAAGACTTTTTTATTTTTATAAACACTATCCTCACATCTTTCTTTTGTATATTATACAATTAAAATACTTAAAACATAAATTATACTTCTCATTGCCACATAATTTATTCTTAAACGTCTAAAAATAATAAGCCAGGTGAGATATAATAAAAAAAACCAACAACAATTTTTATATCAATGACCAAAATACATTTATAAGAGTAAAAATAAAACGAATGGAAAAAAATTGCACATAATTGCTGATAATTGGTTTATAAATTGTAATTTTCGCATAATATACAATTGACAAATTTAGCCTTCTGGTTTTTTTTGTTGCAAGTTTTATAAAACAGGTGAAATGAATATTATGATTAAATATAAAGCATAATAAATATTCTGGTGAATAATTAAATTTATTATTTTTCAAATAATACCCACATTATATTTTTATTTTAAGTACTTGTCTGTTTGTGTGTTTTATTCCATGTTATATATATATATATATATATATATATATATATATATATATATGCATTAGAGACATTCTTACATCAGTGATAAACATTTTTACGTTAATATTTTCATATAAAATTATTTGATATCATTATTGTTTAATCAAATTTAGTTATAAAAATATTTATATTTCTGTTTTATTATTCAAGTCGATTAAAAGGATTAAAAACAATTTATTAGCTTGTTTGTCAATCATAAATTGGAATCAATTATTATCATATTACTTCCTTCTTAACCGATCACAAACATCATAAATGTTATGGCGACGTATGTAAAAGACTTCCATTTTACCTGTATGCAGGGTGTACCATGTAAGTACAGACACATAAATGCCAGCAATTCTTCATAAAATTTCCAACCAAAAAGTTCCCACACTTTTTTACGCCCAACTTTTTTAATTATAAAATTTAGAAAAACGGTATCGAAATTTTCTGGAAGCCGTTAATCAAGTGAAGAACGAGGAAAAATTTGTGTCCAAATTTTGTGTACAAATTCAATGGAATGGACTCCGAGTCTCTCATCCTCAATGTTCAACGATTCCAGATAATTTCGATACCGTTTTCCAAAATTTTATAATTAAAAATGTTCAGCGTCTTGTCAAAACAAAGCTACTTACAAAGTACTAGCTTGATGCTCATCATCCTGAAAAAACTCTTTGGTCTCCCAGATCAAAATTATTTTAAGGGTAGAACCACACTATAATGCCGCTCACGGTTCGTTCTCGGTCCGATCCATTATACTTATATTTTTATTCTCGATTCGACCGGAACTTGACTGTTACGGATAGTATGAATTATGCATACATTGTTTCTTACTTGATAATATTTTACAAGACCGAGATCGAACCGAGAACGGACCGTAATCCGCATTATAGTGTGGTTCTACTGTGAATTCTGCCGAATTTTCAGGAACGATTGTTCTATAAAAGATTTCGTTTATTTTGTTAATCTAAAAATAATGAGACCACACGGTGTTTGCTTTACTTAAAACAGGCAAACAGAGGGCTAGTTTTGAAAAATTGTTAAAAATATTTTTAAAATATTGTGTATATATGACAATGATAACAGATCCAAAGTAGTCTTTGTTAAGATATGTTAAGACATGTAAAAAATATGTCGTGGTATGATTGTTGTGAGTTAAATTCAGACTCTGAAGTACTTAGATATAAACATGATAGCATGGATATAAAGAAAACAACATCATGGGTACGTAATACAAGTAAATTTAAAAATACAGTGTGGTTATAATAAAAGTTCATTACATAGATGATCCCCTATAATAAAAAATTTCATCCGTGCAAAGTTTTAATAAATACAAAGAAACGTAAAAGAATCTATTTTTAGCAAGTATGATAAATTATAAGTCATAATTTATAAGTCATATTTGAATCCACGTAATTTTATTGAATATTCTCAGCCTACAAAATGTTGAATCAGATATTTGTTAACATCATATATCCTTGAGGAATATTATGATTCTCTCTTAATTTTAAGGATAGCTGCGTACATTCAGTTAAAGCTCTGTGCAAAAGATATAGCAATCACTATGCTTTTAATATATAATTGAAAACCAGACAAGTGGCCATGTGATGAAATGCACTCTGCTTGGAACTAAAAGGTTATGGGTTTTAATCTCATTATTATTTTGTAGATTGTAATTAATGGGGCGGTTAGTTGACTGAGATCTCGACGTATGGACAAGAACGAAAACAAAACGTCTATAACTGTGAGGTAATTAGCACGAACTTCAGGCGAATATCGTAATAGTTCCTATCCAAGTCAGCTGCAGTTGCACAACTTACCAGTTTCTAGCATGCATATAGTTTCTTGTGCTCCACCCACATCATTAATGTATTGAAATTGAGATGGCCTCTATTATGATGTGAATATAGCAGAGAATGTAATGAAGCGACAAGCTTCCCATATGGCAACCTAAAAATTATGTTTTCACAGCATTCGCATAGCTCGGTTAATTTAAAATGCTTATAACGCCTGATCCTTAATACAGAACCTACACAAGTTATAAATTTTTGTAATTACAGAATCTCTTATTCAGTCAATCAATACTTCGTCGTTATTTTTATTTGGAAATTGAAAAAAATATTTTATTTTTTATTGTTTCACACTTCTTAGAATTTCCATTTGGAAAAATTTCTTCGGTAAAACGTAGAAGATGATTTAGTTTTATGTTTGTCAGTATGGTACACGTGATATTGAACACTCTGCGACAATGCAACCAACACAATATACCTACCAGCTACCTATACCTATGATAATAATAATGATGTAGAGCTGATAATTTTCAACAACCAGAACGTGTTTAAGGGGTTAGTTGAATAGACATCATCGTCAGTGGTACGCTGTTTTTACTTATGTATTTCATCATCTTCTTCTTGGTAAGTAGTAGGTAGTTGTTACTATAATATTCAGCGAAAAGTACCTTTCTCTTCTCCGGTTGGAAAATGTATTATTATTTATATATGTATGTATGTATGTATGTATGTATGTATGTATGTATGTATGTATGTACGTATGTATGTATGTATGTATGTGGTAATGCTGTTTTCCATATACAGACGATGAAAAACTCAACAACAATTACCTCCATGATATTAGGTACGATATATGTACTGTAGCCACGTTGACAACCCAACCCAAGATACTAAAATGATTTTACCGCATAAAAGAGACTGGTAATGTTTTTTTTGTAAAATTATTTAAGCGTTTTAGCTGCTGAGTCTCTATATACGCTGTAAAAAGTACTAATATCATTGAAAAACATTATCATCATCTTATCACTTTTCATATCATCACCACTAAAAACTAAATCACACAAACCCAAAAACTAAACCACACACTAAATCATAAAACTAATACCACAACACATGCTGTTATAACGAAACTTTTGTCAGAAACTGATCTATGTAATGAAAATATTTATATTTCATCTTCATGAATTTGAAGCGGTGTATGAAATTTTGAATGTAGTATAAATACACAGTAATATTACATTTAAACACTAACTCCTTATATAACACGATAGTTGGGTAATGTATTTATTTATTGTTATAGTTGTATCAAGAATAATATGATTCCTCAGTCAAAACATTTACCATTTGCTTGTATCCTATAACAGATATTCTTGCTATTTCCTTCAGGAAACTTATCCTGATAAAAAAACTTTCAAAAACTATATTCGAACACATACATCAGGGTTTTTCTTTCTTTACTTTCTTTCTTTCTACTATCAATAAGACTTTTTGGATTTTTTAAAATATTGATTTGTGTAAACAAAACTTAAATCGAACTATTCAAACTGTTAACTATTCGAACTTGTTTAATTCGGAATATTATTACCCAGGTGAAAATTATGCTTATCCAAAAAAACTTCTTAAACTTTAGCCATCTATTTAGAAAAAAAAGGAATTTTACCTTACCTAAAAAAACCAATCCTAAACGAATCTATAAGAACCAAACCTTCAATTAAATATTGATATGAAAATATTAAATCATCCATTAGGAATCGAATCCGAACCTCTGGATGTCTAGTCCAGTGTGCTAACCGTTACACCACGGTAGCTCTGATAAAGTAGCTCTGATCAACTTTTTCATAACTTAGGCAGTATTACTTTGTTGTCAATTAGGCAGTATTACTTTTTATTCCATAAATTATTATTTGTGTTTACTTAGGCGTTACAATACAACACTAATGTCAATTTCCATTAAGCTTATGTAAGACATAGTATGAAAGAACTAGCGTATACTATATAGACAAGCATGTCATTGAATTTTTTAATAAATATTTATATGAAAAATTAACTCATCCGCCAGGAATCGAACCCAGACGTCTGGATTTCCATCCCAGTGTGCCAGATGATATACTTATCTATTTTCTCTTAAATTTATCTCAATTCTAGATTTGTTTGTATAATCTCAGACAGCACAAATTATCATTTAATTTCTTATACTTTTTAGAATTAAAATCAAAGAGATTTTATTTTAAGGTTGAACGAACAGTACCCAGCAAATCATAATAAACAGAAACACTTCTTTAACAGAAATTACAAATTTTAATCTTTAAATTAATTATTTGAATTTAGATAGCATCTAACATCACTAGTAATCGGATTTATATAATTATTTAATTACTAAAAATAATAAATAATCATCTTTTGACTCTATTCAAGAAAGGTGGACGAAAATTTTCGTGAATTTTTTATCTTTTTAATTAAGATATTTACATAACTCTTTGGCAGACTTTTTTTTTTAATTTTAAAGTAATGTACGAGATTTCATTTATAAAAGTAGTAAGTTTTTTACTTTTTAATCATTAGAAGGTGGAGCAACATTGTCGCAAATGCATGCGTTCATTCAACTTTTGATATTCACAACATGTTAAAATTCCAATTTTTAACGATTCATTACATGAAAACCCTTCGTCAGATATTTTTCAAAAAATTATTTTATAGCATTAATAACATAAAAAATTCAGATTTATATCTATAATTTGCCGATTTTGCCTATACATGTGTCCGATCAACCTTAAGTCTCTAAAAGGTTTGATATACAAATGCAAAAGAAACAAAAAATGATTTACAAATTGAAAAAGCTAGGTTGGTTGTTTTAATGTCAGCAATCAGTCTAACACTCATTCCTAAAATTTATTTTTTCTTTAAACAATACGTAACGAAAAACTAAAACCAGTGAAAGTTTTTCGTTATATAAAATCCAAACTTTAGAATAGTAATATTGACGTCGTTTATCCAGGCTATACATTGATTGTGTTTGTACAGAAGAGACCTCCAAAAATGATGTGAGTAAATTCTTGCGAAATATAAACAAATTATTCTGCCAGCAATATAGTCGGACAGTAATAGCTCTGAGTATTTGTATTCCAAATATGAAAGGTCTATCACAAATTTTAGGTGTAAAATTTCGAAAAAGAAATCCAATAAGGCATAAAATATAAATAAAAAACTCAAGAATATTTCCAAAAATAGACAAATATTTACAAGGCTCTTCAAACTTGTTTCGTAGCCAGGTTTTAGTTTTTATACCCAGTATATTTGTAAATATACAAGGTATATTAAGTTTAGTCCCGACTTTGTAACGCCTGAAAATATTAATCCTTGACAAAAATGCTTCACAAAGGTATTCATAAAATGGCCTAATTCGGCCTTTTTCACATGTCCGTCTGTCCGTCTGTCCGTCTGTCCGTCTGTGAAGCCGATAACTCAAGAACGAAAAGAGATAACGGCCTGAAAATTTTTGTGTGTGTTCTAGAGCAAAAAAGTAAGGTCAAGTTCGTTAACGGGCAAAATCGGACCATGTTTCCCCCCGCCAGGGGGGAAAAATTATATCTCTGAAACCGTAGGAGATAGAAAAAATTTTTGTCAACAAAAAATCTTCTTCTCTTTAAAATAAACAACTTTTGTTTGAAAACTTTTTTCATAAACTCAACAGTTTTCTCAAAATTTACCCTCAAAGTTGAAAAAAATGAGAAATACAATTGATTGGCGAATAAAGGCATGGGCTCCATGGACCCGTAGGTATGTATAACAACTGTACATACTATTTTTATACCCAGTATATTTGTAAATATACAAGGTATATTAAGTTTAGTCCCGACTTTGTAACGCCTGAAAATATTAATCCTTGACAAAAATGCTTCACAAAGATATTCATAAAGTGGCCTAATTCGGCCTTTTTCACATGTCCGTCCGTCCGTCTGTCCGTCTGTCCGTCTGTGAAGCCGATAACTCAAAAACGAAAAGAGATATCGAGTTGAAAATTTTTGTGTGTATTCTTGACCAAAAAAGTAAGGTCAAGTTCGTTAATGGGCAAAATCGGAACGTGTTTTCCCCCACTAGGGGGGAAAAATTATATCTTTGAAACCGTAGGAGATAGAAAAAAAATTTGTAAGCCAAAAATCTTCTTCTCTTTGAAATAAACAACTTTTGTTTGAAAACTTTTTTCATAAACTCAACAGTTTTATCAAAATTTGTCCTCAAAGTTGAAAAAAATGAGAAATTCAATTGACAGGCGAATGAAGGCATGGTCTCCATGGACCCGTAGGTATACATAACAACTATACATACTATTTTTATATCCTGTATATGTAAATATACAAGGTATATTATATTTAATCCCGTCTATGTAACGCTTGAAAATATTAATCCTTGACAAAAATGCTTCACAAAGGTATTCATAAAATGGCCTAATTCGGCCTTATTCGTCTGTCCGTCTGTGAACCCGATAACTCAAGAACGAAAAGAGATAACGAGCTGAAAATTTTTCTGTGTGTTCTAGACCAAAAAAGTAAGGTAAAGTTCGTTAATGGGCAAAATCGGAACGTGTTTCCCCCCACTAGGAGGGGTGGAAATGTTCGCCTTTGAAACCGTAAGAGATAGAAAAAAAATTTATTGACATAAAATCTTCTTCATTATAAAATAATCAACTTTTGCTTGAAATGTTTTTCCATAAACTCAATAGTTTTCTCATAATTTGTGCACAAAGAGCAAATTTGTGCACAAATTTGTGCATAAGAGGGGGGAATTACACATCTTTGAAACCGTAACAGATAGAAAAAAAATTTGTTGACAAAAAAACATCTTCTCTTTAAAATAAACAACTTTTGTTTGAAAAACTTTTTCATAAACTCAATAGTTTTCTCAAAATTTGTCCTCAAATTTGAAAACAATGAGAAATATAATTGATAGGCGAATGAAGGCATGGTCTCCATGGACCCGTAGGTATACATAACAACCATACATACTATTTTTGTACCCAGTATATTTGTAAATATACAAGGTATATTAAGTTTAGTTACGACTTTGTAATGCTTGAAAATATTAATCCTTGACAAAAATGCTTTACAAAGATATTCATAAAATGGCCTAATTCGGCCATCTGTCTGTCTGTGAAGTCGATAACTCAAAAACGAGAAGAGATAACGAGCTGAAAATTTTTGTATGCGTTCTAGACCAAAAAATTAAGGTCAAATTCGTTAATGGGCAAAATCGGAAAGTAATTCCCCCCGCCAGGGTGGAAAAAATATATCTTTGAAACCGTAAGAGGTAAACAAAAATTTTATTGACAAAAAATTTTCTTCTCTTTAAAATAAAGAACTTTTGTTTGCAAAAATTTTTCATAAACTCAATAGTTTTCTCAAAATTTGTCCTCACATGTACAAACATAACATACATCAAATAGTATTGTTTTTATGTTTATTTCAGTTTTTTCAACCAGGTGTGTATATAAGTTTTTTTGTACAAAATTTTGCAAATAGTTTATTCAAAGGTCCATCGATCCTATCAAAAATTATCTATATATAATGTATATATATATATATATATATATATATATATATATATATATATATATATATATATATATATATATTTAAATATATATATATATATATATATACATATATTTACATATATATATATATATATATATATATATATATATATATAATATAACGCTTCGGGTGGACCTTACACTTCTCATTGACGCTTCGCTTTGAATACGGTTCGCTGTAGCTTACGTTTCGTGTTGATAAACGCAAAGCCTTGACCGAACAATTCTTACTGATTAACGGTTCTTATTGGCTCACTAACGGTTCGCTTTAGCTTACGTTTCGCATTAGTAAACGCATTGCGTTTACTAAAGTTTCGCGGTAACCTAACACTTCCTATTGACTAACGGTTCTCATCGACCAACGCTTCACGTTGGCTGACTTACGGTTTGCGTTGATTAACAAACGCTTTGCGTTGATCTGACGCTTCCTATTGACTGACGCTTCTCATTGACCAACGCTTCGCTGACTTACGTTTCATTAAAGTTAACATTAAGCTTACGTTTCGCGTTGGTTAACGCTTTGCGTTGGTTAATTATTCGCTTGGCATAACGCTTCGCGTACCAATGAAGCTTCGCTTTGCATAACTAACGCTTCTTATTGACCAACGCCTCGCGTTGGCTGACTTATGGTTCGCTGCAGCTAACGTTCCGCGTTAGTAAAAGCTTTGCTAACAGTTGGCGTTTACTAACGCTTCGCGTTGACCTTACGCTTCCTTTTGACTTACACTTCTCATTAAGCTACACTTCGCGTTGGGTGATTTACGGTTTGCTTTAGCTTACATTTCGCTTTGCGTTTACAAACGCTTTGCGTTGATAAACTGAAGTTTCGCATTGATTAACAATCGCTTGGCGTTGATTAACTAACGCTTCGCGTTGATTAACTAACGTTTCGCAATGATTAACTATCGCTTGGCGTTGATTAACTAACGCTTCGCGTTGATTAACTAACGCATCGCGTTGTTAAACAAACGCTTCGCGTTGATTAACTAACGCTTCGCGTTGACTAATTAACGCTTCGCGTTGATTAACTAACGCTTCGCGTTCTTTATACAACGCTTCGCGTTGATTAACTAACGCTTCACGTTGATTAACTAACACTTCGCGTTGATTAACTAACGCTTCGCGTTGATTATCCAACGCTTCGCGTTGACTAACTAACGCTTCGCGTTGATTAACTAACGCTTCGCGTTGTTTATCATACGCTTCGCGTTGATTTACTAACGCTTCGCGTTGATTAACTAACGCTTCGCGTTGATTAACTACGCTTCGCGTTGACTAACTAGTGCTTCGCGTTGATTATCCAACGGTTCGCGTTGATTAACTAACGTTGTGCGCTGACTAACGCTTCGCGTTGATTGACTAAGGCTTCGCGTTGATAAACAAACGCTTCGCGTTGATTAACCAACGCTTGGCGTTGATTAACTAACGCTTCGCGCTGATAAACTAACGCTTCGCGTTGATTAACTAACGCTTCGCGTTGATAAACTAACGCTTCACGTTTATTAACTAACGCTTCGCGTTGATTAACTAACGCTTCGTGTTATTAAACTAACGCTTCGCGTTGACTAACTAACGCTTCGCGTTGACTAACTTACGCTTCGCGTTGTTTATCTAACGCTTCGCGTTGATTTACTAACGCTTCGCGTTGATTTACTAACACTTCGCGTTGATTAACTAACGCTTCGCGTTGATTAACTAACGCTTCGCGTTGAATAACTAACGCTTCGCGTTGATTAACTAACCCTTCGCGTTGATTAACTAACGCTTCACGTTGATTAACTAACGCTTCGCGTTGATGCACTAACGCTTCGCGTTGATTATCCAACGCTTCGCGTTGACTAACTAACGCTTCGCGTTGTTTATCTTACCCTTCGCGTTGATTTACTAACGCTTCGCGTTGATTAACAAACGCTTCGCGTTGATTAATTAGCGCTTCACGTTGATTAACTAATGCTTCGCGTTGATTAACTAACGCTTCGCGTTGATTATCCAACGGTTCGCGTTGATTAACTAAGGCTTCGCGTTGACTAACGCTTCGCGTTGATTGACTAAGGCTTCGCGTTGATAAACTAACGCTTCGCGTTGATTAACTAACGCTTCGCGCTGATTAACTAACGCTTCGCGTTGATTAACTAACGCTTCGCGTTGATAAACTAACGCTTCACGTTGATTAACTAACGCTTCGCGTTGATTAACTAACGCTTCGTGTTGATTAACAAACGCTTCGCGTTGATTATCCAACGATTCGCGTTGACTAACTAACGCTTCGCGTTGACTAACTAACGTTTCGCGTTGACTAACTAACGCTTGGCGTTGTTTATCTAACGCTTCGCGTTGATTTACTAACGCTTCGCGTTGATTAACTAACGCTTCGCTTTGATTAACTAACGCTTCAAGTTGACTAACTAACGCTTCACGTTGATTTACTAACGCTTCGCGTTGATTATCCAACGGTTCGAGTTGATTAACTAACGCTTCGCGTTGACTAACGCTTCGCGTTGATTGACTAAGGCTTCGCGTTGATAAACTAACGCTTCGCGTTGATTAACTAACGCTTCGCGCTGATTAACTAACGCTTCGCGTTGATTAACTAACGCTTCGCGTTGATAAACTAACGATTCACGTTGATTAACTATCGCTTCGCGTTGATTAACTAACTCTTCGTGTTGATTAACAAACGCTTCGCGTTGATTATCCAACGATTCGCGTTGACTAACTAACGCTTCGCGTTGACTTACTAACGCTTCGCGTTGACTAACTAACGCTTCGCGTTGTTTATCTAACGCTTCGCGTTGATTTACTAACGCTTCGCGTTGATTAACTAACGCTTCGCGTTGATTAACTGACGCTTCGCGTTGATAATCCAACGCTTCGCGTTGACTAACTAACGCTTCGCGTTCATTAACTAACGCTTCGCGTTGTTTATCTTACGCTTCGCGTTGATTAACTAACGCTTCGCGTTGATAAACTAACGCTTCGCGATGATTAACTAATGCTTTGTGTTGATTAACAAACGCTTCGCGTTGATTAACTAACGCTTTGCGTTTACCTTACGCTTTCTATTGACTAACGCTTCTCATGACCAACGCTTCGCTGACCAACGCTTGGATGACTTTCGGTTTACTTAAGCTTACGTTTCGCGTGGGTTAACGCTTATCGTTTACCAACGATAATTTTACGATTTGCGTAAAATCACGCTTCGCGAATCACCAAAGCGACTCTCCGGCGCTTCGCTTTGACTAACTAACGCGTCTCTTTAACCAACGCTTCGCGTTGGCTTACTTATGGTTCAATTAAGCTTACGTTTCTCGTTGGTTAACGATTTGCGTGAAATCACGCTTCGCGAATCTTTAACGCTCCGCTTTGGATAACTAACGCTTCTCATTGACCAACTCTTCCGTTTACCAACGCTTTACGTTTACCAACGCTTTCCATTAATTTTCTAAATCTTCACGTTGACTACCTTTTCGCGTCGCCTAAAGGCTCGCGATGACCAACGCTTTGCTTCGCGTTGATTAACTAACGCTTCGCGTTGTTTATCTTACCCTTCGCGTTGATTTACTAACGCTTCGCGTTGATTAACTAACGCTTCGCGTTGATTAACTAGCGCTTCACGTTGATTAACTGATGCTTCGCGTTGATTAACTAACGCTTCGCGTTGATTATCCAACGGTTCGCGTTGATTAACTAACGCTTCGCGTTGACTAACGCTTCGCGTTGATTGACTTAGGCTTCGCGTTGATAAACTAAAGCTTCGCGTTGATTAACTAACGCTTCGCGCTGATTAACTAACGCTTCGCGTTGATTAACTAACGCTTCGCGTTGATAAACTAACGCTTCACGTTGATTAACTAACTCTTCGTGTTGATTAACAAACGCTTCGCGTTGATTATCCAACGATTCGCGTTGACTAACTAACGCTTCGCGTTGACTAACTAACGCTTCGCGTTGACTTACTAACGCTTCGCGTTGACTAACTAACGCTTCGCGTTGTTTATCTAACGCTTCGCGTTGATTTACTAACGCTTCGCGTTGAGTAACTAACGCTTCGCGTTGATTAACTAACGCTTCGCGTTGACTAACTAACGCTTCACGTTGATTTACTAACGCTTCGCGTTGATTTACTAACGCTTCGCGTTGATTAACTAACGCTTCGCGTTGATTAACTAATGCTTCGCGTTGATTAACTAACCCTTCGCGTTGATTAACTAACGCTTCACGTTGATTTAATAACGCTTCGCGTTGATTAACTAACGCTTCGCGTTGATAATCCAACGCTTCGCGTTGACTAACTAACGCTTCGCGCTTATTAACTAACGCTTCGCGTTGTTTATCTTACGCTTCGCGTTGATTAACTAACGCTTCGCGTTGATAAACTAACGCTTCGTGATGATTAACTAATGCTTTGTGTTGATTAACAAACGCTTCGCGTTGATTAACTAACGCTTCGCGTTTACCTTACGCTTTCTATTGACTAACGCTTCTCATGACCAACGCTTCGCTGACCAACGCTTAGATGACTTACGGTTTACTTAAGCTTACGTTTCGCGTGGGTTAACGCTTATCGTTTACCAACGATAATTTTACGATTTGCGTAAAATCACGCTTCGCGAATCACCAAAGCAACTCTCCGGCGCTTCGCTTTGACTAACTAACGCTTCTCTTTAACCAACGCTTCGCGTTGGCTTACTTATGGTTCAATTAAGCTTACGTTTCTCGTTGGTTAACGATTCGCGTGAAATCACTCTTCGCGAATCTTTGACGCTCCGCTTTGGATAACTAACGTTTCTCATTGACCAACTCTTCCGTTTACCAACGCTTTACGTTTACCAACGCTTTCCGTTAATTTTCTAAATCTTCGCGATGACTACCTTTTCGCGTCGCCTAAAGGCTCGCGATGACCAACGCTTTGCGTTAACAGACGGTCGCGTTGTATAACTCAATTATATAACTCAATATTTAAATATATAAAAATCGCAAGAACATTAATATCAAATTTTTTAAATGCATGAACATTTTTACTGTTTCAATATTAATTATTAATACAAAACAAACATTTACAAATCTAGAGCACGGTAGAGCGCAAGGCCGAGTTTAAGGGACATTTGGCATTCTCACTTACAGTGCTATTACTACAGGAAATATCATAGATAATTTGACCCCGAAATATCTTCTGAACGAAACCAGCAACAGTGCTGATTTTTTGATAATTCATAATTTATAAACATTGGATAGGCAGAAATATTAACAATACTAAGTATATACAACTCAGTATATACTGGGTATTCAAACAATTAACTCAGTTAGTTGTTACATTACTTGTGTTTATTTTAGTTTTGTTAACCAGGTATATGTATAAGGTCAAGGTTTAAGTGATTTTCTTTTTCAAAATAATAGTTGGTCTCAGGTAGTAGGTCAAAATAGTAGGTACAAATGTCAAAATTTTGCAAAAAGTTTATTCAAAGGTCCATCTGTCCTATCAAAAATCATACAATTTTTATACATGTATATATATATACATATATATATATATATATATATATATATATATATATATATATATATATATATATATATATATATATATATATATATATATATACTAATGTATATATATATATAAATATATATATATATATACATGTATATATATATATATATATATATATATATATACATATATACATTAGTCAGGCACTGTGAAGGGTCCCTCAGAAGTAATGTTAACTCGGTTTCTGAGGGCCCTATTACCACACGAAGATGGAGAAAGGGGGGGGGGGGTTTAGTCGGTATGAATCCGACACTCCTCGTGTCAACAGCTATTGGCCGGAAGTCTTTCAAAGATTTTCCCCTCCTCTAAAAAAAAAATATATATATACATATATATATATATATTTATATATATATATATATATACATATATATATATATATATATATATATATCTATATATATATATATATCTATATATATATATATATATATATATATATATACATATCGATATATATCGCTACTTACGCGACTTTCTAACGCAGCATCGGCTATTGATTCGCGTTGATGGCTTTACGCTTCACGTCGCCTTATTTTAACGCTTAGCGTTTAAAAACGATCGCGTTGAATAACTAACGCAGCCAAACCATCGCTTCAAGTTGAGTAATCACCACTTCGCGTGACTAACATCGCCTTACGCTTCCCATGCACTAACGTTTCACAATGACTAACGTTTCGCGTTTACTGACTTACGGTTCGCTTAAGCTTACGCTACGCTTTAAGTTTAACAACGCTAAGCATTGAGATGCTTACGTTCCGCGTTAACTTTCTCTTCGCGTTAACTAGTGCTTCGTGTTGATTGACGCTTCGAGTTGACCTAACGCTTCCTATTGACCAACGGTTCTCATTGACCTACGCTTCGCGGGAGACTTACGGTTTGGGACTAGGACTTACGCTTTGGGAGACTTACGGTTCGCTTTAGCTTGCGTGTCGCGTTGGTTAACGCCTTGCGTTTACCAACGCTATGCGTTGATTTACTAAAACTTTGCGTTGGCTGATACACGGTTCGCGTTAACTTACGTTTCGAGTTGATTCATGCTTTTCGTTGGGTAACGATTCGCGTGACACTTTGCTTTGGATAGCTAACGCTTATCATTGGCCTACTATTGGCTAACTAACGGTTCACTTTAGCGTACGTTTCGCGTTGGTAAACGCTTTGCGTTTACCTAACACTTCCTATTAACTAACGTTTCGCGTTGGCTAACTTACTTTAGCTTACTTTTCGCAATGGTTAACGCATTGCGTTGTTTAACGATTCTCGTGAAATTACGCTTCGCAAATTACCCACGCTTCGTTTTGAATAACTAACGCTTCTCACTAACCAACGTTTCGCGTTGGCTATCTTACGGTTCGCTTTGACTTTCGTTTCGCTTTGCGTTTACCAACGCTTCGCGTTGACCTAACACTTCTTATTGACTAACGCTTCACATTGACTAACGCTTCGCGTTGGCTGACTTACGGCTCGCTTAAGCTTACGATTCGCGTTGGTTAGCGCTTTGCGATGATTAACGATTCGTGTGAAATCATGCTTCGCGAATGATCGACGCTTCGCTTTGAATAACTAACGATTCTCATTAACCAACGCTTCGCGTTGGCTGACTTACGGTTCGCTTTAGCTTACGTTTCGCGTCGATGTACTAACGCTTCGCGTTGACCTGACACTTCCTATTGACTAACGCTTCCGATCGACCAACGCTTCGCGTTGGTTAACGCTTTGCGTTAATTAACCAACGTTTGAATCACCAACGTTTCGCTATGAATAACTTACGCTATGAATAACTCATTAAACAACGCTTCGCGTTGGCTGACTTACGGATCGCTTTAGCTTACGTTTCGCGTTGATTTAATAACGCTCCGCGTTGACTTAACACTTGCTATTAACTAACGATTCTAATTGACCAACGCTTCGCGTTGGCTGACTTACGGTTCGCTTTAGCTTACGTTTAGCGTTGGTAAATGCTTTGCGTTGATTAACGATTCGCTTGAAATCTCCCTTCGCTAAACTCTGGCGCTTCGCTTTGCATAACTCACGCTTCACTTTGACCAACGCTTCGCAAGTAATGTAACAACTAACTGAGTTAATTGTTTGAATACCCAGTATATACTGAGTTGTATATCAATGTTTGAATTGCTCATATTTCTGCCTATTCAATGTTTATAAAATATGAATTATTTGTAAATGTTTGTTTTGTGTTAATAATTAATATTGAAACAGTATAAATGTTCTTGCATTAAAAAAAATTTATATTATTGTTCTTGCGATTTTTATATATTTAAATATTGAGTTATATAATTGAGTTAATCAACGCGAAGCGACTGTTAACGCGTTAACCAACGCGAAACGTAAGCTAAACCGAACCGTAAATCACCCAACGCGAAGCGTAGGTCTATTGACCTACGTTAGGTCAATGTAAAGCGTTAGTAAATCAACGTAAAGCATTGCTAAACGCTTTGCGTTTACCAACGCGAAACGTAAGCTGAAGAAATCCACAAGTGAGCCAACGCGAAGCGTTGGTCAATGAGAAGCGTTAGTCAATTAGAAGTGTTAAGTCAACGCGAAGCGTTAGTAAACCAACGCGAAGCGCTGGTAAACGCAAAGCGGAAGCAAAACGTAAGCGAAAGCGAACCGTAAGTCAGCCAACGCGAAGCGTTGGTTAATGAGAAGCGTTAGTTATTTAAAGCGAAGCGTTGGTGATTCGCAAAGCGTGATTTCACGCGAATCGTTAATTAACGCGAAGTGTTAACCAACGCGAACCGTAAGCTCAAGCGAGCCGTAAGTCGCCAACGCGAAGCGTTGGTCAATGAGAAGCATAAGATATCCAAAGCAAAGCGTCAGTGATTCGCAAAGCGAGAATTTAAGCGAATCGTTAACCAACGCAAAGCGTTAACCAACATGAAACGTATGCCAAACTGAACCGTAAGTCACCCAACGCGAAGCGTAGATCAATAGAAAGCGTTAGGTTAACGCGAAGCGATAGACAATCTACGCAAAGCGTTGTAAACGCTAACGCGAAACGTAAGCTTAAGAGAACCACAAGTTAGCCAACGCGAAGCGTTGATCAATTAGAAGTGTTAAGTCAACGCGAAGCGTAAGCAAAGCGAACCGTAAGCCAGCCAACGCGAAGCGTTGGTTAATGAGAAGCGTTAGTTATTTAAAGCGAAGCGTTAGTGATTCGCAAAGCGTGATTTCACGCGAATCGTTAACTAACGCGAAGTGTTAACCAACGCGAACCGTAAGCTCAAGCAAGCCTTAAGTCAGCCAACGCGAAGCGTTGGTCAATGAGAAGCGTCAGTTATATATGAAATCACGCTTCGCGAATCACCAACGTTTCGTTTTGAATAACTTACGTTTCTCAGTAACCAACGCTTCGCGTTGGCTGACTTACGGTTCGCTTTAGTTAACGTTTCGCGTTGGCAAACGCTCTGCGTTTTCCAACGCTTCGCGTTGACTTAACACTTTCTATTGACTAACGATTTTTATTGACCAACGCTTCGCGTTGGCAGACTTACGGCTCGCTTAAGCTTACGGTTCGCGTTGGTTAACGCTTTGCATTTACCAACGCTATGCGTTGATTAACTAGCTCTTCGCGTTAACTTGCTTACGCTCAGCGTTATCTTGCTAACGCTCAGCGTTAACTTGCTTCCGCTCCGCGTTAACTTCCTCTCGTTATCTAGTGTATCGACAGACGCTTCGCGTCAGCTAACTCTTCGCGTAATATAGCTTACGCGTGCTTTCGCTTCGCGTTAACTATCGCTATGATTTAATTAACTTTTCACGTTACCTTAAGCATTAACGATTCGCGTGAAATCACGCTTCGCGTCACTTTCTATTGACTCACGCTTCTCATTGTCCAACGCTTCGCGTTGTCTGACTTACGGCTCGCTTGAACTTACGGTTCGCGTTGGTTAACGGTTTGCGTTAATTAACGATTCGCGTGAAATCACGCTGCACGAATCACCAACGTTTCGCTTTGAAAAAATAACGATTCTCATTAACCAACGCTTCGCGTTGGCTGATTTAAGGTTCGCTTTAGCTTACGTTTGGCGTTGGTTAACGGTTCGCTTAAATTCTCGCTTCGCGAATCACTGACGCTTCGCTTTGCATAACTAACGCTTCTCATTGACCAACGCTTCGCGTTGGCTGACTTACGGTCCGCTTTAGACTACGTTACGCGTTGACCTAACACTTCCTATTGACTGACGCTTCTCATAAACCAACGCTTCGCGTTGGCTGACTTACGGTTCGCTTTCGCTAACGTTTCGCAAAGTTGGTAAACACAAAGCGTTTACCAACACTTCGCGTTGACTTAACACTTCTAATTGACTAACGCTTCTCATTGACCAACGCTTCGCGTTGGCTAACTTGTGGTCCTCTTCAGCTTACGTTTCGCGTTGGTAAACTCAAAGTGTTGCTAAACGATTTACTATCGCTTCGCGTTGTATAACTTACGGTTGCTAACGCTTCGCGTTGTATAACTTACGCTTATTAACGCTTCGCGTTAACTAACCCTACGATTTGACTAACTTTTCACGCTTACTTTAAGCGCTAACGATTCGCGTGAAATCGAGCATCGCGTTGAATTACTGCCGATTCTCTTTGAATAACTAACGCTTCTCATTGACCAACTCTTCGCGTTGGCTGACTTACAGTTCGCTTTAGCTTACGTTTCGCGTTGGTTAACGCTTTGCGTTGGTTAACGGTTCGCTTAAATTCTCGCTTCGCGAATCACTGACGCTTCGTTTTGCATAACTAACGCTTCTCATTGACCAACGCTTCGCGTTGGCTGACTTACGGTCCGCTTTAGACTACGTTACGCGTTGACCTAACACTTCCTATTGACTAACGCTTCTCATAAACCAACGCTTCGCGTTTGCTGACTTACGGTTCGCTTTCGCTAACGTTTCGCAAAGTTGGTAAACACAAAGCGTTTACCAACACTTCGCGTTGACTTAACACTTCTAATTGACTAACGCTTCTCATTGACCAACGCTTCGCGTTGGCTAACTTGAGGTCCTCTTCAGCTTACGTTTCTCGTTGGTAAACTCAAAGCGTTGCTAAACGATTTACTATCGCTTCGCGTTGTATAACTTACGGTTGCTAACGCTTCGCGTTGTATAACTTACGCTTGTTAACGCTTCGCGTTAACTAACCCTACGATTTGACTAACTTTTCACGCTTACCTTAAGCTTTTCACGCTTAGCTTACGTTTCGCGTTGGTTAACGCTTTGCGTTTACCAAAGCTTTCCGTTGATTTTCTTAAGCTCCGCATTGACTAACTTTTCGCGTCGCCTAACGGCTCGCGTTGACCAACGCCTTGCGTTAACAGTCGCTTCGCGTTGATTTACTCAATTATATAACTCAATATTTAAATATATAAAAATCGCAAGAAAATTAATATAAATTTTTATAAATGCAAGAAAATTTTACTGTTTCCATATTAATTATTAACACAAAACAAACATTTACAAATAATTCATATTTTATAAACATTGAATAGGTAGAAATATTAACAATTCAAATATTGATATACAACTCAGTATATACTGGGTATTCAAACAATTAACTCAGTTAGTTGTTACATTACTTGTTCATTTTCGTATTAAAACCAGTCATTAGAACTGAAAAATTCAAATTTTTTTGTTGTAGCTTAGCGTATAATTCTACTAAGCTACTTATCATTTTTTTACAAATGAAGCGTCTTAGCTTCGTCTTAAAGAAACGCATGTCATAAGCTATGTGACGTGACGGAATTATTATCCGCCATGGTGGATTTAATATGACATCACAAAGCCTATACCATGCGACACTCTAAGACGAAGGCACTTTATTTGTCAAACTCTGATAAGTAGCTTAGTAGCTACACGGGAACAGATGAACATACTAATATACAAGCATACATACATACATACACTTATGGAATCGCTATCTGGGCTGATGTACTAAAGACAAATGTATTCCTAAGGAAACTCACATTAGTCTACAGATTGGGTGCACTTAGAGTTTCCAGCGTCTACCAAACAGTATCCCAGGACGCTGCATGTGTTATTTCCGGGATGCTCCCCCTTGAAATATTGGCTAAACAACGAAAATTTCTTTACCAGCGAAATAATTCCTCTGAAGTCAACGCATCTCAGCTAAGATCAGAAGAGACATCGAACAGCCTGCACCGATGGCAGATACTATGGGATGCATCGACCAAGGGAACGTGGACACATCGTCTAATTCCACAAGGGCACATTTAGTTGAATCGTGAACATGCTGACGTCGACTATTACTTGACGCAGCTTCTCTCTGGGCATGGATACTTTAGAGCTTACCTTCACAAGTATAAACTAGCGGAATCTCCGGAGTGTCCGAAAAGTAAAGGTCAAGTGGAGGATGCACACCATGTATTCTTCGAGTGTTGGGATTTTTTTACCATCGAAGTCATCTAGAAGGAATTCTGGGTCATACTATAACCCCAGACAATTTAAGTGGAGGTATTCTATCATGCGAAGTAGAATGGATGGCCGTGAGTAACTATGCAGCAACGGTTCTGAATGAGCTGCGCAAGGAAGAACGCAGCAGAAGGAAGAACCCCTAGTAGCGTAGCAGAATATCAGCTAACGTATAGCTAACTTAGTTGGAGGAAGAAGCCACTGCTTAACCTTCTCTCGAAGTAATACCTGACGGTTGTACCACGGGAAGGTAACGTTATGAGGAAATAGGTTAAGGTTTTAGTCGGTAGGGGCCATTTGGCCAGTTTGACACGAGTAGGGCATGATGCCCTATAGTGCATGATGCATTTCCCCCCTCCAAAAAAAAACATACATACATAGACTGCTAAAATCATAACCCTCCTTTAAAGCCTTCCCGAATCAAGGAACAACACATCACACCGTAGTAATGCGAAAGCGGGTCAAGTGTGACGTGTGAAGAGGGGGGCGACGTTTGAGGGAAAATGGGCAAAACTTTGAAACCGTAAAGGATATATCAAAAATTTAATTATAAAAAACCTTCTTTTTTTTATCAAATAAACAACATTTATTTGATAAATTTTTCCATAAACGCAGTATATACTGGGTATTCAAACAATTAACTCAGTTAGTATTACTTGTTTAACTTAAATTTAAACATATTATTACTTACTGTTATATCGTGTGGGGTACCCTGTATAGAAGTACAATTATAAATAAAGATACAAAATAAGGATAAAGCATGCAAAAGCATCTTTTATATCATCTACACGTACCTAGAGCTTGAGGATTGTACATATGAATTACGAGACATCTATTATTATATGTGGAAAAAGGGAAAAGTGAGTTTTTCATTTCAAGTGGATGATATATCACAGCACCAAGAAACAGTGGTTGCACATATCCATATACTTACTGTACACACTTATATTATATACTTGTTCAACTTTTTTAGGTGCTATATATATATATATATTTTTTTTTTAAATATATATTTTGCATGATACTTAAAAGTAACAAATAATAATATACATCTACTAGTATACCTCCATCTAAAAAAACTCAAGTATTATGTGCTGTTATATACGCGAACGAACGAGGTGGTATTTCTTTTTTTAATGGTGTTGTCTCATATCGCTATATCTTTTTCGACTAATGCTTTCTAAGTAGAAATATACAACAGTTTGTAATTTATATATTACACGAATTTGAAACAATTTTTATATAATACTATGTATAAGTATAAGTATATATATATATATATATATATATATATATATATATATATATATATATATATATATATATATATATATCTCTATCTCTATATATATAGTATGGTTTTCTAGTTAAAAGATACCTTACTTTTGTCCTCATCGACAAGAAATCATAAAACGTGTGTGTAGATTTCATTTTTATACCTCAAAATATGTATCGAGACACGTCTCATATATAGATATTGAAAATATAATTATCTGGATTCATGGGCTCAACTTTAAATAATCAATATTCCCTTATTGAAACTTTTTAACGCATTCTAATGAATGATTGATCTGAATTTTTCAATTCGATTTCAATGGAATTTACATTAAAATCGATATTTTTGTGACAATTTTAATTATAAAACGAAAAAAAAACTGTAATGCGGGGGGAGGGGCATAGAGATAGAAGAACACAAAATATAAAATATATCTCTGAATATTAGAACAATCGAACAATGTATGACCGCTAAAGTTGTAGAAAATCATGTTTGCTACAATTCATTATAAATTATTATGAATTTTTTTATTGAACTTTCAATCTTAAATAGTAAATATTTCTGTAAATATTAGTTCAACAGAAAAATGAAAAAAAACAAAATTACTGTAAAACTTACTACCTACAACTCTACTTCTTATAAATTTTTCGATTGTTCGAATATTAAGGGAGATATGTCAAATTTTGTGTTTCCCATCCCTCTAAACCCTTTTCCCCTTGCCCGATTTTACCAACAAAACGAACTTGACCTTTTGAATACCAAAAGCGCCTCAAATGCAAAATTTCATTCCAATCGAAATAAAACTGTGACCGCTAGAGAGTCCACAGACACAGATATATTTACAATTAAAGATGGAAAGTTAAAATTCTAAATATCTCTGTACACATTAGAGTTTCAGAAAAAATTATTATGTATTGAATTGTAGCATACATGATTTTCTACAACTTTACTCTTTATACATTTTTCGATTCTTCTAATAGTAAGATAGATATTGTATATTTTGTGTTTTCTTCTTTCTCTGTGCCCTCTTTTCCCCTGAACTATGCCATTTATTAATAATCAGATACGACATTTCATTTTGATTAGACTATAATTGTGGCCGCTAGACAGTAATTGATGTATTCTAAGGAAAATCGCTATGTAGACGCGGCTCCTGCGTAACGAATTTTTTTCTGACATGTAAGTGAAATTAAAAAATTTGTATTCCAAATTTGTTGCGGTTATAATAATTACTTTTCTCTTGAAAGTATCTAAGACAACGTTTCTACGTGAGTACACCCTTAATTAGCTACGTTACTACGTAGCACTAATTAAGGGTGAGCAATACTAAATATTCAGTGCGACATAAACTTGCCTATGATAATTTAACATCAATAAGAAAGTATCGTAGACATGAATAATTGAATTTTAATCAATTGAACTGTTGAAATATTTTTCAGTTGTTCAATATTTGTTGATAATAATGTATCAAATAGATTGATTGTATTCCAATTATTATAACCAGCACACAATTACTATATACATACAGTTGAATAAATATAATTTTGATTTTAAAACATAGATAATGTAGTAATACTATAGTAGTAAAAGACATTGGAATAACAATATAATTTAATAATTGGCTTCCAGTTATTCAAATCAATGGAAGTGGTTTACCACAAACAAAATTGGTTCCAATTTATTCTTGATAGAATTATTATTTAAAAAGAATCCTACGTAATATAATAGCAAGCAAGTAGGGCGCGGGCTATGTATATGAGAAATCAATGATTTAAAAAATATTTTTCAAAATTTTACAGTTGCAATATTACGCGACTTTATGCTATTCATTTCGATGATACCATATTTTCTGGCCACAAAAGTTGATGTCATTTTTAAAATTTTATAGTTGTTTGTCCATATTCATCAGTTTTCAAAAAAAAAATTCAAAGAAAATTTGTTACTATATTTCTAATAGAATCAATAAGGCGTAAATCAATTATGACAAATAAAAAAATTACACCAACTTTTGTGATCCATAGTATATTAAAACCTATATTAAAATTATGCTCTTGTAATATCTTCGAAATTATGTGATATGATGCAAACATTGCTTACCAAAATTAGAAGACATTCAATTTTTTATGCAAATGATCTTTTAACTTTTTTGTAAACTAGCGTCTATTAATCCGTTTTTAGTATGGTTGCCTTTCGGTTAGATTATATCAATGGAATCAGTGGCGTAGCGTGCCTTGGCGGGGCCCCGTATAAAAATTTGTTTGGGGGCCCTTATGAAGAGTAAAGATTTCTCACAAAAGAAAAAAAAATGTTTGCATAAAATTAAAAGAAATATTTATTCATCATAATTATCCATCTGTCACTTTTCCAAAGTTTTTACAAACAATTCAAATTAAATATACACTCTCCTTGCCTTTTTTCGGCAAACTGATTTATTAAATCATTTATAACTGATGATCCCGCAGCCCGCGATAACCTATGTAGGGTGTTGCCAACTTTTGAATGCACGCTTTACGCGGGAAAAAAAGAAATTGCTTTTTTTGACTTTTGTCATTTCTGTAATAAAAAAAATTTGGGAAGTTTTTATTAATTTTTGCTTACGCACGTCGGGGGCCCCCGTGGCCCGGGGGCATTCGGCATTCTAGACTAACGCTCTGCCTTTGAGGTACCTGAGATGTTATGGTAGTGGAATGCATATGATGTCCCACTATATGGTTGCCAATGTGTTATTAATTTGTTTATATACTATTTAAATATTTAAAAAAAGTTTTATTGTGTAAACTAGCTTCTATTTACCCATTGTTAGTATGGTTACTTTTCGGTTATATTATACTAATGAAAGCGACCAGCATATACTTTTGAGATTTAAGTAATCTGTCTGAACATTTGTAACATTAATTTGACACCAATATTTTGATATGAAAAATTACATTGTACACGTTCTACCATAGGATATCAGCGGCGCAGTCGGCAGAGAACTGATCTGAAATGCCAGAGGTCTTGGAATCCACAGCCCAGAAATATGAGATTTTTATATCAAAAACATTGATGTCAAAGTAATGTTAGATTCAGTAGTTTACTAATAAGGGTTTATTCAGTATAAAATTTCAAGTTGGCCCCAATACCTAGTTCAGTTTTTGTATTATAAATACGTATTTCGACTACAAAGTAGTCATCATCAGTATAAATTAGCTAGTCGCAATTTACTCTTTGACAATTAGAAATAGATAGAAAATAGAGATCAATAGACAAAAATAAAATAAATAAAAAATTAAACAAAATAAATTAAAATATAATAAATTTTGTTAAAATTTCGTTCATTCGATTTACACTTGTTAACATCACTCTTATTAAAAGTACTCTTATATTGTCTCAGGATATGTTATTCGTTGCTAGTTTGGTGACACTTTCACAACTGTTAATGATGATAGTTTAAATTAGCTTTTTCGAAACAACACTATTTCTAAGGATTTACGAGAGAGGATGACGTATACTATTATATTTAAATTTAGAAATATCTGCTTTTATCTTAAAATTAAATGAACTCTAACATAAAAGAAGACAATTTTAAGGGATTTTTTTTCTAACAAAAAACAAAAACAATCATCATACCTACTTAAAAATCATCAATATATGTAACAAAATGCGTATCATGTATGTATGGTTTTGTACTATACACACATACCTAAAATATTAAAAAAGATAATCTGTGTATAGATGGACGGGTGTCCAAGAACGACGGTTACAGAGAGATCACGTCGGGTTTGGCTAGACAGACGATGAAGGGTAGACTCACGCCTCAAGGTCATCACATACCACATATCAATGTTCTATTACATGCGAGACTGATATGTGTGAGTAAGGTAGGTGGTTGTTTGGTTTGGTATATAGTGAAGTGAATCATTGTCGAACCATGATATTATCATCGGTTCGTTTATATTTAAAAATAATAGTACTACATAACATTCATTATAATATGAGGGTTCAAAAATTGTATTTTGTTTAAAGAGAAATTTCAAACTATTTTTAAAGCATTCTGATTTTGTGTGGTGGATTGCTTTTATATAGTCTAACAATAAAATAAAAATTTTGCTCGTTTATTTGCCTTTTTAAATTCAATTAAAAAAGCGACGAAATTATCAGTTGAGATTTTAGGTTTGGTTTTGGGATTGAATAGAATGAATTTCAGATGGAAATAGGTGATTAATAGGTTTGTACTTTGAGGTATCTCATACTTTTACAATAAACTTTTTACCACGGTTTCATTAACGCCCTTTCTTGCCGGTCTGTTCCCTACAAATTTTGCAATGGATTTGAAACTAACTTTTCGTTGAGCTAGAGATTTGAAACTTGAAACATACCTCACAACTGGATAACAATGTTAGGATTTCATTTGTTTTGAAATAAAAATCGTATTAAACTAAATTTAGAAATTTGGTGGAAGTGTCGATTAATATTTGAAGTAGTGGAAGCGGTGGGAAATTACATTGAGTTTTCTATTCTTAAAATAATTATTTAAATAAAAAATACATTTTTAATTACCATGTTTTTAAAAGGAAAAATAATAATAAAATAAATTGTCCTAGTCCCATTCAGATAAAAACCTACAATATATTCCTAACCCGATACAGATTGTCCAGAAAATTTGTGATTATGAATTTTTAATAGCTATGAAGAAAATACTTTAATATAAGAAATATTTAAAACGAACTAAAAATTTGCAGTGCACTAAAAATTTCCGTGACTTATTATGGTAACTATTCATGCATCAATTATATATTGCATGGGCTCCACGTTTTTCGTTTTCTATTAAAAACTCATAATTACATATTTCCAGGACAAACTGTATGGGGTTAAGAATCTATATGGGGACTAGGAGAAATCATTTTATACTTTTTATTCCGTTTTTAAAACGTGGTACATATATATATGCAGGGTGAGTCAAAAGTCATGGAGTTTATTGAAAGGGTAGATAGGGGATGCAATTCGAAGATGAAAAGTCCTTGGCCATTTTTGCACCTGACCCACGGTTAATAACGCACTTCTCTAATTGGTTACTTTATTTAATTGATATCTAATTAACGGTGAGTCAGGCGCAAAAATGTCCAAGGACTTTTCATCTTCGAATTGCATCCCCTATCCATCCTTTCAATAAACTATATGGCTTTTGACTCACCCTGTATATATATATATATATATATATATATATATACATATATATATATATATACATATATATATATTGCTAGGTAGGTTCGATGAACATTTGAAGAAATTTATCCGAGAAACCTTCATCGGTACAAAACCATCAGCTACGTTTAAGCGAAAATATTTTACTGCTAATTTTATAATTTTAATTTATATATATAATTTTACTCTGACTCTTTCCATAAATCCGAAAATTTGCGAATTGCTAAAACGCCTTATATGAAAAGCTAAAATGAAAGTATATTTCAAAAAATTAGTTGCATACGAGTAAGAGCTATTTTTAAAACTTCCTTTAACAAAAAAAAAATTTATATACTATAGTTCTTAGGAAAAGACAATAATAATAATAAATAATGAGATAATTTTCTATTATACAATAATTATATCTAAACAAATAATAACTACTACTGGTATTATTAATACTTTAATAGGGGCATTTATTAATGCTGGTAATAAAACATTATATACAATAAACAATCATTATATTATAGATTTACATCTCATATTTCATATTATTATTATTATTATTATTTACATTGTAAAATTAAAACCACGATGATGGTATTTAAAAAAAATTTAAATTAAGCATATTATTAATAATCCTGTTTTTCTAATAAAAATAATGCCAGGCTTTGTTTATGTTTTATGTTACAAAGAACAAAATATGGATGTGTTAATGCTA
Source organism: Nineta flava (assembly GCA_963920215.1). NCBI lineage: Eukaryota > Metazoa > Arthropoda > Insecta > Neuroptera > Chrysopidae > Nineta > Nineta flava. The sequence continues at coordinate 82,249,649 of OY986042.1, forward strand.
TTTTTATATTGAATAAAATAAATACTTTAGTTTTAACAGTAGGTGGTAAAAAATCAGTCTTATTTGTGTCTCAAATAACTTACTGTTCGAATTATATATAGGATGTTTCTAAATTTACGTGCACTTAACCGCAATAACTGCAATAATTATATGCTTCAAATAAAATATTCTTCATATTGATTTGTTAGCCTAGATGTTAAATTGAAAAAAAAGTAACGTGCCTATCACAATTTGATAACAATTTGACTATCTTAGGTTTTCCCCCTTCGCGGAGATGATCTCTAGGTGTTGTAGATCTTGAAGTTCTGTTTCTTATGAGAACAATAGTTATTTATTTAAATACAGTTGTATAGTACAAATGAACCTGAAGAGGTTCTGGTAGAGGCACGCTTTTCAAGAATCGGAAAGTCGATGGGCAAAACGCTGTACAATGTGGACGCCGTACAATCACACGAGGGAAAGGGGTCGACAATACAAACGATGTAGTGACAATCTGATTGCATTTTGGGAGCCCAATTATTGGAACAACAATTGGCTTTTACTTATTTATTTATTTTTTGTACGATGAGTCACAAAAGTAGCGCCCATTTTTCAAATTTTTTGTTTGTTAATTTGTTCCTTAATCATTTAGTTTTCGGAGAAAAGTTCATACGAAAAATATAATTTTATACGAAATATTTTCCCAAAAACCGAATGAATAAGGTACAAAGCAGTAGGGTACAATTTAAAAAAATTCAAAAATGAGCGCTACTTTTGTGGCCCATAGTACCTGTACTAATCTTTCAATCATGATTGCTATTTTTCCATTAATTATTTTTTGTGATTTTGTGATGGTATATCAAGTTAGGTTGGTTGTCGTTGACGACGCTCAACCTTTTTTTGTAATTTTAAGCTCGACAACTTTTTTAATGACTACTTTTTTTATTATAAGTCGGTTAATAATAGTTAAATCTGGAACAAAAATCTGGAATAATAAATTTATGTCGGTAACAATCAATATGGTACTTACTTGCTATACTTTACGAATTATTTAGAGCAAAAGCTTGATTGAAGTTTATGCAAACTTTTTCGATTAAATGCATCGTTCTCGAGTTATCTTTGCACAATCTGGAAGAACAGTTATTTTTGTATACTTTCTTTTACGCGTAGCTACTAAAAATCACCTTGGGGGGAAGGAAAAACCTAGGATAGTCAAACTTAAGTGGTTGAAGCAGTAAAATATGTATTCGGAATTATGTCTGACTAAAAATTCATTGATTTATATACATGTTGGCATAGACCACTTTTTAATTTATATTCATGTTTGCGGTGGTTATATTTTTCAATTTTGCAATGTTACTTCAAAATAGATTTTGTTAAAATTAATAAACTTCAAATAGTACTTCACAAATTTACCTTTTTTATAATGATTATCAAAGACAATCAATGAGAAACTCGATATTTGAAGATGATATTTCAAAAATCTACGTCAATTTCTAGTATAATTATATGCAAAATAAATACGTATTTCAATTGCAAAGTAGTTACTCTTGGCTTATTTGATAACCCTTTCTCACCTCTCGTAGTAATGTTAAGACTTAAATTGCAAAATTTGTCCCAATTTCTAGATCAATTATTTGTATTTTACAAATACAAATTTATAGTACAAAGTAGTCATCATCAGTATGAATAAACCAATCGTAACTATCTTCTGGATATGGTATCGAAGATATACGTTACTCGTTGCTAATTTGATGCGTATCTCACAAAAAATGCTTACGCACCAAATAAGTGTGTTTACCGGGTTTTTAGTTACTCGATTAGCTAATTCATATTGATGATGACTACTTTGTAGTCAAAATACGTATTTATTAAATACAAAGATTTAATAAATTGATCATAATTTATAATGCTATCAATTTTTAGAGGCTTAGATTGATACATCGTAAGAGAACTAAATTTATAGGTGTATTACTGGATTCAATTTTTTGGAAATAGATTGCTAAGGATCCTGATGTGTCAAACGAACCTTGTGAAAGCTCAAACATACATATAGTAAAAACGTTCTTATGCTATCGTCAAAACATAATTTAAACATTTTTATTTACACATGACTGTATAAGTTAAATTTAGAATTGTTTAAAACATAATTATTACTCGTCTGACTACCCAGGAGACGGCACTATTTCAGGTATTAAATGTCTTTTTTAAATCTATATAAAATATTTTATATGTTTTTGTTTGTTTTTTATATTCGTTATCACCTAAAATATACTTAAAAGTAAACCATAATTTCAAAAGCTAATCTTAGATCACCATTAAAGATTTAAAACACAAATTTATTGAATACGTTTTTTTTGTTCGTTGAGTTCTTTTACGTTTTATTACTCATTTAACATAAAGTATGGGTAATAAGTTTTGTAAAAGATCATAATTATTATGTAATAATATTCAATAATAAATAATCTTTAATTATTATAAGAAGGTATTGACTATATCAAAGATTTTTATACCCAGTATATTTGTAAATATACAAGGTATATTAAGTTTAGTCCCGACTTTGTAACGCTTGAAAATATTAATCCTTGACAAAAATGCTTCAAAAAGGTATTCATAAAATGGCCTAATTCGGCCATTTTCACATGTCCGTCCGTCCGTCCGTCCGTCTGTGAAGCCGATAACTCACGAACGAAAAGAGATAACGAGCTGAAAATTTTTGTGTGTGTTCTAGAGCAAAAAAGTAAGGTCAAGTTCGTTAATGGGCAAAATCGGAACATGTTTCCGCCCGCTATGAGGGGGGGAAATATCCGCCTTTGAAACCGTAAGAGATAGAAAAAAAATTTTGAGACAAAAAATCTTCTTCTTTTTAAAATAATCATCTTTTGTTTGAAAATTTTTTCCATAAACACAATAGTTTTCTCATAATTTGTGCAGAAAGAGCAAATAAAAGGGGGGAATTACACTTCTTTGAAACCGTAAGAGTCAGAAAAAAAATTTGTTTACAAAAAATCTTCTTCTCTTTATAATAAACAACTTTTGTTTGAAACACTTTTTCATAAACTCAATAGTTTTCTCAAAATCTGTCCTCAAAGTTGAAAAAAATGATAAATACAATTGATAAGCGAATGAAGGCATGGTCTCCATGTACAAACGGGCACATGACAAACATAACATACATCAAATAGTATTGTTTTTATGTTTATTTCAGTTTTTTAAACCATAAGGTCAAGGTTAAGTGATTTTCCTTTTCAAAGAAGTAGTTGGTCTCGTACAGATGTCAAAATTTTGCAAAAATTTTATTCAAAGGTCCATCGATCCTATCAAAAATCATCAAAAAAATTTATATACATATATATATATATCTATATATATATAAATATCTATATATATATGTATATATGTTTATATATATATACATATATATATATATATATATATATATATATATATATATATATATATATATATATATATATATATGTAAAGAAAGTTGACTTTCTTCATTTGAATCGCGCGCGCCTCTTTCAATCAATTCTCACCAGATGGAACAATATACAACAATTTTGACAGTTCAGTACTAAATAAACATAATATTAAAAAGTTGCAATAAACTATATTTAAAAGTTAAATAATAATTAAATGTTAAATTAATATATAGATTTTGTTAAGAGTGTTAAGTTAAGTGTGTGAATTAAAGAAGTGATAATAATAAACTGTAATTGTCGTTTCTTTATTTTACAGGTAAATTTTGTAATTATTGTAAATAGTCCTTGTAAATAGTAATGAATTAAAACTTTATTTTACAGAGAAACTAATTTGTTTATTAATATTAATCAAATATTAACACCCTTATAAAACGACAATTTTGGTAAACATGAAGCTGCAGTTTACTTTTAAAGTCGTAGCTGCTCCAAAAGATGATAAGACCAACATGATAGTTATAACCTCGATCATGACACAGGATGGAAAAATGTATGTGTTACCAGAGCATATTATGCATATTGGTGCACATAAGGAGCTACAAAAAGTAAATACATATAATAAAGTGAAAGCAAGTTTGAAAAGAAGACATGATAAAATAAGTGCATGGTTTATATTGACAGATGATCTTGAAAAAACATATATAGATGAAGCAGGAAATTTACAGTTTGAAGATAGATTTCTACAAGAAATAGATATAAAAAAAACAGTGATATCGAAAAAACAGAATTAACTAAAATTTTAGAAAAATTAGTAGAAGCCTCACAGAAAAAAGGAGAAGAAAAAAATTTAAAACATATTGCAGATAAGCTGATCGTAGAAAAGTTTAATAGCAAAACTTTAAATGCCCATCAATGGATAATTACATATGAAAAAGAATGTACAAGATTACAGGTAGATAAAGAAGAATATAAGATTGAAATATTAAGATTTTTTCTGGATGATACAAGCCGAAACTGGTATAATGCAATGACGTTGAAAGAAACAGAAAATCAGTGGGATACATGGAAAAAAGAATTCGTAGAGACTTTTGGAAATAAAGGATGGAATAACAGAGCGTATGCTCATTATTATAAATACAAAGAAGGTTCACTATTAGAGTATGCCATCAAAAAAGAAAAATTATTATTAGAAATTAACAAAAATATGGACATGGATACTATTATAGATAGAATTGGATTTGGTCTACCAGAGAATATTAGAGAAAAAATAGATAGAGAAAATTTAAAAAATATAACAGATTTATTTAATGAATTAAAAAAACATGAAGGAAAAGTAGGTAAAAAAAGTATGTTCAAAGCAAAAGATACTAAACAAGATTGGAAAAATAAAAATGAAGAAAAGAAACCATGTAGGACATGCGAAAACTTAAACAAAGGGGCAAGATACCACCCAGAAGATAGATGTTGGTTTAAAACAAAACCAAATGAAACCAAAGAACAACCAAAAATAATAGGTAATAATGCTGTTATAGAAGTGGATTTACAAGATGAATCAAAAAACGAATAATCACACCATTGATAAAAGTAAAAATGACACTAGAAGATAAACTGAATATAGATGGAATTTACGATCCAGGATCACAGATATCAATAATAAATTCAAAACTTATTAAAATAAGAGAAAATAAAGAAGATAAAAATAAAATATCATTAAAAACAGTCAATGGTGTAACACAAACAAATGGATTAGTAACAATAAAAATTAAAATATTTGATTTGGAAAAGGAGATAGATGTATTTATAGTGAAGAATGATAATTTTGAAGATTTTTTGATTGGCTTGGATATGATTAAACTATTTAGATTAACTCAAGATGAGAACTTAAATATTTCTCAAAAATTAATAGAGAACAAAATTCAAACAAAGACAGAAAAAACGAGCTCAATAGAAGTTAAAGTGAACTTTAATGAACATGTCCAAGAGGAAGAATTTGAAGTGAAATTGGACCACTTACAAGAAAAAGAAAAATATAAAATTGAAAAATTAATAGATGAATACAAAATGATTTTTGCAAAAGACAAATATGATGTAGGAACAGTGAAGGATTATGAAGCAATTATAGATCTATCGGTAGATAAATACTGTAGTAAAAGACCATACCGATGTACGATTGAAGACAAAAAAGAAATAGAACAGCAAGTAGCAAAATTATTAGAAGAAAATTTAATCGAAGAATCTTACAGTCCTTTTGCGGCACCAGTGACGTTGGCCTTTAAAAAAGATGAAGGAAAAAAATCCCGATTGTGTATCGATTTCAGAGATCTGAACAAGATAGTTATACCACAAGCTCAACCGTTTCCACTCATTGATGATTTAATAGTAAAAGCCAGAAACTGTAAGTACTTTACAACTTTAGATATTAATTCTGCATTTTGGTCTATTCCACTAAGGATAGAAGATAGAAAAAAAACCGGGTTCATAACACAAGAAGGCCACTACCAATGGACTTGCTTACCATTTGGCTTAAAAACATCCCCGGCAATATTTCAAAGAATATTATCCAATATACTACGAAAACATAATCTCAAAAATTTTACAGAAAACTATATAGACGACATATTAATATTCTCAGAAACTTTTGAAGACCATATAATACACATAGAACAAGTTTTAAACGCAATTATAAAAGAAGGATTCAGATTGAAATTAAAGAAATGCACATTTGCATCGAAATCAGTAAAATATCTTGGACACTATATCGAGAATAACACAGTACGACCTATTAAAGATAACTTAATTTCAATCCAAAATTTTCCAACCCCCAAAACTGGGAAAAACATTAGACAGTTCTTAGGAAAAATTAATTTTTACCGTGAATACATACCGAGAAGTTCAATAATACTAGATCCGTTACATAGATTATTAAGAAAAAATGTGAAATTTGAGTGGTCTGAAGAATGTGAAAAATCGTTTACAAAAATAAAAAAATTATTATGCTCTCAACCAGTGCTAGAAATATTTGATAAAGATTTACCCATAAAAATATATACAGATGCCTCACTAGAAGGTATGGGTGCAATATTAAAACAAGTGCAACGGAACGGAAAAGAAAAACCAGTAGCTTATTTTTCAAAAAAACTGAACGAAACACAGAAAAGGAAAAAAGCTATATATTTGGAGTGTCTGGCAATTAAAGAAGCAATAAATTACTAGGAACATTGGTTGATTGGGAGATATTTTGAAATATACTCAGACCATAAACCTTTAGAAAATCTTAACATTAAAGTAAGAACAGACGAAGAACTCGGTGAGTTGACATATTACCTGTCTCAGTATGATTTTAAAATAAAATATTTACCAGGTAAAGATAATCTTGAAGCGGACTGTCTTAGTCGAAATCCGGTATTAGAACCAGTTAAGTCCCAAGATATGCTAAAGATAGTAAATTTGATAAAAATAGATGAAATAAAAAAGGATCAAAAAGAAAACAATATATTAAAAAAGATAAAAAGAAAGATAATAGATAGTCATGGAATATTTTACAAACAAGGTAAAAATAAAAATAAGATAATCTTATCAGAAAAACTAAGCATTTAACTTATAAAAGAAACACATATAGAATGGTGCCATATCGGAATCAGACAAACATTAAACAAAATATACCCACATTATACAGCGAAAAATTTAATAGAAAATATAAAACGAATATGCAAAAATTGTAACATTTGCATAAAAAATAAATCAAGAGGTCAAATAAAATATGGATTAATGTCACACCTAGGACCAGCAACTAGACCATTTGAAATAATGTCGATTGACACGATTGGTGGTTTTGGTGGCCAAAGGTCAACGAAAAGATACCTCCATCTATTAATCGATCATTTTACAAGATATGCATTTATTTTAACATCGAAAACACAAACAGCAAGTGACTTTATAAAACTAGTCCAAAATATACTAGAAACTGATAAGATAGGTATGATAATCACAGATCAATATCCAGGCATTAATTCAAAAGAATTTAAAAAATTTTTAATAGAACAAGAAGTAAAACTTATATTCACTGCTTTAAATGCGCCTTTTTCCAACGGCCTAAATGAGCGGCTTAACCAGACAATTGTTAATAAAATAAGATGCAAAATTAACGAAACTAAACAAAAGAAAGCTTGGACAACAATAGCAAGAGATTGTGTAGATAAGTATAACATCACAGAACATTCAGTTACAGGATTTACACCAAAATACCTACTAGACGGTACAAACACATGTCTATTGCCCGAAGAATTAAAAGAAAATAAAAATGCAGAGGATTGGAAAAAAGATAAAAAATTAGCCTTACAAAATACCATAAAATCTCACGAATATAATAAAAAACTCTTTGATAAAAACAGAAAAGAACACGAATTCAACACAGGAGACCTAGTATACATAGAAAACGGAAACAAACTCAACAGGAAAAAACTAGATGAACTTAGGATTGGCCCATTTGAAATAATAAAAAAAATATCAGATTCAATATACAAGATTAAAACTGGAAAAAGAAATGAAGAAACAGGATTATTCCATAAAACAAAATTGATACCAATAGAGGATACAATAGATGATGAAAATTCTTAATATAATTTTCACGGTGGGAGGGGGAGATGTAAAGAAAGTTGACTTTCTTCATTTGAATCGCGCGCGCCTCTTTCAATCAATTCTCACCAGATGGAACAATATACAACAATTTTGACAGTTCAGTACTAAATAAACATAATATTAAAAAGTTGCAATAAACTATATTTAAAAGTTAAATAATAATTAAATGTTAAATTAATATATAGATTTTGTTAAGAGTGTTAAGTTAAGTGTGTGAATTAAAGAAGTGATAATAATAAACTGTAATTGTCGTTTCTTTATTTTACAGGTAAATTTTGTAATTATTGTAAATAGTCCTTGTAAATAGTAATGAATTAAAACTTTATTTTACAGAGAAACTAATTTGTTTATTAATATTAATCAAATATTAACACCCTTATATATATACATATAAATATAAATATATATGTATATGTATATATATATATATATATATATTTATATATATATATATACATATATATATATATATATATATATATATATATATATATATTAGCGTTGAATAACTAGCGTCGCTTAACTTAACAACTCGCTAAGTTTAACAACGCTTATCGTTGAGTTGCTTACGCTTCGCGTTAACTTTCTCTTCGCGTTATTAAGTGCTTCGTGTTGATTGACGCTACTCGTGAAATCATGCTTCGCGTTGAATCACTGACGCTTCGCGTTCATTAACTAACGCTTCGTGTTGACCTAACGCTTCCTATTGACCAACGCGAAGCGTTGGGTGACTAACGGTTCGCTTTAGCTTGCGTGATGCGACGGTTAACGCTTTGCGTTTACCAAGGCAATGGGTTGATTTACCAACGCTTTGCGTTGGCTGACTTATAGTTCGCTTTAGCTTACGTTTCGAGTTGGTTCACGCTTTTCGTTGGTTACCGATTCGAGTTAAATCACGCTTCGCGATATCACTGGCGCTTCGCTTTGCATAACTAACGCTTTTCATTGGCCAACGCTTCGCGTTGGCTGACTATCTGTTCGCTATTGCTTACGTTTCGCATTAGTAAACGCTAAGAGTTTACCACCACTTTGCGTTTAATTACTAACGCTTCCCGTTGACAAAACGCTTCCAATTGAAAAGCGCTTCTCATAGACCAACGCTTCACATTGGCTTACTAACGGTTCGCTTTAGCTTGCGTTTCGCGTGGGTTAACGCCTTACGTTTACTAACGCTTCGCGTTGACCTTACACTTCCTATTGACTAACGCTTCTCATTGACCAACGCTTCGCGTTGGCTGACATACGGCACGCTTAAGCATACAGTTCGCGGTGGTTTTTCGCTTTGCGTTGTTTAACGATTCGCGTGAAATCACGCTTCGCAAATCACCGACGCTTCGCTTTGAATAATTAACGCTTCTCATTAACCAACGCTTCGCGTTGGCTGACTTACGGTTCGCTTTAGCTTTCGTTTCGCGTTGTTAAACGCTTTGTCTTTAACAAGCTCATGGTTCTCGTTGATTAACGCATTGCGTTGTTTAACGATTCGCGAGAAATGACGCTAATCACCGACACTTCGCTTTGATTAACTAACGCTTCGCATTAACCATCGCTTCGCGTTAGATGACTTACGGTTTGTTTTAGTTTACATCTCGTTACCAACGCTTTGCGTTGATTATCTAGTGCTTTGCGTTGACATAACGTTTCCTATTGACTAGCGCTTCTCATTGACCAACGCTTCGCGTTGGCTGACTTACGCCTCGCTTTAGCTTTTGTTTCGCGTCGGTAAACGCTTTGCGTTGATTAACATAGCCGCTTCGCGAATCACCGGCGCTTCGCTTTGACAACTAACGCTTCTCATTAACCAACGCTTCGCGTTGGCAAACTTACAGTTCACTTTAGCTTACGTTTCACGTTGGTTAGGTCTTTGCGTTTAACAACGCTTCGCGTTGACCTTACACTTCCTATTGACTAAAGCTTCTTATTGACCAACGCTTCGCGTTAGCTAACGTAAAGCACGCTTGAGCTTACGCTTTGCGTTGTTTAATGATTCGCGTGAAATCATGCTTCGCGAATCATGGACGCTTCGAATTTGAATAACTAACGCATCTCATTAACTAACGCTTCGCGTTGGCTGACTTACGGTTTATTTTAGCTGACGTTTCGCGTCGGCTAACTCTTCACGTTGTATAACTCACGCGTGCGTTCGCTTCGCGTTAACTATCGTTACGATTTGACTAACTTTTCACGCCAACTTTAATCATTAACGAATCGCGTGAAATCACGCTTTGCGTGTAATCAGCGACGATTCGGTGTCACGTAGTTCACGGCTTTGTGTTGACCTAACGCTTCGCGTTAGATGACTTACGGTTTGTTTTAGTTTACATCTCGTGTTTGTTACCAACGCTTTGCGTTGATTATCTAGTCCTTTGCGTTGACATTACGTTTCCTATTGACAAGCGCTTCTCATTGACCAACACTTTCCGTTGGCTGACCTACGGCTTGCTTAATCATACGGTTCGCGTTGGTTAACGCTTTGCGTTGATAAACGATTCGCGTAAAATCACGCTTCGCGGATCACCGATGCTTCGCTTTGAATAACTAACGCTTTTCATTGACCAACGCTTCGCGTTATCTGACAAACGTCTAGCTTAAGCTTACGGTTCGCGTTGGTAAACGCTTTGCTTTGTTTAACGATTTGAATGAATTCACGCTTCGCGAATCACAAACGCTTTGCTTTGAATAACTTACGCTTCTCATTAACCAACGCTTCGCGTTGGCTGACTTACGGTTCGCTTTAGCTTTCGTTTCGCGTCAGTAAACGCTTCGCGTTTACCAACGCTTCGCGTTAACCTAACGCTACCTATTCACCAGCGCTTCCCATTGCCCCAACGCGTCGCGTTGGCTGATTTACGGGTCACTTAATCTTACGGTTCTCCTTGGTTAACGCTTTGCGTTGTTTAATGATTCGCGTGAAATCACGCTTCGCGAATCACGGACGCTTCGCTTTGAATAACTAATGCTTCTCATTAACCAACGCTTCGCGTTGGCAGATTTACAGTTTGTTTTAGCTTACGTTTGTCGTTTGTAAACGCTTTGCGTTAATTAACTAACACTTTGCGTTGACCTAACGCTTCCTATTGACTAGCGCTTCTCATTGACCAACGCTTCGCGTTGGCTGATTTACAGCTCGCTTAATCTTACGGGTCACTTTGGTAAACGCCTTGCGTTAACCAACGCTATGCTAACGCTTCGCGTTGGCAAACTTTTGGCTAGCTTAAGATTACGTCAAGCTTTTCGTTGATTAATGATTCCGAACACTGACGCTTCACATTGGATGACTAACGCTTCTCATTGGCCAACGCTTCACGTTGGCTGATTTACGGTTAACTTTAGCTTACGTTTCGAGTTAAACTAACACTTCCTATAGACTAACGCTTTTCATTGACCAACGCTTCGCGTTGGGTGACTTAAGTTTCGCTTTAGCTTTCGTTTCGCGTCGGTAAACGCTTTGCGTTTACCAATGCTTCGCGTTGACATAACGCTTCCTATTGACTAACGCTTTTCATTGCGCCAACGCGTAGCGTTGGCTGATTTACGGGTCGCTTAAGCCTACGGTTCGCCTTGGTTAACGCTTTGCGTTGTTTAATGATTCGCGTGAAATCACGCAAATCACGGACGCTCCGCTTCGAATAACTAATGCATCTCATTAACCAACGTTTCGCGTTGGCAGATTTACAGTTTGTTTAAGCATACGTTTGGCGTTTGTAAAAGCTTTGCGTTGATTAACTAACACTTTGCGTTGACCTAACGCTTCCTATTGACTATCGCTTCACATTGACCAACGCTTCGCGTTGGCTGATTTACAGCTCGCTTATTCTTACGGGTCACTTTGGTAAACGCCTTGCGTTAACCAACGCTATGCTAACGCTTCGCGTTGGCAAACTTTTGGCTAGCTTAAGATTACGTCTTGCGTTGGTTCAAGCTTTTCGTTGATTAACGATTCCGAACACTGACGCTTCGCTTTGGATAACTAACGCTTCTCATTGGACAACGCTTCGCGTTGGCTAATTGACGGTTCACTTTAGCTTACGTTTCGAGTTAAACTAACACTTCCTATAGACTAACGCTTTTCATTGACCAACGCTTCGCGTTGGCTGACTTAAGTTTCGCTTTAGCTTTCGCTTCGCGTCGGTAAACGCTTTGCGTTTACCAACGCTTCGCGTTGACCTAACGCTTCCTATTGACTAACGCTTCCCATTACGCCAACGCGTCGCGTTGGCTGATTTACGGGTCGCTTAAGCTTACGGTCCGCCTTGGTTAACGCTTTGCGTTGTTTAATGACTCGCGTGAAATCACGCTTCGCAAATCACGGACGCTTCGCTTCGAATAACTAATGCATCTCATTAACCAACGCTTCGCGTTGGCAGATTTACAGTTTGTTTTAGCTTACGTTTGGCGTTTGTAAACGCTTTGCGTTGATTAACTAACACTTTGCGTTGACATAACGCTTCCTATTGACTAGTGCTTCTCATTGACCAACGCTTCGCGTTGGCTGATTTACGGCTCGCTTAATCTGACGGTCTGCGTTGGTTAACGCTTTGCGTTGATTAACGTTTCGCGTGACGTCAAGCTTCGCTTTGAATAACTAACGCTTCCCATTAACCAACGCTTCGCGTTGACTGACTTACGGATCGCTTTAGCTTACGTTTCGCGGTTAGCGCTTTGCGTTTACCAACGCTTTACATTTACCAACGCTTTCCGTTGATTTACTAAAGCTTCACGTTGACTAACTTTTCGCGTCGCCTAACGGCTTTTTTTAAACAACGCTTTGCGTTAACAGCCGCTTCGCGTTGATTTACTCAATTATATAACTCAATATTTAAATATATAAAAATCGCAAGAACATTAATATAATTTTTTTTAAATGCAAGAACTTTTTTACTGTTTCAAGAAAAATTATTAACACAAAACAAACATTTACAAATAATTCATATTTTATAAACATTGAATAGGCAGAAATATTCACAATTCAAACATTGATATACAACTCAGTATATACTGGGTATTCAAACAATTAACTCAGTTAGTTGTTACATTACTTGTTATTATAAATTTCAGCCCATTATTGTTTTATTATGGGACCATAATTATCATTTGTTAAAAAAATATATTTCTATTATTTTTGTTTTTTCACGAATTATTATTATTTCCAAAAAGATCTATAACTGTTATTGATATTAAATGTTGTCTTTTATGGCTTGCTAGTTTGGGCGTTTTCATATTTACCGACACCAACACGACATCAGCACAGCACCGATACCGGCACAATATTGGCAGAATATTTACATATTAGCAACGACACTGCACATGTAGTCGTCGTGTGCCGTTCAAGGAAGATTTATGACGGAAGTTAATAAATTGTATTTGCTTTATTAGCGAATTTCCTCCAAAGGTAATTCAGCTATTGTTTTTGCACCAATGTTGGAATTTCGTAAAAATTTCTTCAAATGTCCATCGATCCTACCTATTAGATGTTAAAAATCACTATCGCTAAAATTGCTAAAATTTGTATATATGTATATATATACACATATATATATATATATATATATATATATATATATATATATATATATATATATATATATATATATATATATATATGTACTTTTCTTAAATGTCTGTGGACTCTCTAGCGGTCACAGTTTTATTCCGATTGGAATGAAATTAGGTATTTGAGTCGCTTTTGATATTCTAAAGGTCAAGTTCGTTAATTGGTAAAATCGGACGAAGGAAAAGGGGGTTTAGAGGGAGGAGAAAACACAAAATTTGACTATCTCCCTTAATATTTACAGAAATATTTACAATTGAAAGTTAAAATTCTAAATATCTCTGTTCACATTAGAGTTTGAGAAAAATGATCAAGTAATGAATTGTAGCAAACTTGATTTTCTACAACTTTACTCCTTATACATTTTTCGATTATTCTAATATTAAGAGAGATATTTAATATTTTGTGTTTGTTTGACACGAATACTTAAAAATATATTTTATTGTAAAAAATTTTGACTCGTTTCCATAGTAACTATAAACTATAAAGTATAACATATAAACTATAAGCATTATACCGTTCTATTTTGGCTATTAATAAATTTAATTTTTGCAAATACTAAAGTCATATCAGATATTATATTTCATTTTGATCACACTAAAATTATGACCGCTAGAGAGTGATTTGTGTATTCTAAAGAAATTCGCTAAGTTGACGCAGCTCCTGCGAAACGAATTTTTTTAACTATTTTAACTATTTTCGTATGAGCAAAAATACATTTGATTACATATTATATAATATAATGAGAATAAGATCTAAATAAAAATGCTAAACAGTCGTCGACGACACGAGTAGAGTGACTGCTGCTCGCCGACACAACGTCACCGGTAAATCCACGATACCGGCATGTCAGCGATTGTGAAAATATTCCCATTTATTTACATAAGATTACGCGCCCATCGACATTATTGTCGTTGTCGTATCGGTTTCGTGTCGGACAGTGTGGAAATGTCTTGAATATTTTTTTAATGACGTGTATATTAAATCATGTTGACAAAGAGAATTTACCTGATATAGAGTCTGAGATACCCTATCAAACTGGCTAGTTTCGAGTACCATGTCTTCACTACAGAATCACTTTTTGTTGTTTTGTAATAATTTGTATTTGTGTTTACTTTCCTGTTGGAGCACTAACGAAACACTAATGGAATAATAGATTGATAGGCCTAAGAATTTAAGTGTGAATGATCCAATGTTAGACGTTGAATTTTTATTTTAGAGGTTTATTTCAGGTAATTGAGATGTGAAAAAATGTTTTCAATGGTATCGTGTAGGGTGTCAAAGGAAAGGTTAGTGTAGCCTGAATTCTACAATATACATGATGTAATTTTTTTTATAAATATTTTTCGGGGATAATACTGAGAAATTGCTCCCTCCCACCCTTACCATCAAAAGGATCGTTTAGAAAAATCTTAAAAAAGACATGAACGTTGAGAAATAGATGTAAATTACGGTAATGAAAGCAAAAATAAAGGTTCAAAAATGATAAAATCAAAAATTGGTCCCTAAGCTACAAAGATTTTTGATGTTTTAATATTAATTTCATTTGATATTGCCGTTCGTATATATAATGTTTGCAAATTGTCAAAATAATCTCCAACTAAAAGTATGCACGATCAAGATAAATATCGTCTTCAAAGAGTAGGTCACTTCTGTAAAATAACGACTTGTATTTCGACTTCACGAATAAACTTCACGGTAATCTGCACAACCTCAATCTATGGCAATCAAAAATTTGCATAAAGTGATTTAATTTTGTGTCACGAAACTTCCAGTGGCGTGATTTCTTTTTTCGGAAATTTGTTTTAATGTATTTTGTAATGTTTTTTTTTAATGTAATATTATTACACGTTCTCACAACACAACAACAAAATGTAAAATACATATAAAATACAAAAAAATTATGTATAAAAATTCTGTCTATGATAATTTATTTGTTAGAATAAAAATAAAATATGTACAAATATTATACAGGCATTTTAATGAGGGGGTCTATGACACATGACAACCATGTTGATGGACTTTAATGTGCCACTATCATCATTGTCTCCTCCTGTTGTTGTTCTATTGTCAACAGCACATTCTTTAACACACATCCGGGCATTGTGTTGTCCTCTGCCGCCACGATCACATCTCCAACTCTATACACACATTATTACCACCAATAATAATAATAATAATAGTAATAATATTAATTCCACTGACAATAATTTTTTTATACATTGAGGTATTATTTCCAAAATTACATGCATGAAATTTCATATGCATTATTTATTTTGTTAAACGTGTATTTGAATAATGAGTATTTTCCTTTTTTTAAGCGAAAAAAATGTACGTAAAGTAATCAAATAATTTAAATATTCCCTTATTTATTTTAAAATTTTACAAAAGGAAACCGTGAAACATTGCAATCTTTAACGGTTTCATACTAGAAATACTACCTAAAAAATTAGGTACTGAGTAACAGATATCCGATCAAAAACAAAATCCCAGCAAAAAGAAAAATATTTGCTGTCAAAAATAGTTTAATGATTCCGTTATTTGTTTAAAATTTGTTAAAGGAAGCCGTATTGCAATATTTAACGATTTCACACTTACGAGCCAGTCCAAGTGGCCAAGCGGTCTAAGGCGTTATGCCTGCGCAGTATGCCTACTTGGAAACTGAGAGGTTATGGGTTCGAATCCCGACATCGGCAGTTTGTCAATTATTAAGAAAAAAAAGAGGTGGTTAATTGACTAAACGAAGTAACCGGCTATACTTGAGAAGGTTTTCTGCAGTTTCCTCCACGAACTCCAGATGAATATCGGCGTAGTTCCTATCATAGTCGGCTGTCTATACACAGCTATCAGCTGTCTATGCAGCCGCATATCCTACAAATTCCTAGTCTATACACAAAAATTCGTTCCACTCCACTCACATCCTCACATCCCTAGGCATCACAATGGACCTTATGGTCGAAATGTAGCCCGTCCAGGGCATCCTATACAATCTATCTATCTATCATACGTATTAGAAATACTACTTTATTAAGTACTGAGTAATCGATATCCAAACAAAAACAAAAATATTAGAGGATTTAAGTTTTCGCATACAAAAAGTAGTTTTATCCCAGCAAAACCTAGAATGTTTTCCTTCAAAAGCAGTAAAATCTATGTAAGGGCCAAGTTTTTACAAAAGTGAGAAAATTGTTGGTATATATATTTTGGAGAATAATTTTTTTTACTACTCCACTGTTTAAAACTTATTATTGATATTTTTTCATATTTTTATTATTCAAAAAGAATAATTTATATAATTATTGGTTTATGCGAGTTGAGAATTTACATAATTTCAACAAACATTTACTTAGATTGGATATGACTTGCGTATATCCAAGCTTACTTCGATATTTCTGCACATATTTCAAATGAGTTACAAAAAGAAAGCAGTTACTAAAAGTACTTCTCTCAGTACAGTTACTAAAAGTAATTGTCTCACATGAATTGGTCAGATGGTGTTTTGAATTTTTGTTTCTTCAATTTACAAGTTGAATATTTGTTACAAGTTAAATATATTTTATTTTAACATATATTTTGTTTTGTTCTTTTTTTTGTACTTTTATTTTTTTTCAGATTCGAATCACTTGTCGATAACTTAGACACTTACTGGATAGTAAAGATCTTACTACCTCAATATTATCTTTTTAATGGGCCCAGCTTTTATTGAAAGACTTTCGGTTCAACGTGTTTCATTATTTTTTCGTTTAGTTTTCATTATTTTTTTTTACATCATAATACCTCTTTTAATTAAAATTACTAAATTAACTTAATTTCATATTTATGAAAATAATTGATAATTCAATTATTTTCTATAAAGTGTTTAGTTTTTTTTTAAAACTAAACACTGAATTTTTTTTTTTTTAAATACAATTTATTGTGTAAGTTTCTAAGGTGCAGGGTATTTTAAATTTTACTTGGCAAGTTTATTTATTGGTGTATCAATTGTTATAAAATCTGACCAATGCGCGGAAATAGAAACACCTGGTATTCAGACTATTTTCGTAATATCTGTTTCAGTCTGTAAAATCATGAGTGAATATAGGCATTGTAAATTACCTGGCAAGTCCTGGTAGTGACCCAACCATTTAATTACAGCATGTATTAAGGAAGCTGCTGTTCATCAGGTTTTTACAACAGATAACAACCGCGCCCAAACTTACAAATACATTTAAAATTGTTAACTACGAATGCATGATCAGTTTTTTAACTGAAAAGGTGTAAATTGTATTTTTTAATTTTAATTCAAACAATTTAAGCAATAAAAACACAATTTGTTGCAAAAGTTATTGACTATTTACAAATTCTAGAGTGATGTTATTGTACACGAAGTACAACTATAAAATACGATTTCGAGTGTATTTATTCTATTCATGTGACAAAGTACCTATATGTATGTTGTCCACTCAGCAACACATCTATACTATAGCGGAAACCACATATGTGTAAGCATTAATGTATTACAATTCGATTTTATTAGCTATTTATTGCGTTTTGTGGTTGCATTTATAATTATTATTGCCTTCATAAATTTATTATTTCTTTCGAATCTTAAATGAATACAAATTGTATTTACTACTAATAGATAAATACATCAGAAAAGTTACATATTGATATTGAAAAAGATGAATACTATAGAAGACGGTCATTAACCTTAACCTAGCTCATGAAAATAGGTGGATAAACAGAATGGTAAAATTTTATCGATAGATCCAAGGTTCTGATTTTCTAAAAACGCTGAGACACGCATTTCTTCATTTATGAATAGTGTAAGTAGCAATTTGCATGTCTTTAACTTTATACAAACGGGATCCTCATACAAACTCGAACCACCTATATCACTCCTTAATGTATTAAGAGAATAAGAAAAATATTTACACTACCATGAACTAAAATAATATTGACAAAATGCTATTTGAAGCCGCGCTTGACGTTCATCCGTATAGCTCCTAATTTTGCCCCTAATTTTGCCTCTAAATTCTAGTTTTTTAATTTTTAGGCAAGAACCCTATGCATTTCAGAGATAAAAAGTAGCCTAGCTCACGCCCTGTATTGTTCTCTACATGCCAATCAAAGTCTCGTCAAAATCGTTTCGTAGGCTATCCCGGACAAAAAACCAGACAGACAGACAAAATTAAAAAAACGTGTGTTTGGGTTTTGTTTGAATTTGTGGTGCAAATAAACTTAAATGGCCTTAAGAAAGATCGTTTATTTTGAAATTATAGACTCTTATAGACACTTCAATTATAGACACTTCAATTTTATTTATTTGTATAGATAAACTTTTTCATTTTACTAATATATAGAGATGATGATTTTAAAGTCCCCCCTCCTCCCTTTCCCTTTGACCGATTTTGTTAATTACAAAAGTATGGAACGATTTGTATTGTAAATAAAACTATCTTCTGAACACTCAACACTCTTCTCAAAAATGTCAGAAAACGCATCACGTCTTGCAATTACCTGTCTAATTATTTTTTCACATTTTAGTGGTAATTTACATTTTACCATAATTTCCAGTGCCGCAACTAAATTTCTAAACCGTCACGTATTTAAATTTTCCATACTATATTTATTATTTTCAAACTTAGCCTAATAATAAAATCGTTTATACTTTCGAATTACATAAAATCAATAAATTATCTAAAATTTATGGTGAATAAATTGTTGTCAATATTTATAATATAAAATTTTATTAATACATCAAAATATTTTTTTCTATTTGAAAATAAATCACTCAATAGAAAATAAATATCACTCCCCTATTTTAAGCAATCAATACACTCTGGATAATAATCTTTTTTAATCTTTTATAGAAACATTTATTGATGTAACGAGGTATCAATGATATAATAAAATGTTAAAGGTACTTACTGTATTTTCAAATCAATAATAGAAGAGAAGCCAGTTAGTTACACTACCATTTATATATATATATATTGATTGTTAAATGATGACAAATGTACATACTAATATATCATTGTATTGTGTTCATGTGTTGTATTTCACAAACATCCCAATAAACTGTGGATGGTATAATCAACCACATACTTACCGATGATGAAATCAATAAATTTTAACATTTTGACCTCGGATTGAATAATAGATTAAAGTGTACCTCTGATTTTGTCACAAAGTACAATTCTAAAAGTCACAATATATGAATAGAGACAAAAAATAACAGTTTATAAAGCAGATTAAATGACATTTAAAAACGTTTAGGTAGTGAATTTTTTTTTTCAATACAATAAATTACAACAAAATTTATTCAAATGATTGATTGTAATCAATATTATTTGTTAAATAATCGTTTTTTACTATTGATGAATTTTAATGTACTTATAGAATTGAAAGGTCATGATATGTATTCAAGCTTTAATCTCAATAGAGACATTTAACATATTTAACCTTCTAAAATTTCTATATAATGTTATACCAGTTGGAACTGTAGTTCTTAGATTTGCTCTCTGGTGGGTAAATTATAAAGTAGAACTATTAGGTCTATGTTTCCTGTCCAAATCCTCGTGATATTCCTTACGAGTTTTGTGGTTACGCTCTGGTGAACAACTTCGTAACTACTGCTAGAGGGTTGAAATTTAAGCACCGCCAAGATCCCAATAATGATTGTTTATACACACTAATTTTTAAATATTTTTTTGCATAAATTTCTGATTCTAAACTGCTTTAATTTGAATTACGAGACGCTACATAAAAACGTGATACCATTGGGTTACGTTTTTCTTACACCTCAATATGATCACAACCAATATCAATTTAAAAACTACTTTGAGAATGTAGCTCCAAAAGAATTTCAAGGGGAAATAATATTATCAAAACATATACACCAGAATAAACAGCCCATAGTCTATAGATTTCTGGAAAAGTATATCCAAGACTACACAGGTCTCGGGGAAAAGACATATGTCAAGAGTTACTTTCTCGTGTCTACCTGTCTGTTTCGCAACAGGATAATTTTTATATAGGTTTTCAGATTGAGTTAATCAGTTTTACCGATGAAATGATAAGTTTCCGTGTCAAATTTTACAATTAGTCATAAGTTGACTTATCTCGACAGCCAATTTCTCCGTTGAACGATGAGCGTTACAATATTTTGTACAACTATTTCACGAACAAATAGCGGCAACTTATGAGCATATTTTCGACTTTATTTGAAACAGTTGTTGTGCTAAGTTGGCAGATATTATTTCACGTCACGATTATTTAAACTTACAGTGGTTATTTCCTTGATAACAATCCACAGTTAATTGAGAAATCATGATTTAATTAATTTTTCGCTCGTACAGCAATAATAAAGATATTTTAGCCAGTGTTACTCATCATTATTATTCTAATTATTAGTTAAATAAAATAATACGTCCAGATAGTGCAAGTTTTGTGATGACATAAGTATTTCTTTTTGGAGGTTATTTGTATGTTCATATTAATCATAAACAACTTATCAATAAAAATAATACGTTTTTTTAAAAGCTACAGAATTTATTTTATTAACCCGACTTCAAAAAGGAGGATGGTTCTCAATTTGTCTGTATATTTTTTTTTTAATGTGTGTCACCTCAGAACTTCGTCATTTATGAACCGATTTTCAATTTTGTTTTTTTGTTTTAAGGGGTTTGGTTTCCCATTGGTCCCATTGTCACCAAATCGCATTCTGATGAGGGGATCTCCGGAAAATCGAGGAAAATCCTCAATTTATATGTGATAAACGATTTCTGCGAAATTTTTTTTAATTTTTATAAGACTGAGTTTAACAATGATTGTATACATCTTTTTATATATGGTATGTTTGATCCAATGACCTGACAGCAATGAGTGTATGCCGTATGGTATGACTATGTGTTAACTAATTACTCAAGGTATTTTTTATATATAATTTGTTATTTTATTTCAATTGCAGTTTGTAAATTATTGTTAATTTTAATGTATTTGCTTGTTATACATAGATTCCTGATGATGTTGGAATAAAACCGACGAAACGATGTATTAAAGAATAAATACAAGTGTACTAATCGCAACAAATGAAGTTATTAAAGAAGAAACATTTTAACAAAAAAGTAGAGCCAACT
Source organism: Nineta flava (assembly GCA_963920215.1). Lineage (NCBI taxonomy): Eukaryota > Metazoa > Arthropoda > Insecta > Neuroptera > Chrysopidae > Nineta > Nineta flava. The sequence goes on from OY986042.1 coordinate 82,271,359, forward strand.
TCAAATAATGAATTTTTTTAGGACACGTTACTTTTAGTAGCTTGAGCTTACCAGTACACGACGATTATTACAGAAGCTGTCACAATGAGGGGGAGGAAAACATGATAACCCACCTTCTCTGCCACTGTCCAGCTCTTGGTATAATAAGACTGACACACTTAGCCCAGCCATACTTTGACGAACTCTCCGAACTAGAATCGATCGTCGTCAAATCAATTTTGCTGCTCTTGAACAGCTCTTAATGGCTCAAGGAGTAGGGGCTCTTTATAAACGGGTCTCATTGCCCAAGTGTGTCCCAACCAGTTAGCCACTACAACATAGCCTAAATTAACCTAATTTTAATAATTCAATTCAGTTCCAGTTAGTTAATTCCTATCAATTGAGACATATTCTTCGTTCTATCGATACAATTAGCATCGAACTCATAAGAATAATCTTTATATTTTGGTAAGGCTAGAGATGGGGCTAAAAGAGTATGGGGCTAAAAGTAAGTTCTTCTATATATGCATGTTTGATAGTATCCCATTTTAACCGCATTTAATACTTATGAGCATCTATGTTTTACCATATGAAGCGGAAAAAGTGTTTAAAATAATTTTCACACAAAAGAACAGAAATTTACTTATGCTAACTAAATTCTATACACTTTGAACAACAAGATCGCATATTTATTTTTATGTTAATATCTTATTTATATAAAACTTTGTAACAAAAGAAAATAACCCAATTAAAAAAGAGAAAACCAGGCTTTAGAAGTAAAAATTATTTTATATTTTAACATTCCCATACCCATAAATACAAGGGTTAATAATTCCGGAGTAAGCATCGCTTATACAAGAAACATTTCTTTTTAGCTGTCCAAAAGTCAAAAAAATTTATCTTTTTAAGATTATTTTACTATAATTTTTATAAATGGACTGATGTATAGCGCTCGTACATCCTTAAATATTAAATTTGGTTGTATATTTATTATGCATTTTGTTTACATGAGAAATTATCTGTAGAAAGTTTTTGGAAATTGGTTCTTAGAGACACTTCATGGCTGTTTATTTACGAAGTTCATAATTAGATATCCAATAAATTTACGTCATAAATCTACAGTTTTGATACTGTATAAAAATTCGTTACGCAGGAGCTGCATCAACTTTGCGAATTTCCTTAGAATACATAAATCACTCTCTAGCGGTCATAATTTTAGTGTGATCAAAATGAAATATAATATCTGATATGACTTTAGTATTTGCAAAAATTAAATTTATTAATAGCTAAAATAGAACGATCTATAACGATTATAGTTTATAGTTACTATAGATACGACAAATAAAATTTTTTACAATAAAATATATTTCGTGTATTCGTGTCAAACAAACACAAAATATTAAATATATCTCTTAATATTAGATAAATCGAGAAATGTATAAGGAGTAAAGAATTAAGTTTGCTACAATTCATTACTTGATCATTTTTCTCAAACTCTAATGTGAACAAAGATATTTAGAATTTTAACTTTCAATCTTTAATTGTAAATATTTCTGTAAATATTAGCGTACCTACAACTTAGTACCTACAATTTACTCCTGATTAATTTTTCGATTTTTCAAATGTTAAGGGAGGTAGTCAAATTTTGTGTTTTCCCCTCCCTCTATACCCCCTTTTCCCACGCTCGATTTCACCCATGAACGAACTTGACCTTTAGAATACCAAAAGCGACTCAAATACCAAATTTCATTCCAATGGGAATAAAACTGTGACCGCTAGAGAGTCCATAGACATTTTTAAAAGTACATATGTATATATATATATATATATATATATATATATATACAAATTTTAGCGATAGTGATTTTTAACATCTTATAGGTAGGATCGATGGACATTTGAAGATTTTTACGAAATTACAAAATTGGTGCAAAAACAATAGCTGCATTTCCTTTGGAGGAATTCCGAATTCAATCTATTATGAAAACAAAATCATATACAGAACTTATCGAATACATTACAGAAATGTGGTGTGAAATAAACATTCGTACAGATGAATTGAAAGCCTCCTCCTTTTTCGTCGGTTAAAAAGTATTTTAAATACATTTAATTATTTTATTATGACATCGCAAAACAATTCTATCAAAATGAATATCCAAGATGTGAACGATTACGTTAAATATACGATCGAATAAATCAAATGAGATATGTTTATAAAAAAAAACTGCTATAGTCGTTTTTTGTTTGTTTGTAAATTGAATACCAAGTTATAGTTAATTTTTTTCATGCAATACCCGACACAAAAACAGACCATCAGAGAGATATAGAATATATTATACAGTTTCTTCGAACCAACAAGAAATGTTGCAACTAATGAAGTTCATGGTTCCAATACACGCATAGATGTAAAAAACATGTCTTATTTTTTTATATACCTAACTTCCTACTGTATATGTACACTTAGCCACAAAAATTGATGTCTTTTTTAGGATTTCATATTCTATTTGTGCCTTATTTATACGATTTTCGAAACAAATTTTCAAATAAATATTGTTACTATATTTCTAACAAACAACCAGTCCAAGTGACCAAGTGGTCTAAGGCGTTATGTCTGCGCAGTATGCCTACTTGGAAACTGGGAGGTTATGGCTTCGAATCCCGACATCGGCAGTTTGCCAATTATTAAGAAAAAAAGGGGCGGTTTATTGAGTAAATATGCATAAAGTCACCAAAATTTATTTTGTAGGTCAATATTTTCAATCGCAACAACGTTAGAACTTTTGGCTTAGAGATGTAAAAATCAACATCAAAATATTTATTAATGATCGTCGCATTTTGCTTGGACCCAATACATTTAATGGTATAAAATCGACGAGAAAGAATGGTAATACATTGATAGGCGAAACCGATAAACCAGAAGCTCTGTTACTTTTCATACAAACAAATAACAATGTAATTGTTATTCCCATTTACAGACGATGAAATTGATATTTTTCCAAAAAAAATATTTCTTGGGTAAAGATGTCAGTTTGTAGTATGTAACATAATACAAATGAAAGCCGTTTTTAAGAATTACTCATCGCATGAGTATAACAATTTTGTTATTTCACACCTCTAAGTTGAACTTAATATTTGAACTATTTTCAAAAACAAAATCAAAATAAATTCTCATAGATATATATTATTTGTTCATGTTTGTTGTTTGTATGGGAATAAAAGATTTGTTTACATTTGTCATATAGATTATAGATTACTTAAACAGGTGTTATTCTAACCACAAGCTGACCTAAAACCCAAAACTTAACTTTTTATAAAACTACATTATTCACTAAAATATAACATATCTAAAATATATGATATAATGCCTTTTTTTGAACACAAAATGAAATTTTTAATAGATGAATGAAAGAATATAGTTCGATTTATGAACATAATTGTATTCAAAGAAAAAATTCACTATTTATTCATTACAAGTGTTACAGTTCATGTTGCTACTTCAGTGTACACAATAAATATATGACACAAAAAATATTTATACATTATATTTCACAAAATCGGTGCACCAAAAATCCGGCCCGCCAAAACTATTAACCAGTTATTATAGACTGAATATTTTTTGTCCGTGTACCGTGTGTCTATTTGGTAAGTGTGCTTATTGTATACAGTAAGTTGAATTCGTTTTGTAATCAACTATATTAGAACGTGCACCATCCCGTAATGACTTTTGGATTTGGACGTATGGATTTTTCTCTTTTAAAAGCATACCGTATACCTAATTTAGCAAAGAAGATAGTCAGGAATACCCTTCATAGGCTCAGAGCCTATTTTAGGAAATCCAAAGGCACCATATAAACAAGTGATCAACGAGTGGATGAATATTAAACACCATGATCTCTGGGAAAATATACCGCAGAAAAAGCTCGGTAAAATACATTTTCGGAATGCATCCAAGTGGCGATCCCTCGACGTACTCAACCTGGATACAATTTCGAATACAATTTCCATTATGTGGAGTTAATCCATTATGGTTAATCCATTATGTGGAGATGTGCGGCGAGGAGTAGGAAACATCCAGCCACATCATCTTTTACTCTTAATCTCTCGGTTACAGTAGATAAAACATGCTCGTAGCATCTCACCCCGAATATATGAAAAATCTCCAGGATAGCTTGTTAAGCAATCTCCTGACTATTGCCAAAATCTGGGAGAAGCGAATCTCGGCAGACTGAAGTGAAGAGGAAGCACAATGAGCCATCAGGTCTATGTGCAATATTTTTATAAACTCGAAGATATATGTATCTATCTATCTATATCAAATTTTATTTCAATCAGACTAAAATTGTTGCGTAAAATGTGAGAATAGACACATACAGTTTAAGTCACTATTTTAGCCTGATCGAATGAAATTTGGTACACGGTGTGCGTTTTGTATTTGAAAGGTCTATTTCATTTATGGACAAAAAAGGAAAAGAGTGGGGTTTAAAAGGATGGAGAAACACAAAATTTGATCTATCTTAATATTGAAAAAATTGAAAAAATATATGAGTAAAGTTTACGTCCATTACCTGCCATTTTGGAATTTTTCATATATAGTGCCACATTCAATGAAAAGAAAGTTTAGAAAATTTCATTTTTCTGAGGGGGTCCTTTTTGCTACGAGAGTTTGCCCCCCTACTTTACTTTATCGAAATCACAGCATGTGTACCATAATCTGCTCAAGATGCGCTGCCATGTGCCAAAGTAAAAAAATAAATAAAAATAAGTTTTTCGATTTTCCAAATGAAAAATATTTTTTTGAATAATGAAAAATTTTTTTTCCATATAATGAAAGGTTTTTGTTGAAATCGATATGAGCTATCACGAGCCCTTATGGAAAAAAAAGTGTATCGAGAAAGATGTAACTGTTATGAGGACGTCCTTTCTTGTCACTCAAGATAACCACAGCTTTTGTAAAATTTGTTATTTTTTAACCCATCTTTTTACCAATGTTAATGCAGCATTAATTAGAGGAATATTTTTCTTTTTTACCAACGCCCGATATTTCTTACAATTTTTCAACGCAGTGGCTATTATTTGATAAATGCTATCAAAAGCACAGGTGTTTGATAAAACAAAAATTTTATTGTTGACATGAACGTTTGTACTGATTGTTACGTTAATTAGGACAGGCAATGTTGTAAATATTTCTTGAGTAGAATCAAATTCCGGTAAGTGATTTAAGTAGTTGAAATTTTTTTTTCTTTGATTTTTGTTGTGTCAATTTTCTTTTTCTTGTAACTCGACAATGTCCTCATTATAATCTAATAAATGACAATAACAATAGACAATCAATTCTGTAGGACTTCTAACACCGTAGAACAAAATTTTTGTTACTTCTTATCTCACTCGTAAGCAAAAATAATACATATGGTAAAGAATGTGTTGATGTCTTAGAACAAGTTTCAACGTGTCTTTTTAATTCGAAGTATTAGAAAGAATTATAACAATTAAATTTTTTTCACTTTCAAAATTGTTCACTTTCCAAAAAAATATTTTTCGCTTGGAAAATCGAAAAACTTATTTATTTTTATTTTTTTACTTTGGCACAAGGCAGTACATCTTGAGCAGATTACGGTACTGTGGTTTCGATAAAGTAAAGTAGGGGGGCTAACTCTCGTAGCAAAATGATCCCCCTCAAAAAAATGTAATTTTCTGAATTTTTTTTTGTGTGCGGCACATAATAGCACATTTTGAGCATATTTCAGCACAGTATTTTTATATGAAAAATTCCATAATGGCGGGTCCAAGGTAATGAAAAAGTTTTAGAAAATTTATTTTTATACAATTTGATATCTTATCATTTTTTCTGTTATTCTAATATTTACGATTAAACACTAAACTCTTAAATTAAAATTTCAATATCGATTTTGATCCACGTTTTATAGGAGTCAAAATGTGTGTAAAGAAATGTTTTTAAAATTGAATTAAACTTAAAAGAAGAACAGATAATAAAATAAACATTTTCGGAGTTCTCGGGATGACACCTTTTTTCTTTGATTCAAATATGATGCGTAAATGATTGTCTTTTATATCTTGGACAACATGGCTATTGTCCATGGCTTGTTTGTGACCAGTTCAAGTGTCAGAAATGAATACATGCTTACAAGAATGACAAAAACACAACTCCTTTTCAGTTTCAATATGCTTGGGTAAACATTTGTGCAAAGTGGCATAGTTATCTGAGATAAAGTAATCTCCTACATTTAAAATTGTTCGAATTAAAAATCGAATTCCAAACTGTATTATTTAAACTGAGCCACAGCGTATTTATTTCATATATGTACAAACAACTTTGTATAGTTTTAGATGAATCCATATAAAAAAATAACTGACCAACAAAAACAATTTTATGGAATACTAAAGTGATGATAACTTTTGACATAAACACTTAGTACATTTATATGTGTATGAATCAACAACAGAAGATAAATTGTTTTTTTGATAGTGTTGTCTTTTAAAACAAACCAAATGAAACCAACACAAAAAAGGAAAGAACTTTCAATGGCGAACAGGCTCAACAACAATCATAAATGTGTATATCCATGAGTCAAGTTCACCAAACCGTAACTCAAAACAAAAAAAAAACATATCTGTTTTACTTTACGATTGTACAGGTTCCTTCCAATTCGATTACATATTTTTACATTCATTCACTTAGTACAACTAACTATATATGTACACATTTTTCCACAGTATGTGCTAAGAATATACTCGTATACATAAGATCTTCTTAAATTGTAAAAACTATCTACACTCCCGTTCACAAAAATAGAACCAGTTGAAACATACCAAGTGTTACTGTTTGTAAATTAGACTGTATCAAAAAATAGTTTTTTTTTTTAAAGGTGTTATCGAAAATATTATTTTTAATTAACAGGTGCCTCATGGTAATTTTCTATTTGTCATTCACAACTAACATGGGAAACTACATTAAATTTCAAGAATTTTCAACTTTTACCGCAACATTATTCAACTTATCGCAAAATTCTATAGAACTTTTTGTGTAGAACGTTGTATTTCATCAAATTATCTCCAACAAAGTTTTCGAAATTCCTGAAGGATCTTTAATTATTTGCATTTAAAAGTAAATTTATTGAAACGGTTAGAATACGATTTTTCAAAATAATTTTCCTTTTAAGTGCAAAAAAACTATAGATCCTTAGAATTTCGAAAAATTTGTAGAAGATAATTGGATCGTTCTACATAAAAGGTCCCATAGCATTTTGCGGTAAGTTTGACAGTTTCTGGGGGAAATCGAAAATTATTGTAATTTAATGTAAATTCAATTTTGACCTTGAATAACTTTTGAAATAGTAGATTTATCAACAAAAAATAAGAAAAATATTTCCCATTTAAATAATATGGGAGCTAGAAAATCGCAATGAGGCACCTCTTAACATTAATATTATGAGCTCAAAATTTGACATCATGGTTTTTTCGTAATTTGGAATGATATTTTCGATATCACTATTATATTTCAGATTGTGCTGCGATACTTACAACATTCCTTAATATTTTATGAGTGAGAGACTACATTCAAATGCAATGCATATCATAAATTGTCACAAGATGAGTATAATATCTCAAATCACACGAGTTATGAAAATTAATAATGATGCTGTTTCGTTCAAAAAAGATTACTCAAGAAAACTGTGTTATATATTTGGGGTAGGTAAATAGTACAATAAAACTTTCATATATTCTTTCCAAAAATTAATAAATGTTACAATTGTATTATGGGAATATCAGAAACGACGAAGGTGTTCAACTTTCCTTACTAGTTAGAAAATATACTTACTAGTAACTGAGCGTATAGGTTATGTATTTTTTACACACCAGATGTCAGCTATTAGAGGTCTATAAGGTACGCAAGGTGCCTGTAAATTTATATTTACTCGTAGTAAGATCGTGCAATTGAATTTATTTTTTTCAAAGTTTTTTTTTAATAAGTAGTATTGGGAAATAATAAAAAACGTATAAAAACAAACCGCTATAAATCATCTTACTTAATATTTTAAAGAAATGATATTACCTACTTTTTGCTGAAATATAATTTATTGTCTATTTTAAATGAATGCCACACAATGGCATTTAACAGTAATCTATAAAAATAAACTCGTTCTAAGTTCCAAATGGTAAGAAACTTAAAATTGTTGGGAAAGGCAACAATATTAATCGAAGATGAAACCAAAATATCAATAAATCACTTTAATAAATTTAGACGATATAAATCAGCATTCGAAAAAAAACACTATAGTAGGTTGTTGTTCAAAATTAACGTAGTTCTTGCCAATTTTTTTCAGAATTATGTGTACGCCATAATTTTAAATTATTATATAAAATAAATTCCAAAATAAGCATAACAATATTTCTAACAGACCTTTTCATTTCAAATTCCGATTCATTTTTGTTTCGGGCTAAATATCAAATAACCAATGTGAAGAAATAAGTAAACATTTGACATTCAGTCCGAAACAAACACATTACGATTCAGTCCGAATCGTAATTTAAATTTAGGTCTATAAAACACACACAGGAAAGAATCTCACCTATAGGTTTCTATACATTATTGACCACTCTGGAGCCACGGGGCTCCCCATAAGAAAGTGAGAGTAAGTAAGAAAGGTATGTTTTGAAGTAAGACGAAACGATGTTTCAATACAGGTTGGCCTACCGATTATTGCCCAATAATTTGTTTGATTTTGTATGTATCCTATGAGAAATTCCCGATTCACATAGATAAGAAGATGCGAAACAACTACAAAAACAACTAAGTTATTTATTTATTTATTTATAATAATTCCGGATATTCAAACGAAGATGGGTTTTCTGCGACGATTTCTCGGAATTAGATTCTGGAAAAAATTTCTATTAAAGCGGGAAATTAGATTTTCTATTAACAGGGGCCACTAAGAAATCACTCATTACATTTATATTTTCGAAATCTTTAAATCGATTATTAAATTGTAAAATTACCGTTTCACGAAAAACACTACTTTTACTTTATTTTTTTAAAGAAATTATGCGAAAAATAATTTTCATTAGCACGAATAGTACATTTCACTTTTTTAATTCAAAGTAGACTAACTCGAAGAAACTCAGGTTGAGTAAGCTAACATAAAATTCCCACTTTATGTAAAATTTAACCATTTAGAAATTAGTAACAAATTAGACCCCCCTCCCCCAACCCAGCTTTATTATTGGCATGTTTATTGTATCCAGTGGCATCAAATTCCCATGACACTATGCCCCCTACTAAGAAAAAATAATTAAATCAGGAAAATAATTATTTATTAGTTCTCCGATATGAATAGTTTAAGCAAATTATTCGGAATTTCCAAAAACCCAATTTTAAACGTAAATGTAAAAGATCAAAAGATTTTTATTTTATAATTTATATAACATTTATATTTTATTCATACACAAATATATTAAAAAGGTACATTTTATGCCCCAAATTATCAGCTCAAAATTCCAGAGTATGTATTGTATGTATTGTATACTTTGTATAATAATGACCACAAAAAAGAGTTGGTATTATTATATTTTTTTCAGAAAATGTTTTAATTAAAAAAAGAAAATCATAATAATTGGTAGGTACCCTGTATTTACTCTATCTCTCTTCCTACCTCTCACTCAGAGCTTGTGAAGTCAAACCCTGCCCACCTATGGACTAGAAAACTTATGTTATGTATCTTATGTGTTGAAACAATGTGACATTAATATTTCTATTTTTATTGTATATTTGATGAATATATTTATTTAATTATATACTTTCAGTGTCCTTTTGGTGTAATTGTGCTAGATTATGAACTTTATTAATATTTAGTTATCGTAGTACAATGTGAACTTTGTAACCACCAACAACCTCTGTATTCATTAACAGACAAAATTCTTTTCAGACAAAATCTTTTGGTTTATAATCCAATAAATTATCTTTTCATATTTTTGAAGTTATACTTTTCAAGTAATGAGTGCGTATTTTCAACATGTAACGAATCGCTGATAATAACACTTGACTAATGTAGCATTCGCTCAATCGATCTAGAACTGATTTCTGAATGTTGAAAGACAAGACAATATTATTTATACTTTATAGAAAGATTTGGTAAACTTTGGTAAATAGCTACATCGCCAGCTCTTACATTAGAACATTTAAATTTGACTATACAGTTGAAATTAGGTACAGGAATTGTTTCATCATTATCACTTTATGTTTCTGATAAAAGAAGAATATTAGAATTACGAGCCACATTATCAACGAGCATCATTACGAGCTCATAAATTGATATCAATTTATGAGCTCGTAAATTTTGTATATTACATGTATATAGAAATTAGACTAACTCTGATTATAATGCAAATAATTGATTTAATGCTAGTCTTGCAAACTCTAATTTTAACGGAAGAAGTGATACTGGATCTCTTATACCATTATAAAATGTAGAATTATTGATTTTAGATACAATATAAAATTATTCAATTGTAGTTTTTCACTACTTAATCATTTTATTAGACTTTTGTACCTAAATAGTAGTGTTGAACTTATTTAATATTATTTTAATAAATTATTCAAAAGAAGTATAACTTCTTATGTGCGTACATACGTAAGTACACACATACTTCTATAAAGCTTAGATTTCAGATTGAATATACTAGGATATGTTGGTTTATTCATACATACTCATTCGGATAAATACGTATTTGGATCATTTTTTCGATTTAAAAAAAAATTTCGATTTGTATTACAAAAATATCGATTGATATCCATTTTCTCGATTAGTTTGAAGGTAAATATGTTGATATGGCATATTTTTGATTATAAATGATACACTGCGTAATTCATCCAATTTTTTTTGTAAAATGGAAGTTACAAACTTAAATAAAAGTTTAATTGTCGTTAAATACTAAAAAACTATATCTGTCAAGTATAATATATAACATGTCAGTCATTTATGATAAAACAATTCTCTGATACCCGCATTTAGTGCCATTATGTGTATATGCTGTTCATTGTCAGAACTACTTAAATTGGTCTACTGCCCTCGTGTTACATGATAAACATTATAGTGTTTTTTTTCCTTTGATATTACAAAAAATTCCATTAGGATTAATATCTATACAACACTAACATGTATTCAGTTTTTATTTCTTTTAAATAATCATAAAATTTTTTCTTGGTAATTTTATTTCTTGGTAGGATTCGTAATAAGAAGTTAGATTTCAAAGAAGCTGTTCTGTTAACAGTAATCATAAGGTCGTAAAATTATATATTTCAACACAATGATAGAATATATTCATATTTCAATAAATAAGTTTAAAAAAACTAAAACCCATCTACGAAAAAAGAACGAAAGAAGTTTGAACAACCTTGTGAAGATTTCTCGTTGTCGAAGCCCGGGAATTGTGTCAGTTTTGCTGTGTGGCTCTTCAAACTTGTTTCATGCTAATTTCGTAGTCGGGTTTAAGTTTTTTAAACGTATTTATTCATAAAATGTACGTTGTCGAAATCTGTGAATTATAAGCATTCATTTGAAATGTTTTATTATGATCCGCCATGTTGAATTTAATATGACGTCACATATCTTATATGATACGCGGAATTCTAAGAAGAAGATAACGACACCTCATTTGTCAATTTGATAATTTGTTAACACCTCATTTCTTAATTCATTTGTGCCTTATAGGTTCGGATTTCGAAATGTTGCTTCGAGTTCGTCATTATAAATATAGTAACAACTTTTATTCGAAAATTATTTTCGAAACCAAAATGAATAAGGTACAAGTCAAATTTAAAATTTTAAAAACTAAACAATTTTTGAGGCCTATTGTACTAACATACATAGACTGCTACTAGTCCAAGTGGCCGAGCGGTCTAAGGCGTTATATCTGCGCTGTATGCCATATGGAAACTGGGAGGTTTTGGGTTCAAATCCCGACATTGGCAGTTTGTCACTTCACTCACATCCTTAGGCATCACAATAGATCTTAAGGTCGAAGTGTAGCCCGTCCAGAGCAGCCTCTACAATCTAGCTCTACATAGACTGCTAACACCGTAACCTTCCGTAGTCCAATAATAATTTATACATTTTCCGAATCTGTGAATGAAAACCATCCATTTCACACCAAACTTACATTTGATAAATTACTTCCACAATAGACAACGATATTACATTTTTATGAATCAGAAAGGGAATGATTGCCTCGTTGATTTGTTCAACTAGTTTTGAATAATTTCCTTGAAAAACTCCAATGTGTGCCGTGCTCAAACATTAAATATATAAATATTATTCACAACAAAACTGTTTGGACGTTGTTATAACAATTTAAAAGTCATAACACAGAAAAAATAAAACTATATACACGTGAACAAATTTTGAATATTTACACCAGACATAATATAAACAAAAATATGAAATGTAAGCAATGTTTTTAATATATTGTCAAAAAAAAAGGTAATAGGTAATTTTACCTCGAACAGATGTCATTTACATACATTGTACATGCATACAACCAAACATAACAGACACACCATCCATGAATTTATGTATCATTATATGAGTATTATTTATATAGGGTGTGACAAAATGAAGGGTTTAATATTATAATTGAAAATCTTTAGAAATACCTTATTGTGTATCTAAATCTTTTTGGAATAAAAACTACAATAAACTTTCACTATTAGCGAGTACTGTTAAACCCGGTATATATAATATATACATAGGTGTATTAAGTTTATTTTCGACTTTGTAACGGCTGTTTATGTTCGTCAACACGATAACTCAAAACGATAAGAGATAACGAGCTGAAATTTAAGAGCTAAAATGCAAGGTCAAGATCGTGAATGGGTAACATAAAGGGTTTACATCATTCAGATATAAAATTTCAACATTTGTCTTAATTCCTGGATACGTATAAATGGGTATTTCGACTACAAGGTAGTCATCACCAGTTTTAAGTTAGCTAATCGTAATTAATCTCTGGAAATATATGCCACTCGTTGATAATTTTGTGCGTAAGCGATTTTAAATTTATCTTGTTGTGTTTAGGCTTAGATAACGTTGTGCTTAGCAGTGTAAGAAAATATTTCCTGAATGAAATATCATATTTCAATACTCTATATAACGAATAATTCTTTCCAACATAATTTTTCGGGGAGAACATTTTCTTGACTAAATTTCTCTTAGAATTTAAATCTCCATTTCTTCATCGAAAATCTGACATGATCATCTTTTGTGTATGTAAAAAAAAATTAGAATTTTATTAATGAGTATTTAGTTTAAAAAAAAAATGGTGTTTAGTTTTTTTTTTAAAAAAAAAACTAAACACTTTATAGAAAATAATTGAATTATCAATTATTTTCATAAATAATGAAATTAAATTAATTTAGTAATTTTAATTAAAAGTTATTATGATGTATTTTTAAAAAAAATAATGAAAACTAAATATACAGTACTTTAAAAAAAAAATCCAAAACAGAGTATTGTATGTGGAATTATGAAAATTAGAAAACGATCGGTCCTAACGCCATACACGTAAATATAAAAAAAAAAAACACGTTGAACCGAAAGTCTTTCAATAAAAGCTGGGCCCATTTAAAAAGATAATATAGAGGTAGTAAGATCTTTACTATCCAGTAAGTGTCTTAGTTATCGACAAGTGATTCGAATCTAAAAAAAAAATAAAAGGTACAAAAACGGGAACAAAACAAATATATTTTAAAATAAAATATATATTTGAAATAAATAATTTCTAATGTAATACACGATAGTACAACTATCCTTAGAACACTAACATTGGTTGTACAAGTTATTAAAACAAAGATTACGTGAATATGTGCTAAATTGAATTATAGTAAAAGAAAACTACAGTAAAAAAAAAATATGTTCAAATATGTCTGATTTGCAAAATATAAATATGGATTACAAATTTAATTCAGATACATACTTGTATATATAAAGAGACATTACGCTTCTGTAAAGAAAAAATACACGGCCAAAAAAAAACCAAGCGTATACAAACAATATAGATATAAATTGAAAACGTCAATGCATATTCACATAAAATATAAATTGTACACCAAAAGTGTGTATTGAATGTGTATTGAATTGTTACAAGTTTGAGAGACCACAAGTTTTTGAATAGTGAATTAAATAAATTATACAAAAAAAAATATACTTAGATACAATCAGATAGAAACCATTAATTCGCCCATTCGATATTTCAGCACAATCCATAAAAAAATATTCAACTTGTAAATTGAAGAAATAAAATTTTTAAATACCATCTAATTAATTGATGTGAATCAACTAATTTTTGTAACTATTTTTTTGTGTGACTCTACTGAGAGAAATACTTTTGGTAATTAGACTGAGCGAAGTACCTTCTGTAACTAACTTTAAATCTGTGCTGAAACATTGAAGTAAGCTCGTATATACGCAAGTCATTTCTAATCTAAGCAAATGCCTGTTGAAACTATGCAAATTCTCAACTAGCATAAGGCAATAATTATATAAATTCTTTGAATAATAAAAATATGAAAAAATATCAATAATAAATTTTTATACAGTGGAGTATTAAAAAAAATTATTCTCCACTCCAGGGGGCCAAAAAAATTAGCGACATGCTAATTGGAGAATATTAAAACAAGAATGACATGAATAGATGAATGAAAAATCTTACAAATGTGGATTAGACGTGAAGATTCAAATACATTTAGATGTTTAATTAGGATGCAGTAACGTTACCATTCCCTTGATATCCTCTGAGATAGTATGGCCGAATGTTGTATATCGACATGCCGAAGGTTTTCTTATTGGATTTTGGAGCTTTTAGCCTAACTGAAGTTGGTGTAGTGAACTTTATTATCTTGTACGGTCCATTGAATTTTGAAGCGAATTTAGGTGCGATATTCTTGTTCATATTCGGGGCCAAGTTTTTAACCATGACCAATTGACCCACTTTATATTTAGACAGCGTTGGTTTATTTAAAGTCTGGTTGACTCGTTGTTGGTGAGCAATCTTTAACGCATCTTGTATATGTGCTTGTGATGGTTTAGCAGAACTCGTGATTAACTCAGTTAATTCGTTTATAATCACAAACGGCGTCAATAACTTTCTACCAAAATAAACTTCAGCTGGTGTTGAGTCGATTGTATTTTTGTAGGAGTTATTGTAATTGAAAATTACAAAACTCAAAAACTTAGACCAATTTTTATGTTGTACAGAATATTCCTTGAGAATGCATCCTAAATTATATTTTATCTGTCGATTGAGGCACTCGCTCTTGTTCGAAGATGGTGTATAGCTCGAACAGTAGGCAGCTCTAATACCATTGTTAAATAAGAAGGTTTTCCACTTGATCGACGCAAAGGCTGGTCCGTTGTCGGCTACAACAACCGTCGGATATCCATTTTGCAGAAAAATCTTCTGTATCAGTGAAATGGCAACGTCACTGGTCTGCCTTTTACATGGAAAGGCGAAAGCAAATTTTGAAAATCCATCTACAACAGAAAAAATATACTTAAAACCTTCACTTGACCTAATAATAGGACCGATAAAGTCGACGTACAAAGTATGTAGGGTATACTCCGGCACGGAACTACTCAACTGAACCCTATCGTTACGTGTATATGGCCTTATAGCCTGGCACACTTTACAGGTTCTGACATAGTCCCTTACTTTTGCATAGAGGTTTTTGTAGTAAAAAATTTTACTAATTTCGCGGAATGTTTTAATTACTGAATTATGCGCAGCATACTTGGAATCATGATAATATCGAAGAACGTAATCGAGTAAATTATCTGGTAAAAATATACGTTTTAGTCGATTCCTTCCGACGAACTTATAAATTAACCCATCCTTTATGCAAAAATTAGGGACATTCATCTGAGCCTTAAGGTTTTGATAAATGATTTTACATTCGGGAGAGTTACGTTGCTCGCTTTTAACAGAAAGGTAATCAAAATTTGTATTAGCTAAAACGTTAATAAAGTTCAGTTGCGCATTGTTCCTGATTTCTTCATTCACCGATTCTAAGTCAGTTTGATCCAAAGTATTGGTTATCTTTCTTAAAAGGTTTGCATAACCTGGATCATTGCTATGCAACTCTTTAACTTTAATGAAATTTTTGCCTGAATCTTGATTTGAATCAGTAAATTTGTTCACTATTAAATGGTCAGTTTCGTATAACCTAGATAGAAAATCGGCCATATTGTTCAATTTGCCCTTAATATGTTCCGGGGTAAAGTCATATCTCGAAATTTTAAGGATCCACCTAGATAATTTATTAAATTTATTGGGGGTATTAAAAATCCACAATAACGACCTGCAGTCAGTCTGTAGAGTAAATTTGCGGTCGGTTAAAAAATCTTTAAATTTATCTAGGGCCGTCACTACTGCGAGAAGTTCTAATTCATGACTGTTATATTTTAATTCGGCTGGATTCAATTTTCGAGAACAGTACATAATGGGGTGCAAACCGTCATCATACTTTTGAAGTAATACCGCGCCCAGACCAGTAGCTGATCCGTCAGTTTGTAGCACAAAAGGTTTGTCAAAATTAGGATGTTTTAAGACAGGCGCACTTACTAAAGATTTTTTTAAAGTAGAGATTGCATCAAGATGAACCTTAGTAATTTTGAACCTTACACCTTTCTTTTTTAAATCGTTTAACGGAGCTACAATCTGACTGAACATGGGAATATAGCGGGAGTAAAAAGCCGCAGCCCCAACTAGACGCATAACTTCTTTGACGTTTTTTGGAGTTGGCATGTCATTGATTGCTTGCACCTTAATAGGGTCTATAAAGCGTCCCTCAGCGGATATTACGCTACCCAACAAACGTACCCTCGACATACAAAATCGAGCCTTAGAAGGATTAATAGTGATACCGATAGACTTTATTTTAGTGAACAAGAGATTCAGGTGATTTAAATGTGATTCAATGTCGGGTGAATGTACAATTAAATCGTCATAATAAATAAGAAGAAATTTATGACGAAATTCTGCGAGACTGGAATTTAAAAAACGAGCTAATGATTGACTAGCCACCTTTAGCCCGAAAGGCATGGTATTGTACTCAAACAGACCATATTGTGTGACGATCGCGGTGACATGTTTCGAGTCATCTGATAATTTTATCTGATGAAAACTGGATTTCATGTCGAGGAGTGTAAATACTTTCGAATTACCTAAGCTAGCAAAAATATGAGCCATACTGGCTGAACTCATCGGATCAAACTCTATATGTTTGTTAACAAACCTATAGTCAGCGACTAATCGATAAGAATCGTCTTTCTTTTTAACAAAGAAGACGGGTGAGCTATAATTAGAGTTCGAAGGAGAAAGTACCCCTTGTGTAACAAGCTCTTGAACATGCTCGTCCAAAAGTTTGGCTTTATCGGGTGCCAGATAGTAAGGAGCTTTACAAACCGGAATGTTATCGATTAACTTAATTTTATATTCAAAACCCTTGGCAAGACCAGGAACGTCAGAAAAAATCGATTTAAAGTTTTGAAGAAGTGTTTGCAACACTTTGGTTTGTTTGCTATTAAGATTTACTTTCGCTTCGACAATGGTATTAATAATTCGATTATTATTACAAAAACCCGAAAACGGTATTTCAACATTAGGATGAAAATAAAATTTGATCGTCGACTTAAAGAAGTCCAAAATGATGTTGCAATCTTTAAGTGTGGCAACACCTAAAATTTCCTCAAACGGTAATGAATCTACTATAAAAAAAGTTTGAGTCCATGAAAAATTAGCCAATTTAAAATGAAGTTTCGCAGTTAAATTACATTTTAAAAAATTATTTCCCGGCAAAGAAATAGTTTTATCAATTGATTCGGTGACGATGTTTCTATTGTTAGCTTTTAACTTGTTAAAAGTCGCAGTTTTAATAGCATTAACAGTAGCACCGGAATCAAAAAGTGTTAATAAAGGATAACCTTGAATGAAAATGGTTTGTAGGGGTAAAATAGTATAATTTAAAATAACATCATTAATAAGAAACTTGGGGTCTATTGCGAGTTTTTTGGAACCGTAGTACTAACATTTATATTATCCTTTTTTCTTTTAAAACAAAATTTAAAATTGTGATTAGTACCTTTACAGAAAGTACAAAAAAATTTAGAGTCATTATGCGTATTTTGAATTGAAGTAACGTTTACACTGACGGGTGTTGTAGTTATTCGCGCTTGAATTTCCTCAATTTTAGTGATTAGTTGATACAAATCCTTATAAGTATCGGGAATTTGATATAAACCAAGAATAGATAGTACAGAATTATTGGCATGAGCAAAAATAATTTGTATGATTTCGGATTCAGATGAATCATTAAGTAGGATGTTCGCGAATTTTATTATTGAAGGAACAAATGTCGAAAATTTTTCAGTGTCAGGTTGATTTCGCCGGACTAATCTATCAATTAATATCTGTTTAGTCAAAGGTGGAATATAAACTTGTAATAAATTATGTTTAATATTTTGCCAAGACAAAGAGTCAGCCAAACAAGTAGACCAAAATGTTTGTGCGTTCAAAGCACACCTATTGATTAAAGATTTCAAAAGAACGTCTATAGGTAAAAAATTAATATCAACTAAATGTTGAGTATCGACAATAAACTGTATAATATTTTCTGGAACCGAAATGTCCAGAATAGTGATTTTATTTATAAAGGAATCAATACTCGGTTTTGCAAAAAAACTAAAATTTGAAGTTAATTGATTTGAACTTTTATTATTTGATAGAGTAGTTGTAATTGTTGCCAAGGCATCGGTAATGCTACTTATCTGTATGCTTTGCTGTTGTATTTGCTGCTGTACATCCGAAACGTGCAGCACTGACGCATGGAACTGTTGAGCTGTAGTGTGCATCTGCGTAGTTATAGCCGCTAAGTTAACCGCTGATACTTGATGAGGCGTGATGAATACGTCATCTGGTGCAGCTGGAGGATCGTCATCTCCTGGGGTACCTGGTGTATTACGAGTTGTTCTCGGCATAATGAAAATTTAAACCACAAACAAAATAGAAGAAAGAGAAAAAAAATTAGTACTAAGTTAAATATAATTATAGAATTAAAGAAAATGTAAAAGATATAAATGTATAAATATAAAGAAAAAATTATAATCATTTCAAATTTCAAAAAGAATTTCAGAATCACAAGTCGAGCTTTGTGAAAACTATCGAAAACAAAAGACACATATGGATATTTGCTCTGCTTCCATATGTGTATGTAAAAAAATTTTATTGGTGTTTAGTTTAAAAAAAATTGTGTGTTTAGTTTTAAAAAAAAAGACTAAACACTTTATAGAAAATAATTGAATTATCAATTATTTTCATAAATAATGAAGGTTAAGTTAATTTAGTAATTTTAATTAAAAGTTATTATGATGTATTTTTAAAAAAAATAATGAAAACTAAATATACAGTACTTTAAAAAAAAAATCCAAAACAGAGTATTGTATGTGGAATTATGAAAATTAGAAAACGATCGGTCCTAACGCCATACACGTAAATATAAAAAAAAAAAACACGTTGAACCGAAAGTCTTTCAATAAAAGCTGGGCCCATTTAAAAAGATAATATAGAGGTAGTAAGATCTTTACTATCCAGTAAGTGTCTTAGTTATCGACAAGTGATTCGAATCTAAAAAAAAAATAAAAGGTACAAAAACGGGAACAAAACAAATATATTTTAAAATAAAATATATATTTGAAATAAATAATTTCTAATGTAATACACGATAGTACAACTATCCTTAGAACACTAACATTGGTTGTACAAGTTATTAAAACAAAGATTACGTGAATATGTGCTAAATTGAATTATAGTAAAAGAAAACTACAGTAAAAAAAAAATATGTTCAAATATGTCTGATTTGCAAAATATAAATATGGATTACAAATTTAATTCAGATACATACTTGTATATATAAAGAGACATTACGCTTCTGTAAAGAAAAAATACACGGCCAAAAAAAAACCAAGCGTATACAAACAATATAGATATAAATTGAAAACGTCAATGCATATTCACATAAAATATAAATTGTACACCAAAAGTGTGTATTGAATGTGTATTGAATTGTTACAAGTTTGAGAGACCACAAGTTTTTGAATAGTGAATTAAATAAATTATACAAAAAAAAATATACTTAGATACAATCAGATAGAAACCATTAATTCGCCCATTCGATATTTCAGCACAATCCATAAAAAAATATTCAACTTGTAAATTGAAGAAATAAAATTTTTAAATACCATCTAATTAATTGATGTGAATCAACTAATTTTTGTAACTATTTTTTTGTGTGACTCTACTGAGAGAAATACTTTTGGTAATTAGACTGAGCGAAGTACCTTCTGTAACTAACTTTAAATCTGTGCTGAAACATTGAAGTAAGCTCGTATATACGCAAGTCATTTCTAATCTAAGCAAATGCCTGTTGAAACTATGCAAATTCTCAACTAGCATAAGGCAATAATTATATAAATTCTTTGAATAATAAAAATATGAAAAAATATCAATAATAAATTTTTATACAGTGGAGTATTAAAAAAAATTATTCTCCACTTTTTAATACCAAAATGACTATTTTAATGACTATTAAAATTAATCATAATTTTTCGTGGAGAACATTTTCTTGACTTAACTTCTCTTAGCATTTAAATCTTCTCTTAGCATTTTCTTCATGGAAAATCTGACATGATCATCTTTTTAATACTGAAATGTGTCAATTAAAATTAATTAAAAACCAGATTGAAAAATATTTTAGTGGTGCTAGCGCTACATGGATAAAAAAGTTATAAACTACTTTGATGTACAGTTATTGGCCCGTGATGTGACGGAGATGTTTTGTAAAATGTAAATTGACATTCAGTCAGATTATGAAAACTAATTACAAGCATTATTTAACTTCACTTTCTGTTTGTTTGTGAGGTTAAAATTGGACAATCGATCTTTCGAATCATTACGCATAATCTGATCATGTAGAAATTTTGCACACATCCTATGTGTCGATGACATTTCAATAATTTGGTTTCATGTATAGATGACCAAATGATGTTCAATAACATTCTCTGAAATATAAATTTGGTGAAGGTGTTGGTAAATAATGGGAAGTAGTGGAAGCGGTGGAAATTTGTAAGTCTTAAAATTAAAATAAATTATTTAAAAACGTTTTCAATATAATACACTAAAAAGTAGAAAAAAGTTGAACCTGGCTAAATTTGCGATTTAATATAAGATAAGTTGATTACAGTATAAGTTTCAATATAGATTCAATGGATGCATCAATTGACTGAATCGTATTGGTATTTTCTTATGCATTCATCAGTGGCAGGCCTGGACCATTATAGTTGTCAACTACCCTATAATAAGATACTCACTTTAATTTTTCAACACTCTCAATAGACAGAATGTGAACAAACAAATATAGTGTTAAACAAATTTAAAAATAGAACATATCATATAAGCAAAACTATATGTGTAAACAATTTACATATAAACTAAAAAAACCCATTAAAAAATGATAAATATTTGTTTTAATAATATTCAACCATGTGCATAAAATACATTTTCAAGTAAAGATAGAGTTGTGTTATGTGCCCACTAATTTGTCATTCATTCTCCTCTATATTTGTTATTTTAAAAACAATCTAAATATTGTACAATGTGTTGACACCAGATAAACTCAAATCGATAGTGATAAATTGATTTCAATGTCATATAATATGTTCGATGGTGTAACAAAATTTTAAAATCGTAACAAAATTATAACTCGATCTGTTATTAAAAATCGATTCTATTTCACTTTATTCATCCTGGCTACAAATGAAATATTTAAAGGCCCATAATGGTTTTATCTAAGCTCAAAGGTAAAAAAATAAGTTTTTGCATATATCTTTTAAAGTATAAGTATTCTTAATGAATTTTAATATGAAAAAATTAACATTAATTCCAAAAATTAAAGAGATTGACAACAAAATTAACTCAAATGTAAACAAAATCATGGGGTGCTCTCTACTCACTCTTGTCAAAGCAGAGCCAATATGAAGACGTTAGTAGAGAGATCAGCCCATGCTTTTGTTTGCATTAAAGTTAATGTTTTTACTAACCTTTTTATTCTATTTTAAATTATTTGTTATTTTTTAGTTCATATATCCAATAAAATCTTTTTTAAACTAAAAACTTTATTTTTTGTTTTTTAATACAAAATTATTTTTTCTCCTAAACATTGAACTAAAACTTTGTACACAAATCTGTTAACTAATGACTTAATTTGATAAAAATAACGATCTTGATCAAATATTTCGTTTCAAACCGGCTATAAATCAAAATAACTTAAAATGGTAAATCGAATGATATTACTGCCAAAGTTTCCGGTTATAGGGTTCTTTGACATTTTCTGTTTGCTTGGATGTGTATAAATCGAAAATGAATAGCTAGCAATAAATTTTTACATTTTTAATAACTTTATTAAGACAACCATAAGGCCTGACTGCTTAAACATAGAATATAAAAGATGGGAACAAGTATTTAAAAATTAATCATATAAAAAAAAAAAGCCACATATTAAGTTATAATTAAGCTATGCCGTTCGAGTCCATTCATATTACTCTAATTCAAATGTTATGAATACTACATAAGTAATAACTTATGAATTAATCTTGATCACACTTGACTGTTTTTTTGTTAGTTTTTTGTTTTAAATTAATTAATAAAAATTAATTTGTCTAACATTTTTGTTACATTAACCATTTTATGCATAGTATGGGGCATATAATACACATATTGTACACAAATAGTGGTCATGAATGATAAATGGTTCCATTCAAATGTTACATATCTAATTTAAAATAGTTAAGAAACACTAATTTAATAGATATATACATCTATACATTTTATATACACAATGCTACAAAATTATGTTTCACATGTTTATGGCAGGAGATGATAATGAGACTCATTATTAAAATGAGAAAAAACTAGAATAAAGCACAGTTCGGGTCCACGCCGTAGATATTTCTTGAATCTCTCTTGCTCATGATCTATAGACGTCGTTTTACACTACTGTGCATAGATTGGCTTCATTTTCCACTACTGCGCGTTAATGGGCCTTAGATGCGTATAGATGTACATGACCCGTAGACGTTTGGACTGTTGCTGGTTTCTGTATGCCCGATAAGTCAGATACTTAATCACTTTGCGACCTTTTTGTCATTTCTGTTCGATGCTGTCGTAGCTGTCGCATTCAAACGGCCCTGGATTTTTTAGACTCGTTGTATTCCTTTCAAAACGACTCTTGTGATATGCATTTCCTGTTATTCCGATCATATTTACGAGCTACATGAGACGAAATCTTTACAAAAAGCTAATTCGTGTTTATTCACGCTCATGCACCTTAACTGGTACGATGATGTCGCAGGCCAAATAAATACAGCGCAACAGGGACGCTTAGAAATGGTCTATCTGTTGTGGGGTTCCGTTGCAATATTAGCCTCGAAGTTATTAGCGATTGAAATAATGATATTTACTCATACAAAAATGTTCGATCCACCATCAGTGTACCGAAAGAATAGGCGTTTTAACGTCAGCAATGTATTGTTTTTGCAAAATTGAGTAAGGAAAGTGGTTTTTCGGCTCCTTTTTAAAATCATATTTTGATTAACACTATCGACTATAGACATTTCATGAACTTTCGCCTCTATTTCTCGTCGTTATATCTATGAAACATTTCCAATGCTACCAGAAATTTTATCATTTCTGCTACCTCCCAAAGTTCTTAATATAGAAGCTGAAAATGTTACAGTGTTAATTGTTGTTTTCATATGGTACTATATATATTGACCTTACCGATAATAGGGCCGTTTACATACGGAGTTTTTCCGACAGTTTCGAAGTCGAGTCGTGCCGTCGAATCCTGTGTGTAATCCTGTGTGTAAACACTGGCCGCCGAGATGCAAGAACAACACCGTCATGTACACACACACGCTCCAATCTAACGTTCCAGACCTCTAAGTGCAACTCAGAGTATTCACTGCAAAGTATTCAATTTCCACAAAGGCGGAAACTCCACGCGCCGCTCCAAAATCTTTGTATATTGCATTTACTCGAAGGGTTTTGGCGCGTACGCTCCAAACTCACGCTCCCGGCGCGTGGTTCAGGAGAGTTGCTCTATTTGTCTACCACACTTCCACGTCACGCTCCTGGCACACAGCTCCGGATTGACGCATCAGAGCGCCGTGCTGGGAGCGTCAGTTTCGAGCGTACGTGTAAGCCGGCCTAATATGTTTCAAACTGTTTATCTCATTTAATTTATACATAAAATAATAAACCTTTACAATTTGGCAATAGTAGATAAATAAAAAGATAAATTTAAGTTAAAGGTAATTTTTTACCTTCAGTATTATTCTTCATGAAACATAGTTTTAGAACATTCTGTATATACACTACATATGCTGCTCAAACGATAATTATTATTACATGTAATAAGTTAGCCTATTCTTTTTTAGTATGGTCATCGTTATTTTAACAATTTTCTCATTTTATAAAAAGCAAAACATGATTCAGTCAAGTTGCATTTGCGTGATACTTTAGCATTTGATTTAATATTAAATATAATAACTTCATATACAGGATGTAACAAAATGGTGTCGCTAACTATCAGTCATGTATACCTATGTGTCTAATTTGGAATGTAATTTCGTAACGGTGTTGATATGTTTGCCTAATTTATTATTTTAAAATCATTTTGAAAAATCCGCAGTAGGTTCTGGTGCCTAATAAGGCCCACTTTTAGCAAAATGACTATTAAAACGTAAAATTGTGTAATAAACAAAAATAAATAGAAATTTCGTAAACATTGATTATTTAAGCATTCGATATTTGAGAAAAATCATCACAATTTATTATGTTTCCATGGAAAAAATTATACTTTTAAAAGCTTGCATGCCTAATTAGAAACTGGGTCTCTCAATCAGGCTTATTACAAAACTTTGATAAATCACAGTTTATTAATATTATTCACTAAACAATCATTTTAAAAAAATATTTTCTTTTTTAATATTTATGTACACAACAATTCAGCCGAAAATAGGTTGGGCCTTGTTAGGTCTATTAAAAATGCAAACTGCATTAAAACAAAAAATTATCATTATATTTTCAAATATCTTCATTTCTCTGTTACTGTTGACTTATTTTTTACTAAATATTTAAAAAAGAAAGAAGTCAAAACCATAATTTAATTTTTAAATCACAAACCACTCTGGGCCTTATTTGGAGTCTTGAGAAAAAAATCTCGAACTTTGGTAACAGAAAGAATTAAATTGACTAAATGAACTAAGAAACTGTTTTTGTTTTCCTGAAATATAAAAATCATTCTTTAATTCATCTGTTATTTATATAGCTATTAAAGCAAAAATGTATTGATATGGATTTAAAAAAATTAAATTTAATACTCCTAATAAGACCCGGCCAACCAGTCCAAATAGCCGGGCGATCTAAGGCGTTATGTCTGCGCAGTATGCATACTTGGAAACTGGGAGGTTATGGGTTCGAATCCCGACATCGGCAGTTTGTCTATTATTAATAAAAAAAGGGGCGGTTAATTGACTAAACTGTCGACGTATGGACAAGAACGAAGTAACCGGCTATGCTTGAGAAGGTTATCTGCAGTTTCCTCCACGAACTCCAGATGAATATCGACATAGTTCCTATCAGAGTAGGCTGCAGCCGCATATCCTACCAATTCCTAATCTATACACAAAAATTCCTTCCACTCCACTCACATCCTCACATTCTTAGCCATCACAATGGACCTTATAGTCGAAGTGTAGCCCGTCCAGGGCAGCCTCTACAATCTATCTGGCTAAGACCCGGGCAATCTTAAGATACAATCGAGTGGGCAGTTACTAGCGATGGCAAAAATAATAATTATTTTTGCCATCGATTTCATCATTATATTATTGTAATTTTGTCTATTGATGTTTCTGTTTATATCTTAGATATTTCGAATTAATTCAACAATTACTTACAATAATTTGTAAGGCGACAGTACCTCATATATACCTTTTAAAAAGAAATATAGAAAAGTTTTCTTGTTTAATGCAAAAATAGAGTCTAAATAAACTTAAACAACACGTTTTATTGCAATATGAACTAAAATAATGATGCAAGCAATATTAATTTTATATGATTTTTGTTTCAATATTAAAACTAATTAATACCAGATTATTGCATCTCATTCAAATCTGAGCTATGTTTGTAGTTTCAAGTCTCTAGCGCATCGGGGATTTAGTTCAAAAAACATGTTAAAATAGGGTACGCGCGGAGCCATGCATGTTAAAAATCTCAACTTTGATTTCGCGCATTTTGTTTCACAAAAGGTCAAAAAATCCTATTTCTAAAAATTAAATGAAGGGCACTAAGCCCTTGGTTGATTAATTGATTGATTAATATCGAGGTAAAAACTATTGCACTTCGACCCTATGGTCCAAAGCTGAATGGTACATTTCAATTTCATTATTTCTTAAGAAACATGAGTTTACGAGCGAACTACTTTAAGTCAAATTTATTAATTCAATTTTACATTACTTTGGTTATTAGCGTAAGCCCAGATGTTAATAAATGTAATAAAAATAAATTAAATCTTATATACATCTTCCATAAATCACAGAGTGTCTCAACGCCCAAAACTTTTAGATTTTTAAATAGTCAAATCGTTTTAAAAAATACCGTTGAATTTACTGTATTTATGAAAGTCATAATTTGCATTTTAAATGTTAGAATGTTTATATATTCTAAGTAAATACTTAAACCATTTCTTTAATCATTTAATAAATATTAAAAACACATGGTGACTTTTGACTTTCGTACAGCAGGACCATTGACCTCCATATAGTGGAGGTCAGTGAGCAGGACACTTCACTTAAGAACATTTGGATCGATTTCAATATTTCATGTTAATTTGTGACCAGACTGCAGAAGGGGTCTGGTTCAAATTCAGTGAAGATCCTACTGACTCCTATACAAATTGTTGCAAAATTCTATTCCATAATTGCAGGAGGTTAAAGAACTCATTAAAACGAAAATTAAGGTTCATGTGAACAACTTTGGGTAATTGTGACAAAACTAAACTGTAGGCATCAAATACTATATCAATAGTAATCTAGAGTGTACTCAAAATAATCGTTGCCGGATTCGACTTAAATATATTCTAATTTTCCATATTTTAATGAAGATTAATGATCCTAAATGTTCTGGAGGTAGAGTCCAAAAAAGTCGGACTAGAGGTGAATGAAGAGAAAACTAAATACATCATAAACACCAGGAGCAAAACTAGATTTAGACATGTTCATCAGTTCTAGATGCAAAAGCATAAATGTCAGCGAGTGGGTCAGATTAAATACCTTGGAGTTGTTGTGAAACAAAAATTAGAATCACATCTGGTAACAGGTATTTTTACTCCCTTATAAATATGTTGAAGTCATCTACTGTCTCGAAAACAAATTACAGGTAAATATATGAAACTATAATATAGACTGTAGTAATGTAGTGCTCTGAAAGTTGGCGTCTGACGGCTAGGGATAAGAAAATAATAGAAGTATGGGAAAGAAAAATCTTAAGAAAAATCGATTGACCCATGTGTGACAATGGAGTATGGAGGATAAGAACACACCTGGAATTGCAGAACCTATTCGAGGGCCTGGTCATTGTCACTGAAATTAGGAAAAGGAGACTGCGCTGGTTGGGCCACCTTGAAAGAATGCCAAATGAAAGAGACGTAAAGAAGATCTACAACAAAAACCCAAGCTCAAGACAAGTAGGACGACCAACACTACGATAGTTGGACTATATAATACTGGATCTACCGGACTAATGTTCACACTATCGTTTTTTCTCATTTTCATGAATTCTATCTGTTTTGAAAATATATTTAAAAGTTTTTAGCAATTTTCCTGTTACTACGTGTTCATCATCATTGTTACTTTCTTCAAAAGGCCAGATCAATTTCAAGACATGTCGTCACCTCCTAAAGTTATAAAACTGATAGAAGCTATAAATGAAAAATTGTTAATGGCTTAAAAATTGTATCACTATCGAAATCATTAACTAAAAAGACAATCATTAGTTTTCATATAATAATCCTATCTATAATTTCTAATTTTGAATAAATAATTATTTAATAAAATTAAACAATTGTCAAAAATTTTGGTATAGTTTTTACGGGTGACAATCTGTAACTGTTTACACATATAAATCTTATTTTTAACGCATCATGTTATTAATGCGTGTAGATGACCTGTTCTTTATTAGGGCCAAATGAATTTTGACAGTTGTTATTGGTATGTCTTTATTTGATTTTTTTAATATTTTGACAATGATATATTTATTTTTTAAACTACTATGTTTGTACGATATTTCAGAGAGACATTTTGTTAGTAAGAAATCACACTGATGTGTATATACTACACATACATAGACAAACATATTATGTTTTTGAATTAACAAATTCTCGATCATAAAAAGAAACATAATAGCTAAAAAAAAAAAGAAATATTTATATGTAACACGTAAAATATATACAACAAACAGTACGTTACCATCCTACGTGCTTGTAATAAATTTCATTCCATTTATTATTTATTTTAAATATTGATTTATATAGCTATATTATATATTTAATACTATCAAAAGGTATTTGAATACAGTATGAGTCAAATATAACGTTCAAAGCTTTATGAATAGATAGATGGAAAGGAAAAGCTAAAATAAATTAAAATGGCACACACATGATATGAGTACAAAATATGTCCGAAACCGTTTTTTAAAGTACGAATAGGCATATAATTTTCAAAAAGTTTTACGTTGTCTTTGACAAAAATATATTTTTGCATTGCCATTCTCCAATTTTAAATATCATATCGAAAACACTAATATCTTTCCTGCGAATCATTTTTACGAGAGCCGAATGAAAATCGACACAAGTTGCCTTTAAATGAGGTAAGTTATCAGTGTTTTATTAGGAACAACGTAATTATTTAAAATTATAGACATATGTTATCATCGATAGGTGATTCTTTATATGATATCAATTTGACATTTTATGTAGATACAAAATGTTTAAATGTAAACAGAAGTTCTGATATCGCAACGAGTAAATACAAAGATAACAATTTGTAGTGTACTAAAACACCAAAGTTTATTGAATTGTTAATTTAAAGAGCATGGGGCGTTTTATGTTATATTAATAGAATAATTTCAGGAGGATTTAATTTCAACATATAATTATTGGAGCGGTGACGGAAAAAACGGTGTCCATCGAGCTAGGGGATAACTCTTTAAGAAAAGATAGTATATATAGTGAATTCAATCACTTGCCTAGGCTACCCTGCGAGAACCTGACTCGGCAGAGGATTTTCCTACCTCAAATCTTTTATCGCGCATAACTTTTTTTATTTAATTGTTACAAGAAAAATTGTTTTTTCTAATATCAATAGTTTTTTTCATAAAATTTTATTGTAACTTTTTCTCGTAACTATTATAGAAAAAAAATATATGTGATAAAAGATTTTGGGGTGGGGAAAACCTCTGTCGGATCAGGTTCTCACAGAGCAGCCTAGGCTAGTGATTGAAGTGATATATACTAACTTTTCTGAAAGATTCATCACCTAACTCGAAGGGCATCGTGTTTTACAGTCGCCGCTTAGATTATAATGAAGTACTTATATATTTTATGCTTTAAGTACGTTACTAATAAATTAGTATTTGCTTGAGTTATTTTCCAAACTATACATTTTTTATTTAAAAGTTTGTTTAGTCAACAAATATCTCCTTAATAGTATTACTGTAGGAGTATATTAAATAGCAAGAAAATTGTATACATTTAAAAAAATATATTATAGCTAGCTAGTAGTTATCTTGTTTTGTAAATCTATTTTCATAAAATTTATTACATTTAAACTGTATGAGAGTCAAAAAAATATTTTTACTAATTGACAATATATATATACAAATTTTTATTTTTATATTTTTATATTTTTATGTTATTTATTATTTAACAAATATACAGAACACTCCTACATTTTCCAACGATAAGGTCTCAATATAATTTTTGATTATAAAATAAAATAAAATTTAGAGTTAAATAAAACTAAAAAACATGCTTTTATAGAACTATAAAATGTAAAATAACTTAAAATAGAATTTATTGAATAGAGAGAGATTGATAACATAAAAATTAACATTAATGTAAACAAAAGCAGAGGGTGCTCTCTACTTGCTCTTGTAAAAGTAGAGCCATTATGAAGACGTAAGTAGAGAGCACACCATGCTTTTCATTATTATTATAAGTTATATATATTTTTATATATTTGACTATAATTAATAATTTTAAATGTTCGTTATATATAAGCTAGAGGTATACAAATTTGTATTTTGGCTTAATATTAAATAGTATTTTTATTTTATTTTTACTTTATTTTTAAACAGTATATTGTATTTGTAGTGACTGTTCCAAATATGCAATATTAAAACGGAATGATCACTACCGAATAAGGAACACACTGACAAGCAACGGTGCTAACAAACACACTGACCGGAAAGGAGGCAAAAAAAAGGTAATTAATGATACACGCGACGATCGTCCAGAAAGGCCGCCATTATTAATGTCGACAAATAAAAATTATTATTTCAATAATATTAAATGATAAACGATTCATACATAATAAAACGATACTGTGCACAGTAAATTAAATCGATATAATTGTTATTATTATTTTGTTAATTTGTGAGAAAATCAAATCAATGTAATTGTTATTTGTGAATTTGCGAATAAAGTAAATAACCTTTCGTGAGTAAAAAGATTTTGTTATTTATATTGGTGGTTCCATCCAGGAATATAAAATTTAAGAATATAACTTTTTTTTTTTCTCAATTTTATATCAAATTCATTTTTTTCAATATTCGATTTCATATATATCAAAAAATTCAATATTCAATAAATTATTTTTTTTTCAATATTGTTTTCAAACACACGTATTGTATTCGCATGCTATTTTTGTTTCTTTTTTTCTAATAATATTTTTTATATTTTTTCTAATATTATTTTATCGCTAATAATATTTACGTTAATTAAAACATCATGCCCGGTGACGAAAACCAGGCAACACCATCAGTCGATAGGGTGAGCGTCAAACTACCCCCGTTCTGGAAAACCCGTCCACAGTATTGGTTCGCGCAAGCCGAAGCAAATTTTCAGCTAGCAAACATAACGTCAGACAGTTCAAAATACAATTACGTGATTAGCGTTTTAGATGAATCTGTGTTTGACCATGTGGGGAATATTTTAACAAGCCCACCCGAGACGCAACGATACGAAACTTTAAAAAATCAACTACTTAGCGCATTTACAGATAATGAACGCATGCGAATTCGAAAATTGCTCACAGATTTATCCCTCGGCGATCGCAAACCGACGCATCTTTTACAAGAAATGAGGCAATTGGCCGGTGATCATCTCGACGATGATTTTTTTAAATCTTTATGGCTACAAAGGCTGCCCCACCACACGCAAACTATTTTAGCCGCCAGTAACGAGGCCTTGCCACAACTGGCAAACATGGCCGACAGTATAATGGAGGTTCAACCCGCACACGGACACACTATAAACGCCGTAAATATTCCCAAAACAGCAACGCAAAACAGACAAACGACTATGGACGAAATAATAAAAAAACTCGAAAACATTGAAACTAGGGTAACGCGTATGGAACGACGCAGTCGCAGCGCGTCACGTAATAGAGAACCAAAATCTCAAAGATCTACTTCGCCAGTAGATCCTTCGGTATGCTGGTATCATACAACGTATGCCGACAAAGCAACCAGATGTCGACAGCCGTGCAAATACGTCAAACAACACAGAGAACTATCCCCAAACTAGCGCCCGGTTCACACTTGGCGGAGTGTGAACGGGGGGTTTCGAATCGCCTTACTATTATCGACCGCATATACAAAATACATTACCTTATAGATTCTGGTGCTGACGTTTCAGTGATACCTGCATCCCCGGAGGATAAACAAAGAGGGCCAGACAAACTTACACTTACGACTGCGACCGGAGCACCCATCAACACCTATGGACAGCGACTCGTAGAACTGAATTTTGGTCTTCGTCGTTGTTTTCGTTGGCCATTCATTGTAGCTGCTGTAAACAAACCAATTATAGGGGCAGATTTCTTAACACATTTCGACTTATTGGTTGATTTGAAACGCAAACGCCTACAAGATGGTACGACACTTTGTCGCGTCCCATTATCTTCAGCCCCCGGACAAACTTGCACCATGCTAAGCATCACCAAAGACGATCAATATTACGACTTATTGAATAAATTTCCCTCTTTGCTGCGAACTTCCGTAAAGCCCGTTGAATCAAAGCACGCCGTTAAGCACTTTATTGAAACTAACGGACCTCCAGTTTTTTCACGTCCACGAAGGCTCAACCCCGAAAAACTCGCCATCGCAAAAAACGAATTTGCATTCATGATGCAGAACGGGCTATGCCGTCCATCTCGCAGTCCTTGGGCAAGTCCCCTTCACCTCGTTCCCAAAAAAAACGGTGATTGGAGACCGTGCGGGGACTACCGTCGACTTAACGCAGTTACGATACCAGATCGCTACCCAGTACCTTTTCTACAAGATGTATCGCACATGCTTCACAACAAAACAATATTTTCTACTTTGGATATTTTACGGGCGTATCAACAAATACCGGTTAACGAGGATGACATCCCGAAAACCGCTATTAGTACGCCTTTCGGTTCATTTGAATTTCCATTTATGGTCTTCGGGTTACGAAATGCAGCCCAGACTTTCCAAAGATTTCTCGACGAGGTGCTGCAAGGTTTGGATTTTTGTTTCGGGTATATAGACGATATTTTAATCGCTTCCACCTCCGCGGTGGAACATCGCCAACATCTTGAAATAATTTTTCAACGTTTAGTTTCCGCGGGAATCGCCTTGAACTTTTCGAAATGCGTTCTAGGACAAAATTACGTCGAGTTTTTGGGTTTCAAGATAACGCCACAAGGCCTAGAACCCCTGACAAATAAACTTGAAACAATAAAAAATTATACACAACCCAACACCGTTAAAGGAATTCGCAGATTCCTCGGGATGGTTAATTTTTACCATCGCTTCATAAAAAACGCAGCCGAGTTACAAATCCCATTACTAGACGCTATTTCGGGAAAGAAAAAAAGTAACGACGATCCTATAGAATGGAACAATTCGATGGAAAGGGCTTTCCAACAAATTAAGGAAGCACTTTGCCAAAAATTACGACTGGCGTATCCCGCAATCGACGCCAAACTCTCACTACATACTGACGCTTCAGATGTAAGTTTAGGTGCGGTTTTGCAGCAAGAAATTAATGGACAAGTACATCCTTTAGGGTTTTTTTCACGTCGATTAACGCCAACACAAACGCGATACAGCACCTACGATCGCGAATTATACGCAATATACGCGGCTATAAAACATTTTCGATACATGCTCGAAGCGAGAACTTTCGCGGTTTACACAGACCACCGCCCGCTAATTTTTGCTTTCCAACAGCGCATGGATAAGGCATCGCCACGACAAACACGATATCTTATCACCATCTCCGAATTTACGACCGACATTAGACACATCCCTGGCGAGAAAAACGTCGTGGCAGACGCATTTTCGCGACTAGAAGTTATAAATGTTCCGTCAATCATCGATTTCAAGGAGCTCGCCGTTTCTCAAAACGATGAACAATTACAAGAATGTCTAAATAACTCAAATTACAATTTAAAAATAACGCAAGTGTTGCAACCCGACGCTAAAATTTATTGTGAAATGTCCACATCATCCGCTCGTCCGTATGTGCCACAAAAAATGCGAAAAGATGTGTTCCACGTCCTACATGGCCTATCACACCCTGGTATCCGCGCTTCTCAAAAGCTCGTAACTAGCAAATATTTTTGGCCAAACATGAGAAAAGAGATCCGAGAATGGTCTCGTTCTTGTTTAGAATGTCAAAAATCAAAAATCCACCGACACACTCGTTCTCCACTAACACATTTCGAACCAACTACCGCGAGATTCAATCACATACATGTCGACTTTGTGGGTCCGTTGCCCATTTGCCGGGCTAACAGATATCTTTTAACAATAGTGGATCGATTTACCCGATGGCCGGAAGCTTACCCAACTCCAGATCAAACGGCAGAAATCGCGGCACGAACAATTATAAACGAATGGATTGCTAGATTTGGCGTTCCACAAACAATCACGACGGATTGTGGTGGGCAATTTGAGAGTGAACTATTCACTAATCTAAAAACGCGTCTTGGCATAAAATCCGCGAACACAACAGCCTACCACCCCCAAAGTAACGGAATGGTGGAACGTTTTCACCGGGTCCTTAAAGCGGCACTAAAATGCCATGCATTAAAAAACAAGGAGTGGGTTGACGCCCTACCTATCGTATTGTTGGGAATCCGAACAGCAGTCAAAGAAGATCTACAAGCTTCTGCAGCCGAATTAGTTTATGGATCGACACTGCGCGTACCCGGTGATTTTTTCAACCAAACAGCTATCGAAGAATTAAATCCATCAACAGATTTTGTCAATCAAATCAAACAACATATGCAACAACTGGTACCCAAACAACCTAAACATCACAACAATAATACCAGCATTTACATACCCGCCGATTTACAACATTGTAAACATGTTTTTGTGAGGGTGGATCATATTCAACCACCACTCCAACCACCATATGAAGGACCGTTCCTAGTAAAAAAGCGAAATCCAAAGCATTACGACGTGTTAGTAAAAAACACTGTTCGAAAAATTTCAATCGATAGATTGAAACCAGCGTACATTCACAACGATTTACAATATCACCAAAACGAACGAAAATCACCTGGTACATCTGCGCAAAATCTACCCCAAACGTCAGGAAGTACTGAATCAACACATGGTACATCTGCATCAAGTCAACTTGAAACGTCAAAAAACAACGAACCAATCGCTCAGCTTGTTACACGTTCAGGGCGCCGAGTGCATTTCCCAGCTCGTTTCGAGGACTAACGTCGAAACTAGAGGGGGTGTGCTGTAGTGACTGTTCCAAATATGCAATATTAAAACGGAATGATCACTACCGAATAAGGAACACACTGACAAGCAACGGTGCTAACAAACACACTGACCGGAAAGGAGGCAAAAAAAAGGTAATTAATGATACACGCGACGATCGTCCAGAAAGGCCGCCATTATTAATGTCGACAAATAAAAATTATTATTTCAATAATATTAAATGATAAACGATTCATACATAATAAAACGATACTGTGCACAGTAAATTAAATCGATATAATTGTTATTATTATTTTGTTAATTTGTGAGAAAATCAAATCAATGTAATTGTTATTTGTGAATTTGCGAATAAAGTAAATAACCTTTCGTGAGTAAAAAGATTTTGTTATTTACATATTCATACATAGATAGATTTATTTAACAGTGGTGGGCACAGACGCTCTGCGGAGCCGAACGGCTCTCCATAAGCTGTGTGAGAGTAAGTAAAAAAGGTATGTTTTGATGTAAGACGGAACGATGTTTCAATACAGGTTGCCTACCGATTATAGCTCAATAATTTATTCAAACAATTTACAAATAGTTTTATAAAACATTAAAGTTTAAGAAATATCTTTTACAATATGGAGAGATACAGCAAAAAACATAATAATAATAATAACAATAATAATAACAATAACAACAATAATGATGATAGCAATAACAATAATTACAACAACAACAACAACTATATGTATTCCCACTATATGTATCCAGTGTCATCCAATTCCCATGGCACTATATCCCCTACTAAGAAAAAATAATTAAATCAAGTAAATAATTGTTTATAAGTTCTCCGAGATGAATAGTTAAGGCAAATTATTCGGAATTTCCAAAAATCTAATTCTAAAATCTAAACTAAAGCTAAATCATTTAACAATCATAAAGCCAAATAATTTACAAGCGGTTAACAATTGTCAAGCGGTAAATGTAAAAGATCAAAATATTTATATTTTATAATTTATATAACATTTATATTTTATTCATACCCAAATATTTTAAAAAGGTACATTTTATACCCCGAAATTACCAGCCCAAAGTTCCAGAGTATGTATTCAATGCATTGTATGTATTGTATACTTTGAATAATAGTGACCATAAAAAAGAGTTGGTATTATTTATTTATTTTTCAGAAAATGTTTTAATTAAAAAAAGAAAATAATAATAATAGGTAGAAATCCTGTATTTACTCTATCTCTCTTCCTACCTCTCACTCAGAGCTGAGTGCAGTCAACGTTTAATAAAAGCATATTAAAAAATGTTATTTACCAAATTTGACCAAATACTTGTATTGAATCTACTCAACCAATATATTTTGTTCAACTAACAATAAATTTCACATAAAATTAAAATTAGAACTTAAGTCATATTTGAAAGTAAGTGAGAAAATTGAAGTATGATTTTATAGCGGTAAAAACTGGGGATCGTGAAAAAATATAACCTGTGAAAAGTGTTAAAACCATTCTATAGAAGGTCTATAGAATTCTATAGAAGGTCTTAATAAAAAAGTTTAACTGTTAATAATGGTAAGGTACTCGTTCTGACAATTGAATCATCATTTTTTGATACTTAAAATTCAATTGGTAAAGAGCCATTTTAAGTGTACCTTGCGTAAATTGGCAAAACGTAGCACTAATATGGAATCACTTCGAAAAACTTGGAATTCGCTCAGTACAGTTTGTAAGTTAAAAGCTTTATTTATAATTTTTTTAAAAATATGAATAATTAGTATCAGCCCGAGTAGCCGAGCTGTCAAAGGCGTTCTGCTCGGTAATGAGTGGTTGCTGGTTCGATTCACAAAGATGACAGTTTGTCAATTAAATTAATTGAAAAAAAAATTAATTGCGCCGGTTAATTGACTAAACTGTCGGCGTATGGACATGAACGAAAGTAACCGGTTATGCTTGTGAAGGATTTTCCATTTCCATTCACAAGCTCTAGACGAATATCGAGTTCCTATCACTTTCTAGCCTGGATTCGAATTTAACCTAATATGACCTTGTACACATGGAAATATGTTGATTATTCTATTATAGTCTAAAAAACCTACAGTTTAACACCGCTTAACATTTTCATTTATATTGTTTATAGAGAAAATCACCTATCGATATTTTCTTAGTTAAAACGGTCATAATTTGCCACCGATGTTGCAAAACCTTTTTTCAGTCATCTTAGTATTTGGCAAGTATTTAGTAAAATAAATAGATTATTATGTCAAAATTTATTATACGTACGACGTATAAAAGAACCATTATACGAGTTAAATGTTAATAAATATATATTGTGCTTACAGTGAGTGAGTGATCCACCAAAGAAAGAACCGCGTATGTATCTTTCTTTGTCCATATGTCACCCACTCTGTATACTCTGCGCTATGCTGGTTTTTTTCATTTATATATGCTTCAATATGTTGCTGATGATGCTAGTCCTGGTAGTAATATTTACATTTACTATTAAGCAAATTGGATAATGACATAACACATGTTCTGTTGTTTAACTATTTATCCGCCATATTTTTTAATATATATGTTTTTTACCTCTATATACATGTCTGACTACATTGTCGTATATAAAATAGAGGTTTCTTAACTAAGTGAATTGCTTAAAAATTCGGTACATTCATTGTCAATGTTTCAAGTATTTTTTATTAAGTTTATCTTTCATGCACAAAAATCTATAAAAATACAAAGTAGTACATAAAGCTACTATATAGCTAGATAGATAGATATATCTTGGAGTATATACATGTATTGCACTTCGACGTTATGGCCCATTGTGCACCCCTTCTACTTCAGGCTATTCAGCTTCCTCACATAGGTTCTGAGCCTATGAAGCGTATTTTGACTGTCTTCTGTGCTAAATTTGGAATACGGTACGGTAAGGTAATAATGCTATACACAATTAAAACTTTATTTTATGTTCTCAATTTTGGTTGCACGTCTGTAGACAAAATATTTTGTAAGCGGAGTTCAATGTTGCTGCACAATGTTCCGCGTTTGTAGCCTGCTTAAAGGGCATTGGACATTGACATTCGATGTTTAAATGTTAATACAAATACTATACTACTAAATGCATGTTAAATTTTATTCAGCGAATTACACTTACAAGTAGAATATGCATAGTTCAAAAGGTTAAAACAAAAGTTGTATATTTTATTAAAAGATACATTTTTTGGCCTTGAAGTTTACCTCTATCTCTTACGGTTTTCAAGGTGATATCCGCCCCCTGTAGTGAGAGAACACATGGACGATTTGTGCCTATTAACACACAACAGTTCAGCTCGTTACCTCCTTTTGTTTTTGACAGGTGGCCGGGCGAAAAGCCATGCGAAAATAACCTAAATAGATCATTCTACGAATACGAATAGCAAGTCGGGACGGAACGTACAACACCCTTGTATACATTATATTCATACCGGGTGTATTTACAGTTTTGTACCACAAGACTTTTCGTCAAAAATGTGAGAGAAGTAACCTCTGGAATTAAACCTGCGTCTTTTTGTCTACTACATTTGAAGAAAGAATTTACAAAATTAATGCTTTTATAAAATCTATGTCCCAGTTTGAAAATTTCGATAAAAAGTTAATTTTGTATACTCTATTGATATAAAAATTCAATTTAAATTCATTTTTTAATACCGTTTTCAGTTGTTGAAATATTCTGTTCAAAAATTTTAATAAATGGTACTCAGCCATGCTATATTCCCATTTGCTATGCATATTGTACTTGTAAGAGTAATTCGCTGAATAAAATTTAACATGCATTTAGTAGTATAGTATTTGTATTATCATTTAAACATCGAATGTCAATGTCAAATGTCCTTTAAGTAGGCAACGCGGAACATTGTGCAGCAACAATGAACTCCGCTTACAAAATATTTTGTCTACAGGCGAGCGACCAAAATTGGGAACATAAAATTATTACTTTTTACTTTCTACTTTATCTAAAAAATTCAATCACTTGTCATCTTGTCTCTACCTATCTCATTTAATTTGTAGTTTATTTATCTAGTAGTTTATTTGAATGTATCTCTACAGTTTTTTCAAGTTTGTTGTGTGACATTTTTAATTCGGCGGAGGTATTAGTCATTCCAGTGATAAAACAAGTTTGTAAATGGTATTGATTTAAAACCAAAAAACCAGTATTCTCGTTTGTAAAATTATGAATATTTTCAAACGAATCGAACTAAAGGTGTGAAAAATCGTATATGACAAAATTTGGTATGTGGGGGGGAGGGTTACAAGAAGGAGGGCGTATATGAATTT
The DNA here is from genome assembly GCA_963920215.1 of Nineta flava. Classification (NCBI taxonomy): domain Eukaryota; kingdom Metazoa; phylum Arthropoda; class Insecta; order Neuroptera; family Chrysopidae; genus Nineta; species Nineta flava. The sequence goes on from OY986042.1 coordinate 82,310,808, forward strand.
CTAGATTTTACTTGTAATATAACTAATTTAAAACTAGTGAAACTAACAACCAACTGAGTTAATTGTTTAAATACCCGGTAGAAATGTTTCAAGTATAAGTTTTGTATTCAAAAATAGATATTTGGGGGAAAAAAAGTCCGATTTTACCCATTCACGAAGTTGACCTTACATTGTTAAAAATTTGGTCTGAATTTACAAATGGTCTGAATTTACAATAAAATTATAGAAAGTATTATGCCAAGATGCGTCAGTAATACTGAAGGTAACAGGTCGCTTGGTCACTTATATCCTAACCATAAAACCGAGAAGCCATACACACTGCCGGCAAATGATATGGTTATATACCCTAAATTACAACACACTGCCTCCGTGAATATACAATGTTTGAACATCGTAGAACGGAGTAGCAATACTGTAGGTAAGATAGACATGTAACTACATATATAGGGAATATTTACAAGCATAAGATTTATTACTAGAAAATAGTAAAATTACAAAGTCTGTGTGTACTTATACCACAAAAAGATTAATTATACAACGATCAAATGAGAATTTTACTATACATTCTTGTAATTGAAATTACAAGCACGAGATTTGTAATCTTACAAAATGTAACTACAAAAGTATGTAAGTAGCTTACTGAGTCTCAGGTATAAATTTATCTTGTACCATTACAATAAAAATATTAATATTAGTAGAATTAGAGTAAAAATCTTACTTCAATCTAGTAATTCGTATTTTCGGAACTAAGATTTGTAATTTTACTTTACTAATATACAGTAAATATTTTGTAAATGTACTATAATTTTTACAGTGTACTTTTTAGCTCTAGAACACACATAAAATTTCAGCTCGTTATCTATTTTCGTTTTTGAATTAGCGTGTTAACTGATGGACAGATGACCGGATATGCGGACTAATTAGACATCTTTTTATGACACAGTTTACCAAAATTGTGTTTCTGCGATATTTTCAATCGTTACAAAGTCCGCTCTAAATATATCCTGGTTTATTATATATCCCGGGTATAAAAATGTATCACAAGTAAACATTTTAGAAAATAAATTTTACTACAATTTGATAGCATAACATGTATTCTGTAACTGTAATGCTTGCAGTTTTAATGTTCGAATAATTTAAATGATGGCAATACATTCTAGATAGAATCCATGAACATTTTTATAGAATTATGTCATCAGTACCTACTACTGAACTTGCGCAAAAACACTAAAAATAAAAAAAATAGATTTATTTACCGACGAAAAGAAGGAGGTACTGAATTCAACCTGTATATTTTTTTTAAATAATTTTTTTTATGTATGATCACGCATAACTTTTTACAGAGTAGTCCGACGTTGATAATTTTTTTTTGTTGGATAGGGAATGATTCAAAGTTGGTTCCATAAAAATTAAAAAAAAAAATTAGACTTCCCGGCGCTTCCACTGAAGAACACATATCATAATCGCTGTTTATTGTCTGTGTGTAAACACTTTGAAAGCACTCAATATCGTTATATATATATATATATATATATATATTATGTACGACCACGCATAAATTTTTACAGAGTAGTCCGATTTCAAAAATTCCTTTTTTATGGGATTGGGTCTACTTCGAAGTTGGTACCATAAAATTTGAAAAAAGAATTTCGCCCCTAAGGGTAGGAAAATAGAGAAAAATGGATTGTTCATCCACTGAATTTTCATCTGTGAACCGCTTCTGTTGAAACTTGGCACACTTATGTAGTTCTAATGACACTAATGACGGTTCTATTTAACAAAAAATAGAAAAAAATAGAAAAAATTTGGAGTCGGCGCCAAGAAATCTCTATCGAAATGGGCGAAAGGGTGAATCTGATTTTCGGTTAAAAGTAAATATTATATTTTGGAATATTTTGTTTGTTTGGCGCCGACTCAATATTATTTAGGTATTTACATTGACTGAGTTTTTTTTGCTTTTCAGTTCCTTTCTTTTTTCGAAGGTTTAATTTTTTGTATAAAAGTTTTAATTTTTTGCTTTTCAGTTACTTTCTTCTTTTGTCGGTTCTATTTTTTGGTAAAAAGTTTTTTTTTTTACATATATAAAAAGCACTGTTGAATTTTAAAAGTTTGAGATTTGTCGACAAACACGTTTAGTTGTAGTAGAAACTAGAATATGTTAGATGTTATTTAACATTCACTATAATATAGTTTATTCTACTAACTATTTTAATATTATATATAATGTGTTAAACATTTCACATTTGTTACAGAAAATAAAGTGAATTAAGTCACGGCAACTACAGCTAGTTAGTTAGTTAACTATCATAGAAAGAAATGTATGAGGAGAATAGAGAAACACCAAAATCATCACTTTGTATGTTTGTGATATGTTCAAAAACACAATTTAATAACAAAAGTAATATAATAAGAAGGTATATTTTATCTTCTCTATTATATGCATGATCAAATTTTATTCAGTGCTTTCATTCTAAAATTTATTTATAATCAACATATATTTATTAAAGTACGTATAATTTTTAGCAAATTTCCTTGTCCGATTTTACCCATTCACGAACTTGACCTTTCAAATACCAAAAACACCTCAAATATTAGAATGAAATTTGATATTCGAGGCCTCAAGGGATTAAAGGCTTTGAAAATTTGGCATATCTCCCTTAGTATTTGAAAATCGAAGTTAAGTTGTAGAAAATTAGTTTTACAATAATTTTGGTTCTTATAATTTTTTCTGTTACACTAATACTTACAGGAATATTTACAATTTATGGTTGAAAATTCTAAATATCTCTGTACTCATTAGAGTTGGAGAAAAATAATATGATAATGAATTTTAGCAAACATGTTTTTCTACAACTTTACTCCTTATACATTTTTCGATTGTTTGAATATCAAGAGAGATATTTTATATTTTATATTTTATATTTTGTGTTTTCTTTTTTCTCTATGCCCCTCTTTCCCCTTGACATATGCCATTTATTAAGAAAATTAGCCTTGCAAATACTAAATTCATATCAAATACGACATTTCATTTTGATTAGACCAAATTGTGTTGGCTAGAGAGTGATTTATGTATTCTAAGAAAATACACTAAGTTGAAGCAGCAGCTCCTGCGTAACAAAGTTTTTAGTAATACTTCTTATTCACCTAGGTTTTATTTAGAGTATGTATACCTGCATATCTCGATGTATTCAAACATTGGTTCCGATACGAAAAAATAACTCGTATCGAAAGAGGATGGTGAAACAAATTCAAGGCCATGGAATATTGATTAATACCAAACTATTATGAGCATAAACAGACCAAAATTTTACTGGTTTAACACAAACAATATAACTGAATAGTATACAATAAAATGAAAATATTTTATTTTGTTTTATATTGATGTTGTTACCACTTTACATGTTCAAGGTGTGGTTATCATACTATTACTGTTTTGAACAGTATATACATAGTCAAATGAACAAGGATAGAATACAATATTATCATTATTATTACTTAAACAAAACATAATATTTACATATTGTATGTATCTAAATTAAACCAGTGATTGTCAATCGTCCTCAATATTATCACCAATTATTCGGTTTTTTTTCTTCGATTATTATTAATTATTAATGCTTCCATTGTCTAAGCAATTGTACTCGGTGCATATAATATAGGTTCGAAAGAAAATTTTAACAGTCAAATATATTAGGCTAATAAAATAGCAGACAGAAAATCATTACGGGATGATACATCTAATAGGTGTGTTCGATGAAGATTTGAAATGTCCTCTAATTCTTCGAAGTCTCTTCATCGGTTCAAACCAAACATTCGACTATCTATCAAATTTTTAAGTAGTATATACGACAACTTGTTTAGATACTCTGTAAAGTTAAATTTAATTTCCAACATGATAAAAATTTTGAAACCCAATATTAAAATTAACCACAAAAATTAACATTTACACATCATGTCATGTATTTTATTAAATATTAACATTAACATTTGTTGTAGCCTACTGAAATTACTCAAATAAATTAATTACATTAACATATGAATTTATTTATGTCTTTAACTAAGATTAACAGTATTAATTCTTATAATTATTTAGTATATATTTATATATACACTTTTAGTTTTGTACAGGCTGCAATATGCATGAAAATTTTTTTTCACTTGAATGAATGATTGAAATTCCCGATTAGACAAAGAGGGTGATAGCCGTCTTGATATGCTATGTGACGTCATATTACACTTTCACCATTTAAAATACACGTAAAACTCCGTTTTTAGTATTTTTGCAAGAAAGAGACAGATAATAATCTTTAAAAGCTTATAGCTTCCTTGATATTTGTCGGATTTTAATTTCGTTTTTAAATATTATTACAGTATTAACAAAAAGGAGTGATGGGCAGGCCAAGACCTTTATTTGTACCCATTTTTCCTAGAAGTGAGATTTTCAGGACCGTTGAGTAACCTCTACAGATAGAACATACAAATTGGAAAACTTTATGTCTTTTCGAGGTGCTCATAATCCCCAATTCGAAAAACCAGCCTGCCTGTATCGCCTGGATTAAACGTCTGAATACGTTCAAATACCTGCGAAGAGATTAGGATATAGCAGTGTGACTTGGATGTTGGCGGTGCTACCGGGCACTTAGACTTCGTAATTTAATTTTTCTAAAATTTTATCGGTTTCATGGATTATGTTCTAATTTCTGGACTCTTCCACCAAATAATATGACAAAATGACAATGGAAAGAACAATCCATAGTAAGTTCGTAGACACATACTTTTGAATAGAAACATCGATTTTTTTTAAATATTCAACATCTCTCCCTATGTCTTTCGCTCAAATATAGACGTTAAGATAGACGTCATCCAAAGGGGTGTATAGGATTTTTTTCAACCCAAGGGATATTCTGCAGTAATGGAGTTAATCTCCGTTTAAATTCATAGAAAATAAATAATTAATGTCACAAATTCATTCTGATTTAGTTTCAATTATCATTATACAAGAATGTATTTCCATGAATACAATTCAAATATACTATATTGGTTCATTTTGTATACTTAGAGCATGTGTACTCTAGATTAGGTACTATACTGTATTTTGAAGTAGGTGGCATTCAAAATATACTTGTATTCATGTTCGTCATATTACATGTTATAGGGATATCCGACTGTGATTATGTATTAATCTTTTAATTAATATAAGATACGAAAACTAAAAAGAACAAAGCCCTAAAAATTAAAATATATATTTTAAAGAAACATTCGCATACACTCTGTAGTCGGCGGTAGGAATTGTACTTACAATGGGCATCGATTCCAGAAATCACTAAGCATTAATATGTTTAATTGAATGATTTTTTAGAGTTTATTTTTGTCGTAAATGAATTTTACTTTTTCAAATTTAATTTTTTATTTTGTTTCAGTGTTTTTAACCCTCAATATTCAGTTATAAAAAAATTCATTATTTAATTATTTAAAAATTATGTGTCTGAGTAAACACTCCCTACAATGTTTTTATCCTTAATAAAAGCATTTATCTATCTACATAATATAAACATAAAACTATATAATATAATATTAAACACGTTATATAATAGACATTTAACGGAAGATAGAGAGTATCCAAGGGCATTAGAGAATCTTCTATCACATCAACAAATTCCCAGTGGTAACTATCATTACTTATATGTATATATTTGAATAGCGTGACTGTTTCATGAGTGACATGCCCAAACATGCAACTACCATCAACCACAACAAACTATTATATATAAGACTAAAAAAAAAATACCTCACAAAACATACATACAAAAAAATCTGGACTGAAACTCTCGCACGTCCTCTATGTTCAGATACATTCGGAAAGGTGACTACTTACAAATCACTAAGCACTAAGAAATTATAATAAAATCATAAGGAAGAACTCTCTGGAAACTATTTTTACTTGTCAACAAATTTAAGGATGATCGAAATTGTCAAAATAGGAAGTGATTATGCAGTATTTTGAACACTTTCGAAGCCAGTGGCGAGATTGGTACTATTACGAAAACAGAAACCGAGAACAATAACATTTGGGTGGTATGAAACCAAATATTAGAAATTTAATGAAGTAGCGCTTTTGTTCTTAGAATATTTTTTTAAAAAGCACACCGCCATACACAAGCACCAAAAACGGTATTTTTGATATTAAGAGACACTATAAGGATCCGTTCATAAACTACGTGGTCTACGCAGAGACGGGGTTGTGCAATAGAAAACTACGCTGGGTTACGTTGTGGAGGGAGGCGGTTTCTACAAATAGCAATGTAGTTTTTCACCTTGGCAAGAAATTTATTATCAAATAACGCGTGAAATAATGTACTGGTGCCAAATAAGGCCCACTTTTTGCAAACTAATTATAAAAACGTGTAATTGCGTAATAAACAAAAATAAATCATCACAATTTATTGTCTTCCCAAGATAATGATAACTTTAAAATGACGATTTTGTGCCTTTTTAGGAATCGGATCTCTCAATTAGGCCCTTTAAACGTTTTCAAATCAAATTTATCAATATAATTCAATAAATAATCAATAAAATAATTATTTTCTTCCTTAATATTCATGCAATTCGTACAACTATCCAGTTGAAAATAGGCTGAGCCTTATTATCATTATATTTAAAAATGTCCTCATTTCTCTGTAACTGTCTACTTATATTTTACTAAATATTTTTAAAAAAATATCGAAATCAGTATTTTATTTTTAATCACAAACCACCGTGGGCCTTATTTGTAGTCCTAGGAAAAATCTCGAACTTTGCTAACAGAAGGAACTAAACTGGCTAAATGAACTGAGAAACTGTTTTTGTTTGCATGGAATATAAAAAATTTATTTTGGATTTAATTCATAAAATTTAAGCGAAATTTATACTATTTAAGCGAGTTAAGTTTATTGAAATTAATGAAAAAAAAGTTAAACTTAATACTTTTAAGATGCAATCTCGGGCCTTCTTAGGATACAATCAAGTGGGCCTTATTTCGGGCAGTAACAACAAGCGATTGCAAAAATTGTCGTTAAAAAACAAATTAAGAAAGAAATCTACAGGATCTCTCTTGTTTATAATAATAAAATCTTAGATATTAGGATCGAATAGTAAAAACAAACAAAAAAACGCAACTTTATTGACCCAAAATTTCCAAAAGGTGATTATTCAATATTATAAACAAAGTTTCTTATTCGCACATCATGATAAACACGGGTTTACAGCTAAAAGTGTTGTTGCATTTTTTTCTATTGATGTTTCGGCATTATATGTTGGATTTTTTTTGTTTTTCAATAATTACAATAAAGATTTTTCATAACTGGGTTTAATTAGAAGCCAGGCCTTGTTAGGCGACTGTACCTTAATGCGAAATTCAGATAAGCGGCAGACATAGAATTACTTAAGAACTTGGGAACAGACATAGAATTAATACAATGACTTGAGCATAAGTATGTTGAGATTGGGTTGTAGCGGTATCGCTGCGGTATAGCGGTATCGTTGTTTTATGTTACAACGTTTTTCTAGTCGTTTTTCTTTATTAGTTGATGGAGGGAAGTATGTAGCGGTATCACTTCTTCATTAAATTATTATTATAATTTTGTTCATCATTTTTAATTGTTACATAACAACTATAACTTCCCTTTATTATCACGGTTGCTTTGAATGTTAACAACCATGGTAATTTACATATAAATATAAATAATATTTCATAAATCAAATCAATAAAGAACAATTATATCTTTTATATATATTTATTATTTATTTAAATAATAATTATTTAATATATCAATCATTTACCTTTACAGGGTCTACTGTTTTCGCAGAACCCAAAAATCAAGATGATGTATTTTCGATTTTACACATCCTATCCGATAATACATTAAATGGAACGTTAGTTTGAACATAGAGGTTGAAATAAGTACATATATATATATATATATATATATATATATATATATATATATATATATACATATATATATATATATATATATATATATATATATATATTTATATTTATATATATATATATAGTTAAAATATATTATTTTACTTTACAATTGTTATTATATTTATCTAAATTTTGGATTTTTCAATGTGAATTTGGAGGTTTACCTTTTTAGTAAAATATAAACCATGTATAATATAAAATTTAACAAAATTTGCATATTATTCAGTGCATTTTCCTTTTGTTAATCAAATGATTTATATCTTTGCAAACTTTATAACCTTTTTCTTCTGCAATAATGTACATGCAATCTAGAACAATGACATTAAAATATCTTTTATAATAATAAACATAAATTTTTCAGATGGTTATAAAAAATTATTTGTTTTCATCATCAAAAATTACAAATTTAACAATTTAGGAGTTACTTATTAGTTCAGTTGCTATCGTGTGATATTGTATACATAAAACAATTTATGTAAATAATTTAAAGTAATTTTTTATGTTAGTTTTTTTTTTTTGTTTTTGAAGTGTCTAGTTTGTGCAAAAGTTTAACCTCAGACATGATTTGTAGAGGTTTTTATGTTCTTACATTCTACGAGAAAAATTCCGATTTGAAAAGTCATCGGTGTTCAACGGTCACTAATGAAACAGAAAATTTTAATAAGACAATAATTTTATAATATGCAACGAAATTTTTAAAGCTCTCTTTTTCCAACTTAATATAGCATGATCATGTGATAAGAATGAGTTATTTATTATAGGGCCATGGCAGTTGCATGCAAGTGCATAAAATCTTTTCTATGATTTTCGAATAGATTTTTAATATATTTCTAAAATATTTCTAATATATTTCTAATACACTTCATGAATACTTCATATCTAGTGCAATGCGTGTAAAACTAGAATTGAACGAAAAATCGTCAGTTTGTTTATTTTAGAGAAAAATTTTGTTTTATTTTTTCTATTTGTCATCGTTTTAGAGTTAAATTCAAAGAAGTTCTCGGTTTATAACCTTATTTGGACATCGATTATTTGATATGAAAAATATTACACATCTTGGCTGGGGATTGAACTTAAGACCTTCCAGCGCTGTGACTTTCCACTCACTGCTCTACGGTTGGTCTTGAATGCACAGATTGAAAAGCACTGGTCTGGAATACCAGTGGTCTCGGGTTCAATACCCAGTCAAGATGTTTAAGATTTATCATATCCTAACATTGATGTCAAAATAATGTTATAAATGTTCGGACATATTACATAAATGTGAAATCAAGTAAACGGTAGTCACCTCCGTTAGTATAACATAACCGAAAGAGAAAAATGGACGCATGGACATAAGAAATTCACAAAAAATTAAATGTTTCATGGTTTAGTTTACGAAAAATGTGTAGTAAGCGGAAAAAATTGGTATCAGAGACCTATATTATTAACTTACATTTAGATAAATACTCATATGTGTAATTTGGTGTAATATGCTGTATCCTCAGACATAAAATGTATTAAAAGCTATGCGGAATAACATTGTGCATTCATTTGTTCAGTGTGAACCAGAGTCCATACACACACAGATGTTAGTGTAAATAGTTCAAAGATTTATTATTTCTCTGGATGAGAAAAATTCTTACATTCGAAAAACTCGTATTTTGTGCCACCCTGTAGTATGAAATAAAGTTTTTCGAATTTGTTACAGAAATGTTAACGATCTTTGCTCATTGAAATAAGCAATTATTCAATTTGAATTATAAAGTCAAATTCAAAAATTTCACGTAAGCAATTTTAAGTCCTCTGTTTTTCAGTACCAGATGTCGTATAATCCAATGGTTAGTTTTCCATAGTAGATATTTAATATTTTACTTTGCAAGCTTCCAAATTTCCAAAAACAGATAGTATTTAAACTTAGGAGGAAAAATATTCCACCAAAAGAAAAGTGATAACCTAGTTCTTTTAACATTTCTGTTCTTGCAGGTTAACAGTACAGGTAAGAACATGAAATATGTTGTATAAAACTTGCGGTATAAAGTTGTCACCTTTACAATTTATAAATTAATAAAATGATTGTAAATTATATCAAATGCCTGGTATTTTAAATGCTAATTTAATAATTAATAATGATTATTTATATTTTAGTTTGGTCGTTTACTCACTTATTATATTACATATTTTATATCTTATCCATATCTTAATTTATTCGCAAACCATAAATTAAACCGCTCTATTACCTACCTAGTCAAATAACTGTAATTAACAAACTGTACGTACATGCCACGGAGGCGGATTAGATTAAATTTTTTCATGAATATCACTGAACTAAAGTCAGATCGATTTGTTATTTAAATGTAGAAAACCATTTCAATTTTTGTCCGACAACGCTGCAATAAAACCCATAAATGGAAGTGTATACAAATATGAATTCATTCGAACCATTTAAAGCGATATCAGTTGAGGTATCTGGACTGTAGGAAAATACATAACGTAATATAACACTTAACAAAGGTAATCGTAAGGTACCGTCTGGTCGACGAAACAACAAATAATTTTATTTTTTCTCTACAAATGAGGCTACGTTGCATTTGTCATAACAATCGGAGTGTCTGAAGATAGGCTATGTCATACAAGACTAAAATTTCGTAAAGTTGTAAAGTCTACACATGTGAAGAAGGCTGGAAATGAAGCACCGTTTGTGGCTTGACGCTTCCCACCAATTGTTTGGATTCAACTATGTTATGTTATGTGTCTGTGGACTCTATAATATAGAGTCTGAAAAAACTGTAAAAAAAACAGTCTGAAAAAAATATATAGTGGTCTATATAGTGACTATATAGTGGTCACAGATTTTATCCGATTGATATGACATTTGGTATTTGAGGCGCTTATGGCACTTTTGAAAGGTCAAGTACGTTAATGGGTGAAATTGCATCTTAAAAAAAGGGGTATACAGAGGGGAAACAAAAAATATATCTCCCTTAATATTGGAAACATCGAAAAATACATAAGATTTAAAGTTATGGAATATGACTATTAATAGTTTTTCTAAAAATTTGTTTCTTATAATTTTTTCTGTCACACTAATATTTACAGTTTTAAATTTTTTAAGTTAAAATTCCTCAATATCTCTGTACACATTAGAGTTTGAGCAAAAATGAGCAGGTTATGAATTGAAGCAAACATGTTTTTCTACAACTTTACTTCTTATACATTTTTCAATTGTTCAAATATTAAGAGAGATATTTTATATTTTATTTTCTTCTTTCTGTATGCCCCCTTCCCCTTTGACCTATGCCATTTATTTAAAATTGGCCTTGCACCAGATACAATCAGACTAAAATTGTGATCGCTAGAGAGTGATTCATGTATTCTACGAAAAGTTTTAACTCCCGCGTAACGAATTATTTTCTTAGTTAAATCTTAGTTGTACAATTCAATTTAGCCTGTATTCGTCATTTAGATTTTTAGATTTATAGAAAATAGCCTGGATATCTACCGTATTGTGCTCTACTTGGTAGGGGCATCACCATATTCCCAGACTCATACTAAATGCACACCTGTAATTTTCCAGATTTAATAAATGAAATGCACTGTTATTATATAGAGGAACCTGGGACACAACGGGGTACGAAGTTGAAAATATGGTTTAATAGTACAAAAGGGTTCATGCTCAAAATTAATACACTTTGATAGCCTCAAAGTTGGTCTAGTTCTATGTATTGGCGCTCGCTAGTAGCACTCACATGACACCGAAAATCATTAAACTTCATTTCACCTCGGTAACCCCTTTGTTCCCCGAGTTCCCTGACAGGTAGAATAAGTCATTCAACAAATTATTGGAAATTTAAAAAAATTTAAATCGACGATTTTTAATATAAATGCTGTATGTAACATGAATTGTTGGTCGATGGCACAATAAATACAAATGAAATTTTTGATTTTCAATAGAGATATATACATTTTGTATCGACTTACCACCGTAGGCAAAGTTCACTTTGTAAATATAAAATAAATATTATCACTTATAATTTAACAAAACATCGGCGCACATTTTATGGCTTACTAATAATATTTATTGGAAGATCAATAGAAAATATATTTCTAATAGTTTGGAAACTTTCAAAATAAAATGTAGAGATTTTTATAAATTGGAAAAAATTTCACTTTCCAAACAGATGTCTGGAAATTCTTTGAAGTATGAATGGATCACATACTAATCAACTTTTTGGAACGAGAGTCCATTCATTTTCTTTCGAAAAGGATTGTTAGGATAATGAAGTTTTAAACACAGGAAAATTGTAGACGGTCAAAACTTTGTCTCCTATAAGCTATGTCGAATTTCGCTAGAGAAGGCAGAAAATAAGCTTTCCCGACCCGATTCGAGTAGTTTAAGGTGGTACATAATATTCGCAATCCCTTGCACCTTTCAAAAAATCAGACTGCCAAGATATTTTTTATATATATCCCGACCCGATTCGAGTAGTTTAAGGTGGTACATAATATTCGCACCCCTTTGCACCTTTCAAAAAATCAGGCAGGCAAGATTTTTTATTCCTACAAATTTTTAATTCTTGTAATAGTGTAAGAGTAATATATATGTATATATATAAATATACATACATATATCTATATATATATCTACATACATATATCTATATATATATATCTATATATATATATATATATATATATATATATATATATATATGTATATATCATACTTAGTATCATTGAAACCTTGTAGTCATTGCAAAACATAAATAGAAAGTATAATTAACCTCTGCAAAAAGTATTCTACTAATCCATCTAACAAAAAAGTTTCGACAGGTTCTCTAAATGTAATAAAATGTGTATTTCTCAAAAAGGATGGTCTGAGTGACGGTGTAGTCAAATCCATCACGGAATTGGATTGCGATTCGGATGCGATAACTGGTGGTAAACAGATCACCATTTATTGCTTTTTCTCTAATCAAGATAAACAAAATAAAAATTAGGCTACCATGACCACAATGTAATAAATTTTGATTCTTTGCGCCAATTTTTCATTTTGTGTTTTTAAATAAATATTAAAGTGCATTCATTACAATGTATTTTACTTTTTTTCAAGATTGCTTACCTTGCTAAAACGAATCTTAGACCAACCTAACCTCAATATAACAAACCACATTTTAACAAATTATTTGATATAACGAATATGTTTTAATCTCCTTCAGATTTGTTATATCAGGGTTTTATTGTACATAGTAGATCATGGTATACTGTGCATAGATAGTGCACTTGTTTGCAGATTGGGTGCATTTTAAAATACAAGCCGTATATATTTTATAGTGCATATATTCGCCATGTATATATATATACATATATATATATATATATATATATATACTGTGTGTGTTGGACAGCTTTTCCTATAGGGAATCTATGTTACATATTATTTACTATACACAATGCTTAATATTGATTTAAAAATAGTGGGGGTACTCTGTGGTGTATGGGGTGTGTTGTGTACATAATGCTTATTTTATTTTTTTGTGGTTTTATTTTTCTTTTAATTTGTGTGGATGGTTGTTTTATGTTATACCGTTATTAGAATTCTATTATTTATTTTCAAACATTCCACATACAAATAATACAGGATATTCAAATAATAATTTTCAATTATTTGAATTAATGGCTAAACTGAAGAAGACAATAATGAATATATTTAACGCACTCTAATTAGATGTTTATGTAGTACTGACGACTTTAGACAGCAGCCAGCATTATGTACGCAACACATCCCATACACCACAGAGTACCCCCACTATTTTTATATCTTTATTAAGCATTGTGTATACTTATTATAATAAATAATATTTAACATTTATTCCCTATAGGAAAAGCTGTCCAACACACACGGTATATATATATATATATATATATATATATATATATATATATATATATATATATATATATATATAATGTATTAATGAATAAGTCTAGTAACTTACTAGAATGTGTGTGCTGTTTTGCTTATGGTCAGTCAGGATATTTATGATGTGATAGGTTCGTGAAACATTCACTATATTATAATAAATACATTGATTATATGATATGTAATTTATAATCATTTTTATTTATATTAAGTGGTGAATAATATATTATGAGTGAGTGAGTTACAGGGTCCATACTTGGTAGTCCTCCTTACCTCCCCTTTACGTCCGTTCAAAAATATATGATATGTGATGTAAAATCGTTATATTTTCAATTACATCAAATATGAATGATTCGTGAATTATTCTTTCAATTTAGTGTATATTAATAATATTCATATACTTGTGTTTTTTTACAAATAAAAAAAAATATTCATTTATTTTGTAGGAAAAAAGACCGCGTATGCAAGATACATATTTTTACCCATATTTCTACCATGAAACCATAGTAGCTAAACGAAATGCTTGCATGAAATAAAAATTATGTTATTCATTTCTGTATAGCAGATTTTCTGTGTATAAATTTTCTGTACTTATACCGTTATTTTAATGTAAAAATGCATATGCAATGCTCGGCATATATGAAATAAATCGGAATATATACAAGGACATATTGAGTTTAGTTCCGACTTTGTAACAGTTGTCTGCCTGTCAACACGATAACCCAAAAACAAAAAACCATACGAAGCTGAAATTTTGTGATTGTGTGATATAGAGCTAAGAACTGAGGTCCACATCGTGAATGGGTAAAATCTGACCTTGTTTGGGCAAAATGAGCAAAACTTCCCATCTTTGAAACTGTGAAAGATAGAACAAAAATTTTAAGACAAAAAATGTTCCTATTTCAAAAATAAACAACTTTTGTTATAAATTTTTTTACACAAATTCAGAAGTATTTATGCAATTAACTCATTTCTCTAAATTATGATTTTGCATGAAAATTAATAGCGTCTTGCTCTTGCCATGTAGAATATTGAAAAACTTTTACAGTTTTAGAGAAATAATTCCACTTCGCGTCAGAAGAAATTGTCTGAAAAACAACTGTTAACAAAATTAATTTTTATGTTTATGTTCGATTGCAATCTTTAATATGTATTAACTTATCTTACCGTCATTTTTGGAGATGTCTTCGCCCAGGTTTTTAACATTATTATCAAAGTCGGTGTACAACGTTTACATATTTTCGTCTCCTGAGGTGAAAGTATGTATAGGAGAGTGTTTCGTCTCCTTTACATACTTTCGTCTCCTGAGTTCGAAAAACTAGTTTTTTGCTTAAATATTTACAAAAATATTCACGATTTTAATGTTCTTATATTTTTAATAATGAATATTAGAATTATCGTTTTGATAATTTTCTTTAATTTTCAATAAATGATTCCTTCCTATCGAAAATTAGTT
This sequence comes from Nineta flava, assembly GCA_963920215.1. NCBI lineage: Eukaryota > Metazoa > Arthropoda > Insecta > Neuroptera > Chrysopidae > Nineta > Nineta flava. The sequence goes on from OY986042.1 coordinate 82,326,138, forward strand.
TTGTCTGATTAGCTCCTGCGTGAAGAATTTAAAATTGTTCTCGTTTAAAATTGTTTATTATTCAACAAAATAATAATCATATTTACATACAGTATACATTACAAAAATAAATTTCTTAGAAAATTTCTACAACAAAAATTCTTACACACACACTTGTAGCAAAAAAGAAAAAAACCACAATATCATATAATTTTATAATACTCATATGTTGGTACTCATGTAGCCATATTGTTATAATAAAGTCATAAAACATGACAATCTCTCTCTGTAGTTGCAATTTTCATATGTATATTCTTGTTTGTGTATTTGCATGTATGTGATTTATATGTATATTATATGGTATATATACATTTAACAGATAGTTATTATAAGTCGTGTACGGATTATAACGTTGATTAATTCACAGTGTTGGGTGGTGACCATACCTCACTGGATCATCATAATTCATATACAACTTAAGTTTAACAACATACAGTTAAATAATATACATGGTGTACGTACACTGGCGAACATAGATAAGAATTCGATAATATGAAGAATTAAAGGACTATGTTACGATAAACTGAATGCGTCATTGTTGGCAACAAGACGGCTAACTAACTTCACACCAAAATCATATTAATCGTAATTTGAGTTTAAAAAACTAAAATAACATGCTTTTTGATCATCATTTTGAAGATCAAGTAATAAAATTAAGGAAAATTGATTGAGATATTCTATATTATGTGTTTTCTTCTTCTCTAAAATATCTAGACTATATGAATGTTACATTTCCAAGCATCATACGTGCGGCGAGTATTAAAAAACTTTCCAAAAAGTAATGATATCTGACAAAAACAGAAAAGTTAAAGGGACCAGGTTTCACACACAAAAATTATTGTGTTAGTTTCTCAGGTACCTACAGGATTTTCATTATTTTTTTTGGCTAGTGGTCAGATTTTATAATACTTAATACCCAAAAAAATAATATGACCACTTGCCAAGTAAAATATGAAAACTTGAGAAACTTACACAATAAATATATAAAAATTTTATCATTTTTGTTAAAAAACTTGGTTCTTCCATAAATTTCACTACTTTTGAAGGCGAAAATTTTTGTTTTTGCTGGGATATCAAGAATTTTTGTTTCGCGAAAACTTGGTCCCTCTCACATTTATTGTCGGGTCATTAATATATACAAGATTAATAATAATAATAATTTAAAAATAATACAAACTAACTGATTAAGCACTATACCGTATTATTTTCAATATTTCCATTTAGCAAGTCATATTCAAAAAAATAATAATATTTTTAGATATTTTCGATGGCTTTTAGACATCGGATTACGTATGAAAATAATTCAATATTATATAGTAGTTTATCTCCCATCTCTAGCTACTTGACTTTTGATTAATCTTCTAATTTAGACTAATCTTTTAGTATAAATTAATTTTTAATTATAATTTTTAAATAATTTCGATGTCTTTTAAATATTAGATTCAATGTTACCTATGCACAATCACAACCAAGATACTTTAAAAAACTTTGTTTTTAAAGTCAAGTATAATCTTGCATATTATCTTGCCTAAATCGAAACTAGCACATTTTTATCAACTTATGTATACCCAGCAACACTTTCGATCTGCCCATCATAAACTTTTGAATCATTTTAACTGAGGGCCAAAATACTATATTTTTGTGCAGTGTACTTTAAGAGGAACAACCTGTATATAATTCATACATACAGAAGAATTACTGGTAATGTTTATTAACTCACAAATCAAAACATAGAATATTGTTGTAAAATATATGATCATATACTTGTATACATGTGTTTATATACACAATGAACATAAAAGTTTAGTCGTATTCACTGCGATAAGACCATATGACAAGAACTTCAAACCTGTTACATAAATTCTAATTGTTACAGTCTGAAATAATACTCATACAAATATCGATAATAGATCGAAATCAAAACCAACTTCAAGAAAATGAACTAAAATTTAAAACGTTTTTTTATGACACTCCTATCAATACTTTATTTTTGAACAGAGCCTATTATTAGAAATAATAATGGACTAAAAAAACGGTAATATACCATGTGGCTAAATTAAGTCTGCAGTTATATGAAAAGGTGGTATCAGTGAAAATGGAGCGTCAAAACCTTCTCACAATACATCGGCTAAAGAACATAATTTAATTCAAATTATGTGTCTCCTAGGTAAAGCAACACCTTCCGAGTTTGCTAATATATATTGCTTTAGCTAATTTATATTTGATAGTTTCTTGATAGACCACTCACCGAATTAAAGGCTTAGTACTTCTCTGTTACGCTTTTAAAGTCTATCTTAGCAAAGTCGGTAAATTTATGTTTAAGTAGTCAATCGAAAGTGATAAAACAATTTGGTTCACGAACTTAGGTGTTTTCAACAGTTTTTTTGCGTTGAAATTTATTTATGAATAGTATTTTATTACTCTTAAATTTGAATTGGAATACATACAGTTTTATGCAGTCAATTTTCATACTTTCGGATCACTAAGCACAAGTCAAATTGTTCAATATCCATTATTGAGAAAAAACGATTGTGTGTCACTTGATATAAGAGAAAAATTTTATTTAGCACTTTTACGATTGATGGAAACATCCAGCCACATTATCTTTAACTGCGAACCTCAGGGTTACATCAGATACAAGATATTCGGTGCATTTCACCCGAATTTATGAACCTTCAGGAAGACCTGATAAGCAAGCTCCTGGACATTGTGAACATTTGGGAGGGGTAAAGGTAGAGAGATTGTAAAGGCTGCCCTGGACGGGCTACATTGTGATGCCTTAGGATGTGAGGATATGAGTGGAGTGGAAGGAATTTGTGAGTAGACTAGGCATTGGTAGGATATGCGGCTGCAGCCGACTATGATAGGAACTATGCCGATATTCATCTGGAGTTCGTGAAGGAAACTGCAGGTAACCTTCTCAAGCATAGCCGGTTCTTTCGTTCTTGTCCATACGCCGACAGTTTAGTCAATTAACCACCCTTTTTTTTATAATTGACAAACTTCCGATGTCAGGATTCGAACCCATAACCTCCCAGTTTCGAAGTACAGCATACTGCGCAGGCATACCGCCTTAGACCGCTCGGCTACTTGGACTGGTTTGGGAGGGGACTGAAGTAGAAGGGGAAGCACAATGGACCATAAGGCCGAAGTACAATACTTTTTAGACCCCAAGATATATCTATCTACCTATCTACGATTGATAACTATACTGATAATTCATCAAAAGTTCATGAAAACAATCTTGTATTGTTATTTACGTGATAATTATACGATTTACTTCGTCGATTCTAACAAAGTGTATATATACACATAATATAATATTATGATATCCATCACATAGTCGAGTTGTAAATTCAATAAAAAAAGATTTCTCAATTCATCTCCATCCGTTCGCTCATACAATCATAATATTTCTTTATTATATTCTATTGCATTTTATAGTTTGATATCCATAAAATGTTAGCATAGCTATAGATACGGTACGTATTTACCTGCAGTGTTGTTGTACAGAAATATATGAAAATATCGTAGAAGGAAATGTTAACTAAATTTATATTGGTTGTGCAAACACATTCCCGTGAAGCATGTGCCAAGCAAAGAAACTTCAGTGCCAAGCAGCATAACTATATCTGAAGAGGGAATAAAAAGTCACAGCAGGCAACACGAAAGTCAAATAAGTGTTTGCTGGGTAAACACTGCAAAGTCCACTTTGCTCATTGGCAAGAACCGGAAACAAATAAATTATAGTTGCGATTCCGACCGGTCAGTGGCAGACTCAGAAAGCACCTATGAGGAAATATTATAATATTATCCTCTCATGACGAATAGAAATCACCTTCAGGTACAAGGTCCCCGCAAAGCCAAAATGTTGTGCCGAACCTTCGACTCGATCGAAATGAGGGAACATGAGGAAACAACTTTAGGGGAGCTGTCTTGTCAATCGCAAAGAGGACAGATAGGTTCAATGACGACCACAGGGTTAGAGAGAACGAACCAGGTGAGAAAATATGATCCGGTATTGAATTTTAGTAAAATTGATTTACTACAAATTTACTTATTACAAATTTTTCCATTTTTCTAATATTAAGAGAGAAATTCATATGTATAGAGAAATACATAAGTATATACATATATATTTATATAATTTTTAGTGATGGTGATTTTCGTTCTCACTAAATTGGTTCAATGAACATTTAAAGAAATTTTTCCGAAATTCCTTCAGCGGCACAAAACCAAAGGTACAATTTTTTCGAAAATTCGCTAAAAATAAAAGACACCATATAAGCAGTTGCTTTTCGAGGTGATTTTTTCGTGGCTGAAAATGCATTAAATACGAGCATGTTTATGGAGATTTTTGATTAAAAAAACGTTCACATGAAATAAAATCTGACACTGCTTTGTCAGCTTATTAAGCAGCAAACTGCCCAAATAAACAAATATTAAATAAATAAATCACTTCTACAGAAGTAATACTGTCTAAATAAATAAAAAATTAGAATAATATGAAAAAGTTGGCTATCACGTCACAATCGTCTTTGGTGTAGCGGAAGCATACTGGACTAGTTATCCATAGGCCCGAGGTTCGATTCCTGGTTGACGAGTTAATTTTTTCATATCAGTATTTAATTTAATTAAATATTCAATGACAATGAAATTTGTCGGAGTATACGCTAAAGTCTTCTACAGTTTGTCAACGTAACCGAGGAATTTGGACAAACATCGTTAAGTTGTCGCGAAAGTATACACAAATAAACATATATTAAATATATGGCAGTAGTTTATCAGTAAAGTCGTTTGATATTTAAGAATCTTTCAATATAATATATTTATAAGCCATGTATGTATACTATACTGACTATACTGTGCTTCATATAAAACACATAAACTAGTAATATAATACGTATTAAAATTAATATTATTGCATAGTTAAAAGAACTTTTATAATAATAAATTATAAAATTATTATATCAATTATTTATGTTTGTTATTTTTCAATAAATAATTATTTTTGAAATCTTTTCTATTATTACTCATACATAAGTTTATATCTATATATGTGAACTTACATATATACGAATTAAAAAATTGATACAATGTAAATTGATTTATGACCGTGGAATCCTTAACTTTTTTAACAACTAAAAATAAAACAATCAAATTTGTTTATAAGATCGTCTTGCAATACAAAACATTTTAAACTTTTACCATAATTCATTAATACATATCTGCAGAGACGTATTCCAATAGTAATTAGCGGTTCACAGTTTTCATTTGATCAGGATGAATTTTGGTATGTGAGGTGCTTTTGGTATTTGAAAGGCCATTTTCTTTAATAGGTAAAATCAGACAAGAGAAAAATGGGGTTAATAGAAAGAGGGGAACACAAAATTTTGTATATAGACCTTAATATTGGAAAAATCGAAAAATTCATATGAAGTAAAGTTGTAGAAATTAGTTTTACTATAATTTTATTTCTTATCATTTTTACTACACTATTGCTACACTACACTATTACACTATTGTTTACAGAAATATTTGCAATTTAAGATTGAAAGTTAAAAACCCTAAATATCTCTTTAGACGTTAGAGTATGAGAAAAAATGCTCAGGTAATGAATTTAAGCAATCATGATTTTCTACATCTTTACTCCTCATACATTTTTTATTGCTCTAATATTAAGAGAGACATTTTATATTTTGTGTTATCTTCTTTCTCTATTTATCTTCTTTCTCTATGCCCCCTTATCCCCTTGCCCTATGACATTTATTAATCAAATTGACCTTGCAAATACTAAAATCATATCAGATACTTTCATTTTGATCAGACTAAAATTATAATTTTTATATAAATCTTGTAAAGAATCTTTAATAAATGATAGTGTCTCATTTAATTATTAATAATAATTAGCATTTTTTGTAAAGGTTATGTGAAAAATATGTTTGCATATAAAATATGTAAATGTTTCTTAAAAAATTTTTAGGGATCCGTACCATAAACAGTGTAATTTGCCTCCCAGTTTATGCATATATATGTCACCAAAGTAGCAACGAATAACATATACTGCGACAATATAAGAGTAATTTTCATTAGAGTGATGTTAAGAAGAGTAAATCGAATGAAAGCAATTTTAATTAGACTAATTTCAATAAAATATATTATATTTTAATTTATTTTGTTTAATTTTTATTTATTTTTATTTTTGTCTCTATTTTCTATCTATTTCTAATTGTCAAAAAGTAAATTACGAATAGCTTATTTATACTGATGATGACTACTTTGTAGTTGATATACGTATTTAAAATACAAAAACTGATGATCTAGGTATTGGGGTGAATTTAAAATTTTATTCCAGTTTATGCATTTATAAAAATTTGAAAAAAACCTTTTTAACACAAATACCTTTATCAAACCGATTGATACCCATTACGTAAAGATACTTGTTCACTGTTTAGTACGACATTGGTCGTTTTTATCCCTGAAATTATGTATGCGACACTTTGGTTAAAAAAACAATTGGCCGTTTTTTGAAATCAGATATAAAGAAAAATGAATTAGATTCTTGTCGGAACATGACCAGACGAGTTTGTCATACCTAGTCTTAATGTTGTTAGGTGCAGGCGTAGAATATCAGAGATACCATCAAGAGCACAGGCAAGACGAATCAAATCCAGCCTACTCATATTTTACTCCACGTAATTTCAATACCGCTATCCATGTTTGTCCCCAGACTCAATTTTTGTATAGTTACCATATACATAATAGACACTAAAATGTATGTAGATTCAACATTTTCGAGCAGTTTTGTATGTAGGAGTATATATTTTATACTTTTATGTATGAAACACGAATATATAGTATTCAATTCATAATGCTCATAAATTATTGTGAAATTCTTGAATTTGCTACGTGGATATTAAATTGCATTTATAATATATTCCAGTATATTATTATATTGATCAGAATGTGATATCAACATATATTAATTTCATGATATTTAGATACTTTTTACAAAATAGATATTTCAGTATTTGAAAACGAAATAACATGAAAATCAATTGGAAACTTTCGTACATACAACTGTGGCTATAAGTATGTAGACATCCCTTTTATTTTGAAATATAAATAAAACATTGTCAATATTCTGATAAATAACATTATAGTTTTAAGAATCACCATATTTTGTACGATTTTAATTATTCCTTTTTTATTTAAACCGTAGAAAGATTTCTATGGATTCTATTTTACGACTAAACCTTTTCTTTGGAATTATTATTTAACAGATATGCAGATTCATAAGATATCAAGAATCTTATTATAATTAACTAACACTTTTTTGTGTAATTTTTTTTTACATGATACGAGAAAGTACATCATGTGTGTTTTACACGCATGTAAACACATTGGTAATAAAGGTGATCACAGAGAATTTAATCTAGTGATCATGTTTTTATGAAAAGATAACAATTATGTAACGACCGATCTTAATCGAAAATCCTTTCAACATTGTTTGACTTTACCTTACAAAAGTTTCACAAATTTTCTACAACCCATGCAATGAATGGAAAACAAACAAAACACAGAACAAATATCTGAAACATATGTTATTAATAGTATTACCCGATGCGGCTTTACCCACGAAAAAATTGTATTTGCAGTTGTATTGTAAAATCTTTATCACTGAATAAAATAATATTTCTCCCCAAAGTCAAGGACAATATCGATGTCTCTAATTGAAAAAAAAAACCAAAGTTGCATAACGGCCCCCGTCTCCCGTGTTTCACCTCCTTAAGGGTTCATTTTGCACAAACTCTAAATACGATTCTGATGGTGGAACTTTAAAAACGGAAACTTTGACCCCCTATTCGTCCCTCTTAAGGGTTGATTTTCGGAAAACGCTGCAAATGTATTTCTTTATTTATAATTAAACCCCAAATACCAATTGTCAAGTCTCAATCTTAGATAAAAAATCAACACAAACTTGGACACCCGGTTTACCACACTCGTGGTAAAAATCTATTTCACTTCTCCCTAGGGGTTAGTTTGCAAGAAAAAATATTTCTTAGTATACTTCTACGCTGTTTAATATTTAATGTTTCTTACTTTGATAGCCTTGGCTTGGCACTGATGAATCTGCGAGTCTATCAATCAATCTATGTATATATATATATATATATATATATATATATATATTTCCGAAATCCACACACGATTTTTTACACAAATTAACCTAAATACCGAGAAGCCTAAATACCGATTAACCTAAATACTACATTTATCTGTCGCAATTATTTAAAAAGTATTTGAGCATTAACATATTCGAAAACAATTTCCAATCATAAAAATTAATTTGAAAAGCGGACAAATTTTGCAATACATGAATTTAAACAATATACTAATGTACGGACGGTTGTGTAATGGCTTATTGTTTAATTTAATTTGCCAAGTTGCTCCACATAAACTTGATAGTTGATACGTATATAACAACAACAATATATTGTTTATGGTGGTAACATTTAACGCATTACTTAGTGTCTGTATGTGTCAATGTAATTAGAGTAGTTGTCACGTCAATTGCAACGTACTTAATTTCAATGAATACACGGTATTTATTATTATACATTGCTTATATTTTACTTCTATTATACTTATGAAAAGGTTCGAAAGTGTATTACGTGTTACTTTCCAGTGTTTATAGGTGAAATGCTTTAAGATAGAAGAGCATAAGAAAGAGTTGCTTTATAATCGAACGACCGTTATGGATCAATTTAATACTTACGCCTCCATGATTATTTTTATACTCTTATATAAATACTTAAAAAAAAATTATACTTAAAAAAAATTCCAATCGTTTGTGTATTTGTTAAAAAAATATTTTTATATGGTCATATTTTATTCAATTAGCATCCTGTGTTTTAAATTTTGTTTCACTATTTCGCAAAACATCTAAAATGAACTCAATATTTTCGGTAATTATATCTCATCACTATATACCGGGTGTTCAATTGAAAAGTTACCATCTAAATATTATTAAAGCTACCACCTAAATATTATTTTAAGCATGCATTTTATAAAAAAATGTTTTAAACAAAAGTTGCTCAGTTTTAAACTGGAAACAGTGCAATAATTATATTTATGTTCTATGCATCTGTTCTGCGTGATATTTTATCTTTTAAATGGTGCAGGATAGGGAACAGCTTTAAATACAAATCCAATACCAATCTCATAAACACAAACAACTGTCGGTTCGATTTTTTTACATGAATCCAATATTTTTGGTGTGAATACAAAATTTATGTCATTTACGGGATGTATAAAAAAAAATTTAAACAATTGTTGTGTGCTTTTATGAGACTGTTTAAAATATAGGATATATCATGCGGACACTAATGCATAAAACAAAAATATAAGTATTCCATTATGTTTTCCCTTTTAAAGTATACAACTTTTGTTCGAAATATTTATTTAGTTCATATTTTTTTTAAATTTTTAACTGGTCACTTGTCAAAGGAACATATGGTATAGGCGTCTGCTAGCAAATTGATAAACTGTTTTGCGGATAGCTTAGACAAAATTCGTTAAAATATATTGAGTGGGTTTTAACAAATGTAAATTTCAAAAATTTAAATACATCATATCTGTTAAAAAGTACTAGTATCTTTTTTTATTTCTTTTTTAGGTTTTACAGTGGCTGGCCCAACCCAAGGACGTAAAAGGATGGAATGGAAGCAAACTTAATAGGAGATTTTTTTGGCTTTTGCATAAAAAGAAAATTATTATAAAAAAATTATCATTAAATTTATGATTTTGTAGACTGTACTAAAAAAATAAATAAATACTATTAGTTTTTAATTGAAAAATCGTTTTTCATATCATTCCTAACTCTATGTATAAAAATAAAAATTTTTATACATAAAACCAAAACCCAACTTCAAAAAAGAAAAACGGTTCTAAAAAAATCTGCTATGAAAAAATGCACAACAACGTAAAAAACAATTGCGTTATTTATTTACTTCAATTTACTGATAAATATCCATTTTTTTCAAACCAACTAGCACCAACTCCAAAAATAATAACATTTGATTTGAAAAAATGGATATTTATAAGTAAATTGAAGTAAATAAATAACGCAATTGTTTTTTTCTTTTTAGTGCATTTTTCATAGCAGATTTTTTTAGATCCGTTTTTCTTTTTTGGAGTAGGGTTTTGCTTGTTTTTTTTTTTTTTTAATTTTTATATTAATAGTTTGGCTTAATTTTTAGCATTTACACATTACCATTTTTGTTTTGACTATAAAATAACGGAAGTGAAGTGATGTTGCTTTAGAAACAACTTGTTAACCTTTGCAATATAGTTAGTTTCCAAGTTAAGCGGTAATGACACTTTCTTCACCGTTATTCATTATGTTGTTCTCTTACTTCCAATATCATCTATTTCAAGAATATTTATTTAAAAAAAGTCCACTGCAATATAATTGAATTGTATTTGTCAAAGTTATCAGTTGGTGATTCATGAAATAGCAATTTTTTTGTTGATTAAATGACTTTGTTAAACAATCTCAAACAAATAGTTTATTCATTTCACAAACATTTTCTTGTCGTAATATAAGCTAGCCAAATAATAATAACAATGAGATAATATGTTTAGATTGGATATATTTAAATATTTAATTTTGGATGATCATACAATTTTCTATATATACAGACCACAATAGAATTTTAATGAACGACGTTTAAAGTAATTCGAAAATGAGTTAACTATTTTTATGTTTTGGGACTCTCTTGATAATGCACATACAATTCTATTATTTGTGAAAATATATATGAAAAGATTTTTAAAAAATTCGAAGTTCATAATTATAGTCAGCAAGCTTTTCTGTCGGTTACTGGTTAATGGTTGGAATGAATTTAAATGCCCAAATACTTTCGGAATTTGAAAGACCAATTTCGTGAACTGACCAAACCGGTGCAGGAAAAGAGAGATGCATATAAAAGGGGAAACAGAAAATTTTTGTTTTCTCTTAATATTATTAAAATAAAAATTTGCTCTACATAGTCACCTGGCCATTTTTCTTATACAAATAGCTATTATAATATTTTAATAGAAAAAGAAACTGCAGAAAATAATAAATTTTACTGTCGTAATTCATTTCACATTATTAAATTATAGTAAACGCTTTTATAATGTATAGCAATTAAGGATCTAACATTTGCTGGTCCTTCAGTTAAAATGAGCTCACCATATAGCTCTTGCGTGGTGATGGGTTTCGAGTTAAACGTCGGTTAAAAAGTTATGTGTTTCACAATTACAAACGTTTTTCCTCTAAGTCGTAGGTGGGCAGACCTTGACTGCACTCAGCTCTGAGTGAGAGGTAGGAAGAGAGATAGAGTATATATAGGGTTATCTACCAAATATTATTATTTTCTTTTTTTAATTAAAACATTTTCTGAAAAAAATAAAATAATACCATCTAATTTTTATGGTCACTATTATTCAAAGTATACAATACATACAATACAGTGAATACATACTCTGGAATTTTGGGCTGGTAATATTGGGCATAAAATGTACCTTTTTAATATACTTGGGTATGAATAAAATATAAATGTTATATAAATTATAAAATATAAATCTTTTGATCTATTACATTTACCGCTTGTAAATTTTTTTATGATTAAGCTGAAGTTTAGATTTTAGAATTAGATTTTAGGTAATTCCGAATAATTTGCCTGAACTATTCATATCGGAGAACTAATAAACAATTATTCACTTGATTTAATTATTTTTCTTAGTAGGGGTATAGTGTCATAGGAATTTGATGACACTGGATACAAAAAAGATGCCAATGATAAAGCTGGGTGGGGGGAAGGTTTGGTAATTTGTTACTAATTTCTAAATGATTAAATTTTACATAAAGTCGGAATACATATAGTTGGTGTTGTTGTTGTAATTATTGTTATTGTTATCATCATTATTGTTGTTATTATTGTTATTATTATTGTTATTATTATTGTTATTATTATTATTATTATTATGTTTTTTGGTGTATCTCTCCATATTGTAATAGATATTTTTAAATAATAAATATTTTATAAAACTAATTCTAAATTGATTGAATAAATTATTGGGCAATAATTGGTAAGACAACCTGTATTGAAACATCGTTCTGTCTTACTTCAAAACATACCTTTTTTACTTACTCTCACCCAGCTTATGAAGAGTTGTTCGACTCCGGCGATCTGCCTACGCCCACCTCTGCTCTATGTCACTAGATAAATTTATATACGCTCCTAATCGGTAAAAAAATTATCTGTAGTATAAAGTGGCAGATAAGTGCAATTTAGACAGCTGCCTAGGGCGGCATATATACAAAGCCTGATACATTATTGAATCATTAAAAAAGACATACTTCTTTTTTATCAATATGTAGTCTCTGGCGCCAGCGTTTGTTTTGGGCGTCGAGCTAATTTGACGAGGTAATCTACAAAATTATCTCATTTTTCTAAATTAAGTCATCGAACACGACATCTGCTCGAGTTCCAGTTTCTACGTGAATATAAGACAAATAAATAAAAAAAAATTGCGAATGAAAAGATGCAAATAGCGAATTTACTTTAAATCAACTATAATTAATAACCATTGGCGTGTAGCTGTAGAAGACTTGCTACAAAATCTCAATATACTTTCTTATTTAGATACCTTGACATCTTCAAAAAATAAAAATTAGATTGAAACAAAATTTGTCTATATTGATATATTTAAATTGTAAGTTTTTGATACTGGATTCATTTAATACCTCCTATTCACCTACAAAGCCAAGTAATTTCATTCCAACTTCAAAATTGGTAGAGCGTCAACATGAAAATTAAAAATTCGTTACGCAGGAGCTGCTTCAACATAGCGAATTTCCTTAGAATACATAAATCATTCTCTAGCGGTCACAATTTTAGTCTGATCAAAATGAAATGTCATATATGATTTGAGTATTTGCAAGTTCAATTTTATTAATAAATGACATACGTCGAGGGGTAGTGGGAGGGGGTATACAGAAAGAAGAAAATACAAAATACAAAAAATCGAAAATGCGTAAGAAATAAAGTTGTAGAAAATCAAATTTGCTACAGTTCATCACCTAATCATTTTTGCTCTAACTCAAATTTGTACAGAGATATTAAGGAATTTAATTTTCAATCTTAAACCGTCAATAATTCTGTTAATACTAGTGTAACAGAAAAAATGAGCAAAATGAAACAAAATCACAGTAAAACTTAATACCTACAACTTTACTACTTATAAATTTTTTGATTTTTCGAATATTAAGGGCGATATGTCAAATTTTGTGTTTCCCTTCCTTTTAGACCCTCCTTTCCCCTTGTCCGATTTTACCCATTAACGAACTTGACCTTTTGATTACCAAAAGCGCCTCAAATTCCAAATTTCATTCCGAGAAAATGAAAACTGTGACCGCTAGAGGGATTACAAACTCATATATATGTATATATATATGTGTATATATATATATATATATATATATATATATATATATATATATATATATATATGTATATATGTATATATATATATAAATATATATCTATATATATATATATATATATATATATATATATATATATATATGTAGATGTACATGTCCATAGATGTATGTATATAAATTGTCGGATAGTGACTTTTGACATCTACAAGGTAGCATCGATAGACATTTGAAGAAATTTTTGTGAAATTTTGACTTCAAAACGGGACCAATAGCTCTATTTCCTTTCAGGAAATTCGCTAAAAAGGTGGAGGCCGCCCTAGCCCTATACCATATCTTTGGTTATAATATTACTCTATAGTCTATAATATTAAAACATAATGAATTCAATAAATTGGAAGTACTTAGTATACAATACATATGCAATATATTCACTTAAAAAAATTTTTTATTAATAATAATGCTATTTATTCTAATATATATATATATATTGAATACTTTGTTAAATATGATTGAATGGTAATGTAAATAAATGTCTAATTAGTTGGTAAACCAATATACATACATACATAGACATAATATGTAGACTAAACAATAATTTTAACACAATATATTATATAAATACTTCGTATAATAATATTATTCAAAGTACTACACACACATTTTATGTTTTTGACATACATTGATTGCATAACACTATCCATATTATACCTATATTTATTTTAATGTATATATAACTTGACGTAGATCATACGTGTCTGTTTATTTTGAAGTAAACATACAATAAAATTATATATTAATTCAATTATCCGAAAAATTTCAGTTAATATATGCATTAATCGTTTCTAGCTGCATACCCATTAGCCCGTTTGACTTTAATCGTTCTCCCAGTGTTTGTGGTTATATTTTGGGGTATATAAGTATTGCACGTCGGCCCACTGTACTCCCCCTTCGATTTCAGTCTGACGAGATTTTCCCATATTTTGGCAATAGCCCGGAGTTTTCTGAAGGGTCATATATGCACCGAGATGCACCGAATATCATGTTTTTGCAGTAAACGAGAGATTCGCAGTAAAAGATGATGTGGCTAGCAGTTTCCTCCTCCTGCCGCACAATCTGCACATAATAGATCTGTTATGGAGTCCGATTGTGTGTAGATTCCAGATGCCGTTGATGAATCCCGTAACATTTCTAAGTTGTATCTTGCCCAGCGAAGTTGTTTCCTGTTCGAATATAGTGGCGAGTTAGTGGTCACATTATCTTTGACTGCGAACCTCTAGGTTACAGCAGATACAGAGTATTTGGGGCATCTCACCCCGAATATATGAAGACCTCCAGGAAGATCTGATAAGCAAGCTCCTGGCTATTGCCAACATATGGGAGAAGCGAATCTCGTAGGTCTGAAGTAGAAGGGGGAGCACAATGGACCATAAGATCGAAGTGCAGACCTCAAGTGTAGACCCCAAGATCGAATAGTTTTTAGACCCCAAGATAAATAAATCAATCAATGATGGGGGAAGTGAGCATGGTTGGGTTGTTGATAATTTCTAATTAATTTCTTAGTTGTCTGATTTTAAAATAATTATTTAGTAGTTTAGTGTCTAAGCTTGTTTGGGAGCACAGGGACAATAGTTCCAGCGTTACGAATAACAAACCCCCTCCCGATCACACGATCATCTTAAAAAAGTTACCTTTGTTAGTAAGTTCCTTGGATTTTCGATATTTTATTGTAATCTATAGTTGATGTACAGAATAGTCACAAAATTAACCTGGGACGCATACAACAATAAATTTATATTAAAACAATCACACAATACCTTTTATAAAAGAGCACAGAAACAGTACCAACAAAATAACAATAATGGATAATATTTATGTACATAAATGTATTGTGGATGTTTGTTTCCTAATGATAATCTCTGTGATTAAAAAAGACAAAAAGCACATTTGTTTAAAAAGGCGGACAGGAAGTATGTGATTATTGGGTGGAGATCGGAACATTCATATATGTATGTATACACGTTACATATATGGTTATAAGTTTCATGTGCATTCATAACAATAGGTATTGCAACTGGAACGATAAACGTATATTTAGTGAATATTTTCTTTATTATTAACTATGGTTTTGTAAATAAGTACAAAAAAATATGTTATTGAATTTTAAATTCCATACGTAATGATTTTGTATGGATTTGTTTATACAATGAATGAATTATTTTTTAATTGCAATTATATTACCGTTATTAATAATTTGATTCATGTATAACAGTTTTAAATAACAAGATTAATTTGCATAGATCTAAAAATTAATCTAAGGTCAATAGAAAATTATGTACTAAACTTCGTTAGGTATTAGGTCTTTAAAAAGCTAAGCAGAAATACCTCGTGGAAAAATTTCATATTATTAACCGAGATATTAGAAGTTGAGTGGCGTCGCTGACACTCGGACGACCCCTTAAATCCGCCATTATGCTCAGAATACACACCTTTAACAAATCAGACTACTACGAAAATTACGCTATCTCATGTAGACTTCGCTCTGCGACAGATTGATTTGAATAATGATGAAACTACCGTTTTGTTAATTCAACAAAACTCTTACCGGCCATAATTTGTATTGTTTTATAAAAAAAATACATGTCCCACCGAGAATAGTATTCTTCAAATCAATACTTAAAAAAATCACACATTTTCCTCTAAATTCATGTTACTGAAACATATTTTGGATGCTAATTGGTGACAAATATGACAAATTTAACATTTTAATTCAAGTGAATTTGTCAATTTAAAAAATGTGTCCCGTAGGAACTTCTAGATTAAAGAATCTTATGAATATCGAATGACGTTACCATACATATATGGTCGTAATTTTTTGAAATTATTTAGTAAATATTAAAGTTACAGAAAATTTTTTCGGGTCATTTTTTTGGACTAGATCTCAATATAAGGATCGTCTTAATAAATTACTGGGTTTGGCTCGAAATGATTATTGATAGAATGCAAAGCTTACTTGGAGACGTGGATATTGTGATTATTAGCAACTAGATGCCGTGAGATCGAATACCCAGTGTAAAGCAGCATTCTACAACATCAAATTAAATTATTATTTGTAAACTTTGTGAAAATAGATAGATTGTAGCGGCTGACCTGGACGGGCTGCATAAGGTCCATTTTGACGCCTAAGGATGTGAGGATGCGATTGGAGTGGATGGAATTTTTGTGTGTAGCCGACTCTGATAGGAACTATGCCGATACTCATCTGGAGTTCATGAAGGAAACTGCAGAAAACCTCCACAAGCATAGCCGGTTACTTTGTTTTTGTCCATTTAAAAGCTAAACGCAAACAAAGTTTAACTGATACCGATTTAAATTTATTTTTCATACCCTAGAAAATATCAATCGAAGTTTGTTTGCGATTATTTTTCAAACGCTTACAATCATCGATTGAACTAAAGAAACTATATCGATTGAAACAGAAATATGTATTGCTCATTTTCTAATACTTTCCTATAAGCGAGTTACAAAACTTAGAAGCCAAAAAATATTTTGTTATTCTTCAAAGTTTGACGTACAATATCATTTGAATGGTTGGATTATTGAAAAAGGTGTAAGAAGCCTTTTGTGTAGAGCTTTTAATGCCCTACAAAAATATTGGGATTATTGCTACATATTTGTTATTAGCAAGATAAAAAATTTCTCTTAAGTTTCTTAAATTTCTCAGCAATCAATTTTTCAAAATACCAAACTAAACGCCTCCGTACTATATGCGCTCTGTGTGATTGGTTGAATTTATCAATGTTTAATTGATTGAGTTTAATTGATATCTTAAAAAATAAGCGTCAAATCGAAAAAATTTTTTCTTTGTTTTTTGCAGCTCTACACCGTGGTATAGTTTTCTTGAATAAATTTCAGACCACCTTGTATATTGATATATATTACTAACAAAGTTAATGTATAATAAAGTGGTTCGTTTTATATCATTATTGTCTCCATATTTTTTGCAATTTACTCTCATATTGTTAAAATGTTTTTGATGTGATTGTCCACAATATACAAGAGCAACAGTTTCATATCATAATAATAATTAAATAAGTTAACTAACTGTAGCAACGCAATAGGATATGCAACTTAAAACTTTTCTACTTCACACAGTTCAAACAAACAAACTATTTAGAATAATATAATAATATATAATACAATATAGAAATTGTATGTGCATTCTATTTTCATATTTAGTTAATATTAAAATATAATTTGTGCAACTATAACAATAATGTTGTTATATATGCAATTTATTATTATAGTATATGATAATAATGTGTTGTCAACACTAATTATATTGTATTATGACTGAGCGGTTATCATATATGTATCACGTTAAGTAAACGATTTAGATAATTCGACATTGATATATACAGAAACAAAACAAAAGTTGTCCAAGTATGAAGTTTTTTATCTCATTAAAAAGACAATATCTTAATTATATCTATTTTAAATATGTTAGATCAGTGGCGTAATCAATATCAGATAGGAATTTGCATTTTGTAAAGCTCCTCTCCACCTTTAAGATAGTAGATATTGGCGTCATGTAATTTATACACAGGTTTATTTTTTCCAATTTTGGATGAGTGTAACTCCAATTCATTTATATTAATAATTTGAAAAAAGGAAAAATATCCATATATAGTACAAAATATCTTCATATAACACAGAAACGAAACAAAAATTGTCCATGTATGAAGTTTTTTATCTCATTACAAACACAATATCTTAATTATATCAATTTTAACACGACTTCAAAAAGGAGGATGGTTCTCAATTCGGCTGTTTTTTTTTTTTTTTTGTGTCACCTCAGAACTCTGTTATTTATGAACCGATTTTGAATTTTTTTTTGTGTTATAAAGGGTTTGGTTTCCCATTAGTCCCATTGGCACCAAATCGCATTCTGTTGAGGGGATCCCCGAGAAATCGAGGAAAATCCTCATTTTATATGTGATAACCGATTTCTGCGAAATATTTTTTTTTTCTGAAAGGGTATACTCATTCATAATGGGAAAATAAGAAAATTTTTTTAAAAACCGACTTCAAAAAAATTTTTTACAAAAAAAACCGACCCAAAAAAATCAAAATGCATTTAAAAAAAACTGATAATCTGTTATGAAAAAATGTACTAAAAATTAAAAAAAAAAAACGGATAAAAAAAATGTGTTATAAAAAAATGCACTAAAAGTTAGTAGGTCGTTTAGTTGGTCTACCCATATTTAGACAAATGAAATAAGTTATAGAACTTCAAAGTCACTAAAAAGCGAGAAATAAACCATATTTTGACAAAATGGAAACCCGACTTCAAAAATCAAATATTCTATAACAAAAAATGCACTAAAAGGTAAAAAAATAATTGCATATTCTTGCGCCAATTTAAGTTCACCTAAGCAAAAATTTTTAAATATATATGTACAATTATTGTTATTCTTGGAGGCGTTGTCCAAAAGTTATGTGAATTTCTCTATGCTGACACCGACTCCAAAAATAACAATAATTGTACATATATATTTAAAAATTTTTGCTTAGGTGAACTAAAATTGGCACAAGAATATGCAATTATTTTTTACTTTTAAGTGCATTTTTTGTTATAGAATATTTGATTTTTGAAGTCGGTTTTCTATTTTATCAAAATATGGTTTACAAATATTTTAGACCAGTGGCGTAATTAATATCAGATAGGAAATTGCATTTTGTAAAGCTTCTCTCCACCTTTAATAATAGAGTAATTTATACACAGCTTTATTTTTAACCATTTTGGATGATTGTGATTCCAGTTAATTTATATATGATTTAAAAAAAGGAATATCTATTTGATATACAATTTTGAGGATTTTCGTTTAGATTTGCAAGTAATCATCAAGTTAGTCATAAAAGTTGATAAATATAAGGCTCAGTTCTACGTGCGCATATATTATGAGTGTTAAAAAACTATTGTTGTCATCATCTTCTAGTAGGATCATCCACAAATACACAAAATCTTGGCCGTTTCTTCGACAGAGTTTTTGTTTCTCGGTTAGCATAGTCTTTACCCACGTTTGCCAAAGTATATCCCTACAACTCACGCCTTGTGCATTTCAACCAAGAGAATATTATGTTTTGTTATGGTGAGGTTTCGCTATTTCTTTACTCATTCCAAACCTGATAGCTCTCATTGTAATAATGCGTGTAATAGGCATATAATAAGGGAAGCGTTGATGATGAAAACATCACTGCTACGTTTGCAGATGACACCGCAATATGGATCCAAAAACAGCATCAGAAAAACTACAATGTAGCTTAAATATAATTCAACAATGGCTGTGCAAGTGGCGAATTCGTGTCAATGCAAACAAATCAGCCCAAATTACATTTACATTACGAAAAGGAAACTGTCCAACAGCAACTTTAAATGACGTCATATTACCACAAAATCCGGAAGTGAAATATTTGGGTATGCATCTGGACAAAAGGCTTACTAGAACTTTAAATGACGACATATTACCTAAAAATCCGGAAGTGAAATATTTGGGTATGCATCAGGACAAAAGGCTTACTTGGCGAAAGCATATATGGACCAAAAGAAAACTAAAATATTAAGTTTAGTAAATACCATTGGCTGCTAAATTGCCATTCTAAATTATCTCTCGATAACAAACTGTTAGTGTACAAAAGTATTTTAAAGCCAATATGGGCTTGTGGAATACAATTGTGGGGTACGGCTAGTGTTAGTAATGTTGAGATGATTAGTAAATATAATAAATAGTTATTATTTAAATAAATAATAAATAAGTGTTAAAGATATAATTGATCTTTATTAGATTGAATTATGACATATTATATTATTTATATGTAAATTATCAAAGTTGTTAACATCCAAAGCAACCGTGATAAAAGAGGAAAGTTATAGTTGATAAGCAACAGATAAAAATGATAAATAAAATTATAATAATAATTTAATGAAAATGCGATACCGCTACATACTTCCCCCCATCAACTAATAAAGAAAAACGACTAGAAAAAGGTTGTAACATAAAACAACCTTGTTCACTCGGAAAAAACTTTAATAGTTGATGTACATCTTAAAATTAAATACAAAGTAAATTAAGAAAAGATTAACATTGAAAAAAGTATGCAGGTTTTAGCCTGTCAATCGAAATAGAGGTAGGTTTGTTATTGATATCAATAACAAAAAATTTAGGAAATCTCTTGATAACAGAGAAAGGACCTCTATAATTACAATATAGTGGAGGTTTGACATGATCCTCGCGTATAAAAACTTTTTTTGATGAATCTAAATCTTTAGGTAAAAATACATTTTTGTTGGTGAACTGTCTGGTAAAGAAAAATTTTGCGTTTATCATTCTATTCTTCAACTCTCGAGTAGATTGTTGAACAGAATGATATGTATCAACGTTTTCTGAAAAGAAATCATATGGTAATCGTAGAGGAATCCCATATAAAATTTCTGCAGAAGAAAGGTTAATATCTTCCTTGACTGAGGAACGCAAATTTAGAAGAACCCAAGGTAAAATTTTGTACCAGTTATTATTTTTTTGACAGCAATTTAAAGAAATTTTGAGAGACCGGTTAAACCGTTCAATAATACCGTTGCTGTTAGGGTGATAAGCAGTAGTGGAAATATGCTTAATCCCTAGAGAAGACAAAAAATCTTTCCAGATATGTGATTGAAATTGTTTACCTTGATCAGTAGTGATCCTCGTAGGTAAACCAAAACGCGAGAACCAAGAAGCAATCAAATTGTTAATAATTTCTTCCGACGTGATAGTTTTGATTGGAATAGCCTCGACCCAACGCGAAAAACGATCAATGATAGTGAAGATATACCGATATCCTTCACTAGGAGGAAGAGGTCCAACAATATCTAAATGTAAGAAAGAAAATTTGATACTTGGTTCTTCAATTGGCATAAAATCACTTTTAGTGTGACGAGTGATTTTATTTAATTGGCAGATCGGACATGATCGTGTCAAATTTTTGATTCGTGAAATAAGATTAGGGTTAAAAAAGAATGTGCGTACTTTTTTCAAGGTTTGTCTAATTGATGGATGACCAAGATTGTGGACAGCTTTCCATATATCTTCTATATCAATGTCAGATACGAAGATTCTGGGAATTTTCAAAGAAGTCTCCACATAAACCTTAAAAAGAGAATTCGGAGGAGTACGTATTTCTAAAGAATATTTTGGATTTTTTAACAAATTAATAAGAAGAGGATCACATTTCTGGTGATCAGAAATCTTCTTAATATCAATCAAATCAATACCTGAAGGTAGTGAAATTGTATTAATTCGAGATAAACAATCAGCCGGAATGTTTTCACTACCTTTAATGTATCTAAGATCAGTTGTATATTGACTGACAAAGTTTAAATGACGTATATCACGATTTAATAAATTTTCATTACGAGAATTAATAGCATTTATTAAAGGTTTGTGGTCAGTCTGAATGAAAAAATTTCGATTTGAAATGAAATGACGAAACTTTTTTATGCCAAAAACAATAGCTAATAATTCTCTTGAAAATGTACTATATCGTCTTTCAGTGTCTGTCAGTTTTCTTGATGTGAAAGCGAGTGGCTTCCAGACGTTATGAATTTTTTGTTGCAAAACTGCACCAATGCCAGTACCGGAGGAATCAGTGAGAATGCAAGTTTCAGCGTTCGAAACAGGATGTGCTAATTTAACAACATCAATTAATTTTTGTTTAGCTAAATTAAAAGCTGAAATTGCACGTTCATCAAGAATAACTGACTTCGTTGAAGTTTTACCGTGTTCAACAAGTTTATTCAATGGAGCTAAAATGTCACCACAATTCCGAATAAAGCGATTATAAAAATTAATCATCCCAAGAAAATTTCGGAGTGATTTTTGATCGTTCGGAATAGGAAAATTTGAAATAGATTCAACTTTGGAAGGAATAGGGGTGATTCCTTCAGAATCTACGTGATGTCCTAAAAAATCTAATTTTGTTACACCAAAAATAGATTTCGAAGAATTTATTAAAATTCCAGCTTCATTGAGAATGTTGAAAACAGTTTTGAGATCTTGAGTGTGCTTTTCTTCGTTTTCACTCGCGATTAAAAGATCATCAAGATAAGTGAAAACAAAATCTACATTTCTGAATAAATCTGCCATAAATCTAGAAAAGGTTTGAGCTGCATTGCGTAAACCAAAAGGCATTCTCAAAAATTCAAATAGACCAAAAGGAGTGATAATGGCAGTTTTCGCGACATCATAATCGTGTACGGGAATTTGATAATAAGCTCTTTTTAAATCAACTTTAGAAAAGATCTTTTTATCATTTAATTTTACATTGAAATCATATAAATGAGGAATTGGATATCTGTCAGGTACCGTGATCGAATTCAGTCGACGATAATCACCACATGCACGAAAAGAACCGTCCGATTTCTTTTTCATGAGAAGAGGTGATGACCATTCAGAATTCGAAGGTCTACAAATACCCAAATCTACAAGTTCCTGAAAATGTTTTTTAGCAGCTGACAACTCTTCAGGACATAGCCTGCGATATTTAGAAAATATCGGATAAGAGTTTGTCACAATGCGATGTCGAGTATTATGTTTAGCATTAAGATTGAATTTTTCTGATTTGGTTAAATTTGGAAAAGAATTTAAGATTTCCGTAAATTGATTTTGAAGTGAGATCACTTCAACGCATGAATTAATAGGTTTTAATAATGTTTGATTTTTAAAATCGATATTCAAATTGAATTTCTTTAGAAAATCTAAACCGAGAATGCCATGAATTACATCGCCAACAATGAATTCATGACGAAAAACCAAATCATTTCCAAAATTGAGAAAAACTTCAGAAGTACCAAAAGTATTAATTTTAGAATTGTTTGCTGCAATAATTGAAAAAGGTAAATTTGTAAATTTACATGATTTACAATACGACTTTGGAATCACAGATAGTGAACTTCCAGTGTCAACCAAATATCGAGTACCTTCATGTAAGAGATCGTACATGAAGATTAAGTCGTACGATGATGATGTTGTGTTATTGAATTGGGTTTTTTTATTGACAGAGCTACTGACCAACTCAATAGGAGCTCTTAGAATTTTTTTGAAGTTTTATTTGAATTTATACATGGAGTATTTAATTTACAAAAAGAACAAGGAAAAACACACTTACGTGCTTTGGTACCATATTTATTATGATACCAACACACAGACTTCACCTGAACTTTGTGTAAATTGGTTTTTGGAGTATATTGGGTCTTGGAAGGTGACTTTTTTGAATTTTCCAGTTCAGTAACTTTATTTTTAAGAATATTTAATTCTTTATTTAACATAAAATTATCTGTTTTATGAATTTCTGAAATAGGAAAAGAACTGATATTAGATACAGAATTCAATTTATAAATATCATTAGCGAAATTAACAATAGTATAATTTTATTTATCATTTATATTTTATTTATAATTTTATTTATCATTTTTATCTGTTGCTTATCAACTATAACTTTCCTCTTTTATCAAAGTTGTTAACATCCAAAGCAACCGTGATAAAAGAGGAAAGTTATAGTTGATAAGCAACAGATAAAAATGATAAATAAAATTATAATAATAATTTAATGAAAATGCGATACCGCTACAGTAACATTGAGATCCTATAGCGTTTTCAATTTAAAGTGTTACGTGTGATTCACCGTGGTATGTGCGGAACGATGATATACATCGTAGTTTAAATGTATCTAGTGCGTGAAGAAATAGTGCGATTTAGTGAAAACTATGTCTACCGACTGGAAATGCATCCAAATGTGTATGTGCTTAATCTTCTAGACAACAGTGATAGTTTAAACATACTTGAGAAACTTAATATTTTAGAACTGAAATACAGATTTTTATGACATTTTAGTGATTAGTTTACTTAATTATATTAGTATATAATTCCACTTTGTGCCTACCATTGGGTAGTCACAACTCATGAGTTTCTCTGGTTATCACTCTATTTATAGTTCTGATTTCACAATGCCTGAGTCTATTTTTCTTTATAATAACAATACGACAATGTTAATTTTAAACTGAATTTACTTCAACGTATGTTTAGTTAAAACTTGATTTAAACTAATCAAATGTTAATCTATAACTGGTGTTAACCGAGCAAGTGGTAATTTTAAACTGATTTTGAACTAGTGAATGCCGCTGGTGCATAGAGACCGTGGATTCTTCTAGAAAAAAGCTTGTTGACACTAATCGAGAATATTGTTTTTGAAAACATATTTTGTTATAGAAATTCTTAGAACAGAAATTCAGAGCAGTCGATAATTGATAAAATTATATTGGTTCAAATGTCATACACCATCTATAGAATGTTCATTTAGTGCGCTTGGCTAATGGCAATATATTTACTAGTTAAAAATTTTCATTCATAGTATAACATAATAACTATTTGTAAGTAGCAAGCTTGCGGGTTTGACTTGTTTTCTATTTATGTTATTTGACCAAATTTAACATGTTCGAATGATTTTTTAAAACTTTTGAAAAAAAAATAAATAAATCAAAATTAGATTTTGGTTTTGTTCAATTATACTTTTTTATATAAAAAAAAAACTCCTTCACTATGGAGAAAAATATTTTATCATAAATATACGGAATATTTTCTTTATATTTTCCGGAATTATTTTCTAGAATTTTTACTTTTGATGAATAATGCTTTTGAGAAAATATTGTGGTTGAAGTTAATTGAAGTTAAATTTATACGCGGCTAAAGTAGTTTTATTTCACGAATAGATTAGGTGCTGTTATGTCCATGAATTGGGTTATCTGCCTAGTGTCCACAAGTTGGTTTAGCCTACCCTAATATATGTAGCACAACAAAAAATAGTCAATTTTGATGATTTTTATTTCCATAGTAACTATAATTATTAATATGCACGCAAGTTTCGTAACATACCAAAGTGATGACGTCACGTTTTTTTACCGATTGACCCTCAGTATTTATTTTTTAGCGGCCCGCGTAGAGAAATTTCACTTCAAAACATCACACTCCAAATAATGATGGGCTTAAGGAATAAATATATTTATATGACAAATTTTTGTAGTTTGACTATTTTCATATTGCATATCGGAAGTAATAAAATGTTCAACAACCTAAGTAATTGACGTATACATTCGTATAAAATGGATGTGACGCCATTTTAATACAGGATAATTACAAATTTATTAAGTTGCCAAATTTGTTCACCTTGTGGTAAACCATAAGTTTTATTTTAATTCTTATATTCATGTTTTGTGCGTCATCAATCATTGGAGAAAAAAATGAAAATTTACTGTGATATGAAGTATGGTTTAAACAAAAGAAGATTTTTTGGTCGATCATTGCACTCTAATATTATTTGATTATATATTTAAATTACGATGCGCTAACAAAACGTGATTGCACCATTGGTTATTCAACCACTATCAAATAATTTTATATATCGCACACATATAATATAGTCTGTAGCATATCGTAAGTGTTCGTAATTACTTAAAACATAACTATTATAATAATAATGATTTTAATTTCAATTGGTGTTATAATGACTAAATTACTACAAGTAAACAACACTTATTAGTCTGTTCATATTTATTTTATGTAGTACTAAAACTGTATTTTATAAGTCTACTGAGTAACTGAAATCGTTTAAAATGTTGTGTTTGCTGATGGTAAGATGGTAAATATTCCAGGAAAACTATCCTATGTTTTGCTCCACACAGTCAAAATAGTGTTAAGAAATGGCAACAGGAAAAATTCATTGGCAATATTCGTAGTCTAGTTATTATAATTATAAAAAAATTCGTTACGCATTCGTTATGCTAAATTACACCCTGACAGCCGCAATTATAGTTTAATCAAAATAAAATGTCGTATCTGATACGATTTTGGGTTTTGCATGCCTAATTTTATTAATAATATGGCATAGGTCAAAGGAAAAAGAGGGTATAAAGTAAGAAGAAAACACAAAATATAAAATATCTCTCTTAATATTAGAACAATCAAAAAATGTATTAGGAGTAAAGTTGTAGAAAAACATGTTTGCTACAATTCAGTACTTTATTATTTTTTCCAAACTCTAATGTGTTCAGAGATATTTAGAATTTTAACTTTCAATCTTTAAGTATCTTCCAGCACTGTGTACACATACTTACACATATTATGGGCACACACATATACTTACACGTACTATCAAATATTTCCGGTACGGTGATCTGGCAACGTTGCTCTGTGCATATACCTAAATATTATTATTGTTTATGTCAACAGTAACAATTCCTACTCTTTACTTGACGCAAATTGAGAGAGATTGGTGCACAACAGACCACTATTTTCCATAAACGGAATGTGTTATAATTGGACAAAAATAAGATTTTAAATTATTATATTTCGAAAACAAAACGGTAACACACGATTTTTTTTAAATAGGTATAAGAAATATTTAGAAATACTCTCCTAGTTTTTTTTAAATTCTGTCAAGTATTTTTTCTTATACAACAGATAATAGTTGGGCGGGCATGAAGTTTTACATGCTTCTAATGAGACAGAGTGAGAGAGAATGATGACTTTGATATTAATTATCTCGCGTTCTAAACGGTCAAAAATTCTGAAACTTCGGGATTTATTATAAAACTTTATTTTTAGCCTGTGAAAAAAAGAGCAAAATCTGTCGAAAAGTGGTGGAATGTTCCAGATTTTTAATTGTAAATGTTTCTGTAAATATTAGTGTAACAGAAAAATTGGTAAGAAACAAAATTATAGTAAAACTAAGTACCTACAACTTTACTTCTTAAAAATTATTTTTTTCTACTAAGAGAGATATACCAAATTTTATGTTACCCCCTTCCTCTAAACCCCCCTTTCTCCTTGACCAATTGACTGTTTGAATACTAAAAGTGCCTCAAATACCGAATTTCATTCCCATCGGAATAAAACTGTGAATTTCTCATTTGTAAATTGATATCAATTAACTTTTTGATTAAAATGTTATACACTTTGTAGACTGTTTCACGTTCACAATTTTATGACCAAAAAGAAATATCGTATCTCATATACTTTTGGTACTTGAAAAGACAAGTTCATCAATGAGTAGAATCCACCGACGGGAAAGGAGAGTTGAGTTAGGTACCTTAAAGACAGAAGAACAAAAATAATTTATAAATTCATCCAATTTTGATATCGTATTTCAAAAAATTTGATTTACGTTATTTTTTACAGAAAATTCATTAAAGATTATAAGAAAATTTAGAGTTTAAGAAAACTAAAAAAACATGCTTTTATTGGAATATGAACTAAAAAATGCAAAATAATTTAAAATAGAATAGGCTGAACAGAATGCAACTGCGGAGGGTTCCCGGATTCATTACCGGGCATTGTCCCCTGTGGAAGCATCTGTACACAATGGTACTCCATAATGGGTCCATTATGTGCAGATTGTGTGGCGAGGAGGAAAAACATCCAGCCATATTATCTTTGACTGCGAACCTCTAGGTTACAGCAGATACAGGATATTCGGTCCATCTCACCCCGAATATAAGAACCCTCAGGAAGACCTGATAAACCAGCTCCTGGCTATTGCCAACATACAGGAGAAGCGAATCTCGTCTGACTGAAGTAGGGGGAGCACAATGGACCATAAGGTCAAAGTGCTATATTTTTGAGACTCCAAGATGTATCTTCTATCTATCTAACATGAAGTATTGAATTAAAAAAGAGATTATCTTCTAATTAATTCAAAAAAGTTCATTATTAATTATTTAAAAAAAGTTAAAAGGAACATCAAAATCGTATAAAGAGAGTATTATTCGGAAACTCTCTGTCAATCCATTAGACCAGAATTTTGGGTTTATATTTTTTGGGTCCAATTTACTTGTAAACTATATTGCATTTATATCTATGACTTTTTATGTTTTTTAAATTACTTTAAATTTGCTTATTTGTGAAAAAAGGTTCAATATTTTTTAATTTAACTGTACATATGCAAAATAAGAATAAAAGGTGATTATAGTGAATCTCATCGTCGACGATTATATCTCATGAAGTTGATTTTTAAATATTATAGATTTTTTTCTATAAATCAATTGAGCATATACATAAAGGTTTGACAAACAGAACACAAAAACATGTTTCTCATAAAATATATTTATTACCTGCCTACTAATCATTTTCAAAAACAGTGATTATATTAATTTATAATGAATTTGCGATAAATTTGTTTAAATTGTTTATGTAAATTAATCATAATAATATGGCAACATATATCATACAATCGTGTGAGCAAATTTTGTATTTTGTTGTGAATATTATACAGAGTGAGTTAGAAGGAACGTGTCAAATTCTTAATGCGTATCCTTCACACATTAGTATTGGGAATCTCTGGCAATAGGTGTAGCTTATAAAATTACATCTAGCGACAAAAATATGGACTAAAAAAAATAGATCGAACCTTCTTCTCTGTTAACATATTTGTCAATAATAGTCATTTTATATTTTAAAGTAAGAAGAAAGCTAATTTTTTATAAATTTATAAATAAATACTAGCCGCTCCTTTTTTTCGAATTATCAATACTCGGATCCAAGCTAGATGGCTATCAATAATTTCCTTATCACCAAATTTATTGATTGTATTAACAAAATTTTGTTTGGTATGTGGAAAAGTGAAAAACTTGATTTTTTCAGAACAAGCTTTGCTATGACAGCCAAACATACAGCAACTTTTTGAACGTGTCAAATTCTTAATGCGTATCCTTCACATAATAGTATTGGGAATCTCTGGCAATAGGCGTAGCTTAAAAAATTACATCTAGCGACAAAAATATGGACTAAATGAAATAGGTCGAACCTTCTTCTCTGTTAACATATATGTCAATAATAGTCATTTTATATTTTAAAGTAAAAAGCTAATTTTTTTTAAATTTGTAAATAAATACTAGTCGCTACTTTTTTTCAAAGTATCAATACTCGGATCCAAGCTAGACGGCTATCAATAATTTTCTTATCACCAAATTTATTCTATTCTATTAACAAAATTTTGTTTGGGATGTGGAAAAGTGAAAAACTTGATTTTTTCAGAACAAGCTTTGCTATGACAGCCAAACATATAGCAACTTTTTTATGAGCAGGAAATTTCATGAGCAAAAACAATTAACTTAGATCGACTTTTAATTTTAAAAATCATAAAAATAATTAAAAAAGATAATTCAGTTATTTAGAAAAAAAATTAACTTAATTATTAGTTATAGTTATAGGATTATTAGTTATAGTTTTTATTTTTAAAATCACAATAATAATAAAAAAAATATATTAATATTCTTTAAATTGAAATAAATTAGCTGCCAGCGGTAAACCTATTTGGTTAGTTATTAAATTTCGCCGCTAGATTGTATATCTGAGTGCTAAAGATCCCAATATAAAATATAAAACTAATTTAAACAAATGAAAATAACAATTAACTGAGTTAATTGTAAAAATACACTGTATATACTGAGTTTATGAAAAGTTCAACGTAAAAGTTGTTTATATTTAAAAATGGCATTTTTTCTTTATGATTATTTTTCTA
Source organism: Nineta flava (assembly GCA_963920215.1). NCBI lineage: Eukaryota > Metazoa > Arthropoda > Insecta > Neuroptera > Chrysopidae > Nineta > Nineta flava. The sequence continues at coordinate 82,356,277 of OY986042.1, forward strand.
TCTCTTACGGTTTCAATGATAAACATCTTTCCTCCTATCCGGGAATTATTTCTAAAAGCAAACTTTTTATGTCTTTACATTTTTTTTCTATCCCATAAGGTTTCTGAGATAGATACCACCCACCGCCCTGTATGGTGCTCGGTCAGATTTTACCCATTAACGTACTTAGTTTACTTTTTAGCTTTAAAACACACAAATAAAATTTCAGCTCATCAAAATCTATTTTCGTTTTGAGTTGAATACAATGACGGCATAAATAAAAATTCGTTACGCAGAAGCTGCGAAGCTACTTAGCGAATTTCCTTAGAATACATAAGTCACTCTCTAGCGGTCACAACAACTTTTTCAAACAACTTAATTTCTATTAAAAAATGGTTCACAAAAGATCTACGAGAAATGAAAAGGGCACTGAACTTCAGCCACAAAAAAGCAAAAAAACATGGTTTTGCTGAAGTTTACCTTGAAGACTACCGAAAGCTTCGAGTTGAATACAGACGATCAATAAGGAAAGCTCAACATGATTATTTTAGAAAAATTAGCGATGCAATAGCCAATACCAAGGATAATATTCAGTTCTGGAAGGTTGTAAGTCTGTTTTCTGGAAACAATAACACTCGAAATAACGACCTAGATATCAACACCTGTTACGCATATTTCTCAAACCTGTATGGGCCGAAAAATCAGCATAAGCAGAATTTGTATGACACTTCTCACCCTTTCCTGAATAATGAAATCACTCTTGAAGAACTACAATACAGTTTGATGCACAGTAAAAATAATAAATCTGCGGGCATCGACGGCGTTACCAATGAATTTTATAAAAACTTGCCACCAAATTGGATACATTACATTCTGAACTTGTATAACCAAATTATAATCTCAGAAACACTTCCAAAACAATGGTCAGAATCCCAAATTACATTAATCCATAAATCGGGCGATACAAAAAACCCAAAGAACTACCGCCCGATCGCACTTCTAAATACCCTTTTAAAGATTTTTACCTCAATAATAAACAACCGACTACAGATTTGGATAGAGGAAAAGAACCTCCTCCCAGAAAATCAGAATGGTTTCCGAGCTGGCCGTAGCTGTATAGACAACATCTTCATATTAAACTCGTTACTAACGATACAAGTCCAAATCAAACGCCGACATGTATATGCTATAGTGGTGGACTTTAAAGCAGCGTTCGATTCTTTAAATCACCAATTACTGTGGGAAAAATTATATGAAATGGGTATTTCGGGTAAAGCACTCAGAGTAGTTAAAAATCTTTATTCTAATGCAAAATGTACAATCAAGCTGCACGAACGCCGTTCTAACCATATTGATATAACATCAGGAGTTCTCCAGGGTGAAACGCTATCTCCGACTTTGTTTAATTTGTTTATCGGGGATATTGACGTCTCATTCAGAGAAGCAGGCTATTCTGGTCTAAATTTAAATGAAAAATACGACCTACTCACACTGTGCTATGCCGACGATATGATTATATTTGGATATTCCCCGTTCGATGTCCAACAAAAACTGAACTATTTATTTACATACTGTACAAAAAATAAACTAGTCGTCAATATAAAAAAAACTAAAACCATTGTCTTCAGAAATTCACCGAGATGTAAAAAACTTCCAAACTTTACGTACAATTCAGAGCCGATAGAAGTGAAACAAAAATGTGTGTATCTAGGTGTGACACTTAGTTCTACTTGCAAATATCTCCAAGCTGCAAATCATGCTATTAATAAGGCAAATGTTGCAAACGTCCGTGTCAGAAGAATATTAAGCAGTTGCAAATCAGACTTCTGGCCAAGCAAATGCCAATTGTTCGATAGTATTTCTCGAGCCACCCTTCTTTATGCTTCAGAAGTCTGGGCATACAACTATATGGAATGTATTGAATCAGTCCAAATCAGATTTATCAAATCGATTTTATGCCTCGCAAGAAGCACACCTAACTTTATGGTTCGTCTGGAATCGGGAAGGTCAAACTTGTCCATCGAAATCGTAAGAAGAATCTTAAAATACTGGCATCATCTTTTAATAACACCAGACCACAGGCTTATCAAAATTTGTTTTAATCAACTATACACTCTTTCCATAGCAGACACATCCTGTTATGCCAATTGGTGTAATCAACTCCGTAACTTATTAACTTATGTGCACAAACAAGATCTTCTAAGCTCTTACCAGCTGGGAACCATAAAAAAGGATATTGCGGATGTTATCGACCTGTATTCAGTGAAAATGCATAACAACGACCTGAAATTATTACAAGAATCGCATTATAGTGAAATGTTTGACCAGTTATTTGAACTAAACGACCACAATCAATACTTAAATATACGTTGCGCTGTATCTAAATTAAGACTTATTTCACAATTAAAAACATCAAGTCGATTCAGCTTTCGAATACTAATTGGTAATCAAAGATATACTTTAAATTATAAAGAAATTTGTCCAATTTGTAACACTGGCGAAAGAGATAATCTATTTCACTTTTTTATCACATGCCCTATATTTAAAACATATAGATCACAATATCTCAAGAACTACTTGTCGTCTTTTGGAGAAAAACTAAAACCCTGGTTCAGCCTATTTCACATACAAACGCAAAAACAACTAACTGATATATATAACTTTACCGTAAACTCATTTCGTCTAAGAGCATTTGCATTAGACCAATAATGACATAGCACATTTACAAGGCAAAAGAAAAGAAAGAAGAGAAGACAGAGAAAAATATATATTTCTTTCTACGTATTATTTTCTCTGTTTTAATTTCATACAGAAATTTTATTATAATTATATTTATTTTTGGTACACCAAATTTATGCATTTAATTTAAACATCCTGTATGTTGTTTTTTTTTAGAAATTATTATTCTTCATATTTACTTGCAAATATTTCATAAAATTTTTACATAGCCTATGTTTTATCATTGTCGCTACTGTTTTTATAATCGTTATTGTTGATATTTATTTGCAAATGATGAAATTGTTATTTTACTAAGATTTTTACTACTTTTTCTTTTTAACTTGTATTTATAAATATTTTATTAATTGTTATTTTACTGAAATTTTTATTTATTTATTCTTCTATCATGGGCATTATTTTCTTTTTCTTTTTCTTTGTATTTTTTTTTTCCTCACCTTTATGGGATTTCAATTATAGTATCTAAGCCATAACCAATCGTTTTAATTAACTTGTATTTTATATGTTTTTATTTATATTTCTGTTTTCCAACTGAACTCATTGTTATAATCGCTGTATGGTATTTTAACAAATAAATATAATAATAATAATAATAACATATATGTCAATAATAGTCATTTTATATTTTAAAGTAAAAAGCTAATTTTTTTAAAATTTGTAAATAAATACTAGTCGCTACTTTTTTCAAAGAATCAATACTCGGATCCAAGCTAGACGGCTATCAATAATTTTCTTATCACCAAATTTATTGATTCTATTAACAAAATTTTGTTTGGGATGTGGAAAAGTGAAAAACTTGATTTTTTCAGAACAAGCTTTGCTATGACAGCCAAACATATAGCAACTTTTTTACGAGCAGGAAATTTCATGAGCAAAAACAATTAACTTAGATCGACTTTTAATTTTAAAAATCATAAAAATAATTAAAAAAGATAATTCAGTTATTTAGAAAAAAAATTAACTTAATTATTAGTTATAGTTATAGGATTATTAGTTATAGTTTTTATTTTTAAAATCACAATAATAATAAAAAAAATATATTAATATTCTTTAAATTGAAATAAATTAGCTGCCAGCGGTAAACCTATTTGGTTAGTTATTAAATTTCGCCGCTAGATTGTATATCTGAGTGCTAAAGATCCCAATATAAAATATAAAACTAATTTAAACAAATGAAAATAAGAATTAACTGAGTTAATTGTAAAAATACACTGTATATACTGAGTTTATGAAAAGTTCAACGTAAAAGTTGTTTATATTTAAAAATGGCATTTTTTCTTTATGATTATTTTTCTATCTCTTACGGTTTCAATGATAAACATCTTTCCTCCTATCCGGGAATTATTTCTAAAAGCAAACTTTTTATGTCTTTACATTTTTTTTCTATCCCATAAGGTTTCTGAGATAGATACCACCCACCGCCCTGTATGGTGCTCGGTCAGATTTTACCCATTAACGTACTTAGTTTACTTTTTAGCTTTAAAACACACAAATAAAATTTCAGCTCATCAAAATCTATTTTCGTTTTGAGTTGAATACAATGACGGCATAAATAAAAATTCGTTACGCAGAAGCTGCGAAGCTACTTAGCGAATTTCCTTAGAATACATAAGTCACTCTCTAGCGGTCACAATTTTAGTCTGATCAAAATGAAATGTCGTATATGATTTTAGTATTTGCAAGTCCAATTATATTAATAATTGGCATACGTCGAGAGAAATAGGCGGGGGGGGGGGGGGTTGTAAAGAAAGAAGAAAACATACTAAATATCTCTCTTAATATTCGATAAATCGAAAAACACGTAAGATCTAAAGTTGTATAAAATCAAATTTGCTACAAATTTTCAGCTTATCATTTTTAGTCAAACTCTAATATGTACAGTGATATTAAGGAATTTAGTTTTCAATCTTAAATCGTCAATATTTCTGTAAATATTAGTGTAACAGAAAAAATGATAAGAAACAAAATTACAGTCAAACTTAATACCTAAAACTTTACTTCTTATAAATTTTTCGATTTTTCGAATATTAAGGGAGATGTCAAATTTTGTGTTTCCCTTTCATTTCATTCCGATAAAATAAAAATTGTGACCGCTAGAGTGATTACAGACACACACACACAAATATATATATATATATATGTATACATATATCTATATATATATGTATACCAGAAAGGTTTAGTTACATTTCCATTACTCAATTATCAACCTTGCTAGTATATTGCTCTGTGCCCATAATATTATCATTCGATAACTATTTTATATTTGAATATGGGTCAACCTCTTTTATTATCATGAGAATAATATTTTTGGCCGCCATCTTACCTACGCTTCAAGGGAATGCACTATACAACAACGTACGACTTCTACTTTTAAGTGTACAGTCTTAACACTTCACACAACAATATTTGGTGCGTTTCTCCTGACTCACCCTATCTCTATATAGGTATACTATTCATAATAGTAAAAATAATAGCAACAATAATATATTATATTAGTTATCCACCATGGACATTGGTTATTTTTTTCAAAAAGAAAAAAAAATTAAATGCAATATAAATTACTCAATGTAAAACCTTTTATTAAACTCAATTTATAAATATACAATTATTTCAATTATATCTGAACATTAAAGTATTTTTGATCTGTTTAGTATGTACATTCAAGCAGGAATCTAGGCCCCCCTAGAAAAAAAACTAGATGGTCATGACCCCCACGACCCCCCCCCAATATCTTCTTTTTTCGTTATAATTTTATTGCATCTTACTCAAATCTTGCATTAAAATAATTGAATGGTGGGAATGAAATCTAGAGTGTTACGTAATTTATTACTACTGAAAAAATTGCTATTGTATAATCAATCTTTATCAATTCATGAGTAACAAATATTATCCAATTGGTTATTGATAATCATGGTTGATTTGATATAAGTTTAATTAATCATTCCACATTATTTTCTATGATATTTTTTTTAAATTAAGAATAAATATAACTATTTGAAGAAAATTAATCAATTGAATAAAATTATTAGCAACTTTTCGGATAATTAACAATTTATACCGTCAAGATCTTTATAAAACCGTAAAGAACTTTTGTATTCATTATATTTAGTTGTAAAAATTGACCACTCAATATTTAATTAGTTTAAAAAACCTATTTTTCTTTAATTCTAATTCTTAATTTGAAAGTTTTTCAAGAATAATAATAAAAATTATTTTCTCAAAATTAATACCCGTTTCTAGAGCTTTAGTAGTTGAAATAATACGAATTTCATAACCGGAAATATTTTTTATGGATAATTTATTACAATCTTTAAGAAAATGCGATTTTTAACTTATTCTAGTTAATTTTTTTTTTTTTAGTATTTGACCTCCTCCCAAATTTTTACTCTAGATCCGCGCCTATCTATATTCGCAATTTCTGCAAAAAAACTACAGAGCTTATTTTCAGAATTCTATCTTTTATGAATACATAGTTTTGAGTATAATCGAGACATTAACAGTTAAAGATATTAATCAATAACCGCAAATACAAATCTTGTGAAAATTCCTGGATAGGACCTTTAAGAAATTTTGCAAATCACCAACAAGTGCAAAATGAAATCTGAAAATGAAGAAGTAATCCAATGAACAATTTTTGCAGAAGTATTGAACTCATTAGTGAAGGCTTATATACATCTTTAAAACCGAAATAGGTAGAAAAAAATTTGTTAACAAAAAATCTTCTTCATTTTAAAATAAACTACTTTTATTTGAAAATTTTTTGCATAAACTCAATTTTTTTCTCATAATTTGTGATTAAATGTTACTCGGAAAGCGATTTGTCAATAATTCGAATACGCAGAATTGTTAACAATTCAATCGTTGATGTACAACTTGATATATACTGGGTATTCAAACAATTTACTCAGTTAGTTATTACATTACTTGTTTATTTTAATTTAGCAATGTTTAAATAGACATTGGTGGACAAAAAAAGACGATTAAAAATAGGTAAATAGTAAATAAACAAATCAATAATGCATTAATATCAAGAAAGTGAGAAATCATATGCATTCCAATACCATAACATTACAGGTAGCCAGGGGCAAATTCTAGAGTACCAGTGGTCCTGGGTTCGATTTCCATCTTAGATGGGTATGATTTTTCATATCATGCATTTGATGTCAAAAAATGTTATCAATCATTCAGACATACTACTTTCATTGTTATAATATAACCGAAAGGCATACTAACAATGGATGACGCTAGTTTACAAACAAACAAAAAACATTAAAAACCACAAAATCATGTATTCAGCTTTTGTGAATGGAAGTTGTTACGTATACCATATTTCAAGTAACGATCAAAACATTTCTAGTTTAGTTCTCAATCTGATTTGCTCATTCAAATTAGGAAATCAGGAAGCTATGCATTGAAAAGTATATCAAATTGTTGAAGTTTTAATGAATCGAATAGTATTGAATATAATATTCGATTTATAGCAACTGAACTATAATAAAAACATTACAACTAAAATATTTTATTTTACATGCATGTTAAATCAAACCCAATAATCATATTTATCATAATCATTTCTAATTGATTTCATGTTTATTCAAACAATAATCTAGAATAAGCTGACATTTTATTTTGAAATATTTACAATTTCTTTTTATTAATTGCTATAAGTTAAATAAAACTATAATCTATTATAAGTTAGCACTTATTGTTATTGTCTATTAATAATAGTGTTTCAGTATGTATATGATAACACTAAAACATTATTATGTTTCTCTGCAGTGCCTACGTATTTAAATGTTTGTAAAAGTAAGAACTCACCAAAGCCACATATAATAGAATTCAGGAATTTTTTGTGTAAAACTTCGTTTATTTCAAATGAAGCACAATAAAAAAAATATTTTGTCATCATTGATGCTTGTTGCTATAACCAATGAAAACTGTACTTATTGAAGCTGGAAAATTCTGATTTAATTGTAGTTTTTAAATGAAATTGATGATCATAATATAAAAAAATTCGTTACGCTGCATCAAGTTTCTTAGAATACATAAATCACTCTCTAGTGGTAATAATTTTGGTGTGATCAAATTGAAATATCATATCTGATATGATTTTAGTATTTTCAATGACAATTTTATTACTAAATGGCATAGGTCAAGGGGCAAAGGGGAATAGAGAAAGAAGAAAACATAAAATGTAAAATATATCTTTTAATATTAAAAAAATCAAAAAATGTATAAGGAATTGAGTTTATAAAATTATGCTTGCTACAATTCACTTCCCAATCATTTTTCTCAAACTCTAATGTGAACAGAGATATTAAGAATTTTAACTTTCAATCTTAAATTGTAAATATTTCTGAAAATATTAGTGTAACAGAAAAATGATAAGAATCAAAATTATAGGAAAATTAATACGTACAACTTTACTCCTTATAAATTTTTTTTCAAGTATTAAGGGAGATATGCCAAATTTTGTGGAATGGACAATGATATCGACAAAGGCTTAAACCTGAATTTAAATGAATGATGGAATATTTTATCTAAAAAAATTGCATATGATATTTCGCATTCGATATTTTTCATAGGAATGGAGCTAATTTTGGAGAAGTTTAATTGGGATTGTTAATTAATGCTTTAGGCATAATATGACAGAAAAACAAGTGATACAATACGAAAATCGTTATGAAATTTGAAAGATGACTGTGCGCAAAAATTTAAAATGTTTAATAAATGTTAGTTTTTGAATTGAGTTTATAATTATGGTGTTATTTAAAATGTTATCACAAAATTTTAAAATTAAATTTTATAGGTCTACTTATGTAAATACAAAATATCATTAAATATTTGTGTTATTTTTTCTTAATTTTTGTGGGTTTCAACATTTAAATATATTATAGACATTTAATTAATGGTTCACATAAATAAATTAAAAATCATATACTTCTAACATCCAATTATAAGTTATTACCCTTTTAAAATGATAAATGATATACATGATAAAATTCAAATGGTTTCTTTAATTTAAATATTGAAATTATAATTTTCGTACACAATATATATATATATTGTGTATATATATATATAAATAAATATTACAATATAATAAAAATTACAATATTTAATGATATTTTATTTTCCAAAAATTTAATTAGTAATTAATAAGCTATGATGCTCATTACTAATTTATAATTTGTTATTTACATAAATTTTAATGTTTTTTTTTTTCAAAATAGTTTTTTATTTTTTGTAAAATATTTTCGAAAAAATTTAATTAAAATGCTTATTTAGTAAGCTATTGATGTTTTATTCACAATTCTAATAAGTTGAAAAGAATTCTTAAGCTGTTTCAACATTTATATTCTACAATATAATGAAAGCAAAAGGCTAATAAATTCTCAAATGTTGGAAAAAATTGGTAAGAATAAAATTTGCTCATTATAAAAATACTAACAACATTTATTCTAAACAGTTTTTCAAAAACCGAATAGATGCGGTAGAAATCAGCTGTAAAATTTTGGTAAAAAAGAACGCCGATTTTACTGTCCATTGTACAAGTCAGTATTTCTTTCAAGCATTTCTATAATTTGTCGTTTACCTTTTCTTAAACAGCAGAATGTTGTGTCACATCCATTGATGGCGTTTCTCCCGTTAAGCATTTCAATAAAATCCCATTATCTGCAAGATATCTCAAAAACGGTTAGTGATTGAAAAAATATAAGTTTTGTAATAACTTTAAACATGATTTGTTGCATAGAAAAATAGATATTTGCAAAAATCGATTATCGCGACGCGGACATCTCATTATAAGAGACTTTTCAGCCAGTGTTTGTAATGCCAAAAGAAAGATCTATGCATATTTTCAGCTTATTAACTTTCATTCCGGGGTTCAGTCGTTATTATGACTGACTTGATTGTACTATTACACGTAATATACTTAATCATTTTACAGTACACTATTGTCTAGATTCTCTAATGAATGACTAATAAATAATCAAACATCAAATTACTCATCAACTAGTTGGTAAGTACTATATTATGTTAAGCAATAATTTAACTCATGTATGTGACTCATATTATTATTAGTGTAACATATGACAAATTTACCTTTATCTTTTCACATTTCCATCTTTGTTCTGTTATATGCACTGACCTCTACATAAACTGGACAGATTAGAGTCCAGAGGTGGGAGCAGACGGCTCGCCGGAGTCGAACGACTCTCCATAAGCTGGGTGAGAGTAAGTAAAAAAGGTTTGTTTTGAAGTAAGACGGAACAATGTTTCAATACAGGTTGGCCCACCGATTATTGCCCAATAGTTTATTCAATCAATTTAGAATTAGTTTATAAAATATTTATTGTTTAAAATATCTTTTACAATATGGAGAGATACACCAAAAAACATAATAATAATAATAACAATAATAATAATAATAATAAGTTCTCCGATATGAATAGTTTATGCAAATTATTCGGAATTTCCTAAAATCTAATTCTAAAATCTATAAAAGCAAAATCATCAAAAAATTTACAAGCGGTAAATGTAAAAGATCAAAAGATTTATATTTTATAATTAATATAACATTTATATTTGATTCATACGCAAATATATTAAAAGGGTACGTTTTATGTCCCAAATTACCAGCCCAAAATTCCAGAGTATGAATTCAATGTATTGTATGTATTGTATACTTTGAATAATATTGACCATAAAAAATAGTTGGTATTATTATATTTTTTTCAGAAAATGTTTTAATTAGAAAAAGAAAATAATAATAATTGGTAGGACCCTATATTTACTTTATCTCTCTTCCTACTTCTCACTCAGAGCTGAGTGCTGTCAAGGTCTGCCCACCTATGGATTAGACTATATCCTATGTTACGCCATTATCCCCAAATGATGCATTACTCAACCAGGCAGCTACTTCCTGCTTTTACTACAGCGTGCCTGCGTCGTATTTAAAAAAAAAACTATTTTTTATTAATTTTTTGATAATTTATTACTAATCAAAATTTTCTATTATCGATATATTTCCGAATTAAAAAATTTATATTGAAGACCCCGCGAATATTATAAAATTAATATCATTAAATTGTAACAAAACAAAAAAAACAAAATTATTTTTATATTAAGTGTAGTGACGACTTTGTAACGCTTGGGAATATTGATCGCAGAAAAAAAATTTTGTTATAGATGTTCATAAGTGTCCGCCTGTCCGTGGACACTATAACTCAAGAACGAAAAGAGATTATGAGCTGAAATTTTGTTTGTGAGTTCAAGAGAAAAAAAAGTGGGTTAAATTTTGTGAATGGGCCAAATCGGACCATGTTTGGGAAAAATGGGTAAAACTGTCCACCTTTGAAACCGCAAGAAATGTAGAGACGAAAAATGTTCTTTTTTTAAAACTAAACAACTTTTGTAAAAACTTGTTTACATAAATTCAGTAGATAGCGGGTATTGAAGCTTTTAACTCAGTTAGTTGTTATTTTCACTTGTTAAATAAGATTTCAGAGTTTATGATGTATTTGTGATAAGAAATTGTGTTAGTGTATGAGTGGCTGTCACATGTATTTCCACTACACACATAAAGTTTTAGTACCTTGACTAGTTACGGCGGTACTGACTACCGTTAAGTTGGAGCCGTTATTTCACGTTTAGACCCATAAGCATAATCTGTCCAGTTTATATAGAGGTCAGTGATTACATGTAATGACAAATATAAACTATATTTCTAATTAATCTTTATATAAGTTACCATTAATGTATTTATTTCACCTTAAGTCTGAAATAATTCACGAAAATTGTGAAAAAGTCGAGGTTTTTCTGGAAATGTGAATCAGTGTGTTGGTAGTTGTCGAAGCCTGGAAATTTGTATGTAGACTAGGAATTGGTAGGTTTTGCGATTACAGCCGACTATGGATAGGACATATCCATGATAGGAACTATGCCGATATGCATTTGGAGTTTGTGAAAGGTAACTGCAGAAAACCTTCACTATCAAAGTCCGTTACTTTCGATCTTGTCCATACACCAGCAGTTTTAGTCAATTAGCCGCCACCTTATTTTTTTAAAATTATTTTAATTGACAAACTGCCACCGTGGGAAATCAAACCAGCAACCTCACAGTTCCGATCGGAGCTCCTTTCACAACTTGACCATGAGGTAGAGGTAGAGGCTGCCCTGGACGGGCTACACTTCGACCATAAGGTCCATTGTAATGCCTTAGGATGTGAGGATGTGAGTGTAGTGGAAGGAATTTGTGAGTAGACTAGGAATTGGTAGGATATGCGGCTGCAGTTGACTATGATAGGAACTATGCCGATATTCATCTGGAGTTCGTGAAGGAAACTGCAGAAGACCTTCACAAGCATACCCGGTTACTTCGTTCTTGTCCATACGCCGACAGTTTAGTCAATCAACCGCCCTTTTTTTTTTTTTTTAATTGACAAACTGCCGATGTCGGGATTCGAACCCATAACCTCCCAGTTTCAAAGTACTGCATACTTCGCAGACATGTCGCCTTAGACCGCTCGGCTACCTGGCTGGTACTTGACCATTCGGACTGGTTTTGCTGTATGCAAATATTTTTAATTAAATTACCTTTTGAATATAATCCTTTCAAATAAACTGTTTATAAAATTATTAAAACAAAGTCCTGTAGGTTTTAAGTTGGCAAGAAAAATTAAAAGAAGAACTATTTCTTTCAACGGTTAGATTTGTGTTATATAGTGTATGTTGGTGGCATATAATTTCATTTGCGATAAGCAAATTCCAACAACGGGATTTCGTTATCAATACTAGGTTATAAATATCAAAAAACAACTATGAGTGGGGTATTGAACATATGTTTCTGATAGATTCAATCATTAAAATATAATTGGGAACTTGTGTGTATGTTTCTCATATTACATACAAAACAACAATCAGTATATACATATGTGAACATTTAACAAACTCTGTTTACAAATACAAACGTTCAATTGTTTTGTATGCACAAAATTAGTTACGCATATAAAAGGGTTATTGATCTTTCTTCATATATACATATATATATATATATATATATATATATATATATATATATATATATATATATATATATATATATATATATACATATATATATATATATAAACCAAACCGATTATTTGAGTTGTTAACTACACTTTTGCTCGGAACTGGGAAGTTGCTGGTTCGATCCCCAAGGGCGGTGGTTTGAATGTTTTTGAAAAATAAAGAAATAGAAAAAATTAATTGGGCTGTTAAACTTAACTGTCAGTTTATGGACAAGAACGAATGTAACCGGCTATGATTGTGAAGGTCTCCTGCAGTTTCCTTACAGAAACAACAAGTGAATATCGGCATAGTTCATATAGATTCTAAAATCAAGAAAGTATGAATACTGGATATCAATATCGGTAATAACTAGCGAATTCGTACTGAAAATGAAATCCTTGCACAAAAAATAGTAGGTGTTTGAGTATACTCAAACTTGATCCAAATTGAAAGGAATATTTTTTTAAGGGCTTTGAGCTATCATAGCCATATTTTATGTTGTTTCCAACTAAAATTAATCTAAAGAATCTTTATTTATCGCCTTTATAAAACGATTAGCTCCTATGTAGTTGTCCAGGTCCCCAACCATTTATATCTTGTACAAAAAATAATAATTAGTAATTGTTGTACAACATTGCAAAACATATTTTGCATAACATTGTCTTGAAAAAATTAATTTGTTTTATTGTGGTCGGCGGGCGCCAAGGTGCCGGCGGGAATAAGGGGATCCGCGATTTAGAATAACAATTCTGAAATATGCTAACTACATATAAATGACATGATAATCTTAAGAATCTAATTTATTGCTATTGCTACTTTACATTTTATAAAAATACACTCAAAGTAAAAACTACTCTGCCTTGAATCAAAATTTCATCATCCTAGTTTTCTTAAAAGTAAGTTCACTGTGGTCAATTTTGTCAGTCGTGATTTTCAATTTTCCTTATATAGTTTTTTATTACTTGAATTTTAAAACCACAACTGCCATAACTTGTATAGTACAGCCAACGGAGAAGCCCGCTACTCTTGTCCGCATTGCACTAAATTACAGGAGTTATTATTTTTTAAATTAGGTTCAGTATCACGTACTGAATGTAAATGAACAAAATCCTTACAAATTTTGACCCCGAAAGTGCCGCAATTTTGAGAAAAACTTTATCCGCCTATATCTCCATTACTATGCTCTTTAGGCCAAAAATAGTAATAACCTTTCTTGTAGAGAATTGAATTTCCTATTTGTCTGTTAATTGTTTTTGTATAACTTACCGTTTACGAGTTATACGACTATTACTATTTATTTATTGAGTTTTTGACCGATATTATAATTGTTTAGAAAGAAAATTATTTATTGTTAATTATGTCACTATCATTCATATTTCTTAACATATTTATTGAATTTTCATCATTATATACTATGCATACCTCATTTTTATTAACCTTGCACCCGCTAGTGTAACATTAAACGCGTTATAACTTAAAAAATATTCATTTTATACGAAAAAGTTTTATATAAAAGTTGTAGGTAATTTGTAGATTTAAAAGTTAAGTAATTTCCATTTTATTATTTAAACAATTATTAGAAGAGATAGCGGTCAAAAAGTCAATAAATAAATAGTAATAGTCGTAAAGTCGTAAACGGTAAGATTCAAAAAAAATTAGAAGACAAAACAAATAGGAAATTGTCCAATTGTCTACAAGAAACGTTATAAAACTTTTTTGACTTATAGTGGACGGTAATGCAGGTATTGGCCTATATCTACAGTTTTTCTCAAAATACAGTTTATACAGTTTTTCTCAAAATTTACATTCAGTACGCGATACTATATCTAATTTTTTTTAATAACACCTGTAATTTAGTGCAGCGCAATATTCTCTATTGACTGTACTAATAGCCAATTGTACCCAATTTTACACAAAGTTACATCAACATAATATCAACATTAATAATATATATATATATATATATATATATATATATATATATATATATATATATATATTTATATATATATATATATATATATATATATATATATATATACATATATATTATATATATATATATAATATAAAAATTAAATGGATATACCTCATCCCTGGCGAAGGGTTATGCGATTTTGTTGTTAAAATCGCATAACCCTCAAGATGCATAACCAAAAAGGTGTTCGTTATCTTTTTTGAGTTATTGTGTTGACGAATGGATGACGAACTAAACTTAAAATACTCTGGGTTATTTTGCCTCATTGATTCGGTTTTCGAAAAATGCGTTGGATAAAAGTTGTTCATTTTAAATATTGTAACAATTTTTATTCGAAAGTTTTTTTTTAAGCCGAATGAATAAGGCACAAATCAATTATAAAATTTTAAAAACTAACATCAACTTTTGACGACCAGTGTAAAATATTGAATATCACTCAAAAGAACTTTCAAAGCGCCTGAAATCTGCATATTCACGTGTCAATTCCACATCCATAAATTACATTAGAAGAATGAAAGACGTAGTAGTTTTTCAATCAACCTTTAATACAAAGATATTACATATGGTGCCAATTGGAGACTAAGCCTAGACTCAGACTTCCCGGCTAGGTGAATAAATTAAAAATATTTATGATCTAAAATTGCAATTAAATACTGCAGATAAGTTATAAATAAATATTTTATAGAATAATAAATGTTTATATGACTCATTAATTCAAATATATGAAAATAATATAACAAAACCAATAATAATATTATAATCACCAACTCCGTATCCAAGTAACACGCTAGCGTGGATAAAAGATGGATGTTTGAATCTGTTATTATTACGAACTTGTTTGAAAATTAAAATAATTTTTCAAAATTTTCATTTTTTCAAATGTTTAGATCAGTGATTCTCAACCACTGTGCCGCGGTACTTTTGTGTGCCGCCAAATTCTTAAAGTGTGCTGCCAAATTTTAGAAATGTATATAGTAAAGTATTAACCAACATAAAAACGAAAAAAAAGATCGAGACTGTTAAATTAAGAAGACGATATGAGAGTTGCATTGTCATTTTTACGACCAAACATAAATGAAATTATCAAAAAACTTCAAATTGTAATTAATGTCTTAATAAACGTACTGTTGTTTTTGTAGTACATATTATTTTATTTTACATTCAAAATTATTATCATAAACTATTTTAGACAGTGTATTATAGATATAGTAATATAGTAAACAACTTTTAAACTTATCTTTTTCTTTGTGTGCCGTCAAATTTTGAAATCGTTAAAAGCATGCCGCGACAAAAAAAAGGTTGAGAATCACTGGTTTAGATAGTTACTATGAACCGTTAATCATCATATCAGTTCCGAACCATAAGCGATCTTGATATGTATACGTCAAATACGATTACAGATACCCTTATTTCTAAGTTTATTTGGATCTGTTATAAAACAATATATTTAGACAGGACAGGTCAGGCTCTAGGCAAGTTGACGTATAAATAACGATGTTGACTTGCATCCATTGAACCGCTAATTCGAGTATATGTATCAGACGAGAGTATATTTTATTGTACTGGTCAACGACGGTACAAACTGTAGTATACTCTAATTGTGTGGTGACAAAAATATCTCAAATATTTCTGTGATATAAGATTTACCGGAAAATTTCAATATTTTCGACCTCACAGTTTTTGAGCTCATTTTTGTATAATGAATAAAATGATATAAACGTTACTCGGCTTAAAAATGTATTATGTTGAAATGCGCTTCAGTTTTTAACTAATATTTATCTACAAAATCCGAAACCCAGATGGGCTGTAATTGGGGAGAGATTGACCATGAGAGACCTCTTCTCTCATGGTTAAGATTGTGAAGACTGCCCTGGACGGGCTACACTTAAGGTCCATTGTGATGCCTAAGGATGTGAGGATGTGAGTGGAGTAGAAGGAATTTGTGAGTAGACTAGGAATTGGTAGGATATGCGGCTGCAGTCGACTATGATAGGAACTATGCCGATATTCATCTGGAGTTCGTTAAGGAAACTGCAGAAAACCTTCTCAAGCATAGCCGGTTACTTCGTTCTTGTCCAAACCCCGACAGTTTAGTCAATTAACTGCCCTTTTTTCCTTTTTTTTATAATTGACAAACTGCCGATGTTGGGATTCGAACCCATAACCTCCCAGTTTCCAAGTGCTGCATACTGCGCAGACATAACGCCTTAGACCGCTCGGCTACTTGAATTGGTGACCATGAGAGAAACTAAAATAAATTATGAAACATGGAAAAAATTTGGAAAATAAAAAACTTTTATTACGCTATCGATTGACCAGAATCGATATTAATAAATATATAAATAGCAATTGGTATGCACCTTCTTATAAATAAATAACACTATCCGAGCAAAATATAGTAAGAATGTACAAGATCAACAATAATACAACAGTGCATAAAAGTAAAAGATTAGCCATAGTACGAGAATAAAAAACTAAAGTAACTTACTGATATCTGAAACATGTTTAGCAATATGTTCAATAAGCAATCGATCTTGTATAACCTGTCACCTGAACCACCGACATGAACCATAACATCCATACAAATGTTAATTAACTACTGCATTTCTTTTATATCTTTATCTGTTGTATGTACTTGTATTATTTATTGTCTTTTATAAACTACATTTTCGGTTTGTAGTTATACAAAATTATCACAGATGATAATAATGTTCTTCAACACAGAAATGTCACTTTTATTGATCAAAATAGAGGTATATTTTTCATATTTAAGGATATTGAGAGATTTTAGATGTCTTGACTGAGATGGCTTACTTTCGCAAATAAAGATTATTGCCATCCGTGCAAAAGTGAAAATATTTTGCTATTTTTAAAGTGAAACTTTTTATGACTGAGAATTAACTCAAAATCTGTTAAACTATTTGTTCATTTTGGTACTATGTCACTCTGATTGTATTATTTAGAAGGTGTGTCTTTTATATTTTGATAGTACCGTTCAAACAAAGTTACATAAAAAGTGGAAATATTTAAACAAAATTTACCGGGTTTCTTTTTTAATATTTGTTTACAAGTTCCTTGCATATATATTCTTTGTTTAATTATCGGTGGCCGTTTCACATAAGCAATTGCCTTAAAAAATGGTATCATAAATATTATTTAATTTGGTTATTCATGCTAAAAATTTTAAATTTTTAACAAATGCTCTGTTTTAAAAAAAAAGTTGGTTGTATGCATACAGAAGTAGGCAAAATATTATTTTTGGCAGTCTTTTATATTTAGTCTAATACGCTTTTTTATTAGTTTCACCTGTATGTATGTTTGTATGTATGTATATATGTATGTAACCGACCCTTTTGGGCTCGATTTTCTCCTACTTTAAACGAGAACTTTTATCAGATTTAATTCAAATTTTGCACACCTGTCAAAGACCGATGACAATGCAATAATTCGATTAAAATATCCGATTATCCAGATTAGATTCGCCAGGATTCATCAATTTCCTTCCGCATGCTTTGCATGAGAGTAAGAGAGATAGAGCTAGTGCGCAAACTACGCATGCGTGCAGTTCCAGAATAGCAAACCGAACTAAAAAGCGAAAAATAAATTATAGTTTAAAAAACTAAAAAACACGCTTTATAGAAAATTCAACTAAAAAATGAAAAATAAATAATAGTTTAAAAAAACTAAAAAAACACGCTTTTATAGAAAATCCAACTAAAAAATAGAAAATAAAATTTAATAAATTTGGATTAAGAAAAGTGTAAATAAGAAACAAATGTATATTAATGGAAAAAAGCGTGGGGTGCATAGTGTCAATAGTTATTCCATTAATATACAATTGTTTCTTATTTACACTTTTCTTAATCCAAATTTATTAAATTTTATTTTCTACTTTTTAGTTGGATTTGCGTGTTTTTTTAGTTTTTTAAACTATTATTTATTTACTGAAACTTGATTTTGAAGTCGTGTTATTTTACACACATTATGCACGATTATATAGGTATAGCAAAATTGCAAATAGCGTGAAATCTTGGCATATACGTCTATTTCACAATAAATTCATCTCGACAAAACTTTAACTTAACAGATTCGTATCGTAACTGGTTTCGTATTACGATACAATATAAATCATACTATGATATTATTGTTACATATTATATCATTTAGTTTTATTCAAAACTACATCTACAGGTAAAACGATATTGAAAACAATATTGTACAACATACTCAGGCCACTATGTGAATGGTCTGACAATATTTATAGACATAGATTTAAATAAATAATAGTTTAAAAAAACACGCTTTTATAGAAAATCCAACTAAAAAATAGAAAATAAAATTTAATAAATTTGGATTAAGAAAAGTGTAAATAAGAAACAAATGTATATTAATGGAAAAAAGCGTAGGGTGCATAGGGTCAATAGTTATTCCATTAATATACATTTGTTTCTTATTTACACTTTTCTTAATCCAAATTAATTAAATTTTATTTTCTATTTTTTAGTTGGATTTTCTATAAAAGCGTGTTTTTTTAGTTTTTTTAAACTATTATTTATTTTTGATTTTTTAGTTGAATTTTCTATAAAAGCATGTTTTTTAGTTTTTTAAAATATAATTTTTTTAACTATTATTTATTTTTTCAATATTTTTCTGTAAGTATTTTTAATCAGGGACTTTTCAGACGTTTCACATCTACCGTGTGTGACTTGCACACACACACACATTTTTTTTTTAAATCAGTAACTTATCTGGGAAACTGATGAATCCTGGCTAATCTAATCAGGATAATCGGATATTTTAATCGAATTATTGCTTCGACAGGTGTGCAAAATTTGAATTAAATCTGATCGTTCAAAGTAGGAGAAAATCGAGCCCAAAAGGGTCGGTTACATACATACAAACATACATACAGGTGAAACTAATAAAAAGCGTATAAAAACGAGTTTGTATCGCTAGATTTTCTTAAAATTTCTTAAAGATACAAAATAATGTATTAAGATAGCTCACAGTGATAAACCTATAAGATCACAAATAAAATGTAGGTAACTTCCATAACAAAAGTTCTGGCCAATATTTTGGTACAGCATTATACAATCAAGTAATGACTTCCTTTTTTAAGCATTATTATATTAAATATCGAATATCAACTTATAAATTAAATATTTTATATCCAGTATATGTAAATATACGAGGTATATTAAGTTTAGTCCCGACTTTGTAACGCTTGAAAATATGTATCCTTGATAAATGCTTGGTATAGGTGTTCATAAAATGGCCTAATTACATGGACGCATGGACCCGATAACTCAAGAACGAAAAGAGAAAACGAGCTGAAATTTTTTGTGTGTTCTAGAGCAAAAAAGTGAGGTCAAGTTAATGGAAAAAATCGGACCATGTTTGGGCAAAATAGGCAAAACTGCATATGTTTCAGACCAGAAGAAATATAACAAAAATTTAATAACAAAAATTTTTTTTTTTAAATAAACAACTTTTGTTTGAAATTTCTTTCATTAAGTCAGTATATACTGGGTATTCAAACAATTAACTCAGTTAGTTGTTACATTAATTGTTTTAAATTATTTTTTTTTTAAACTTGCCTCTATTTATGCATTGTATGGTTGCCTATCGGTTATAATATACCAACGAAAGTGAATAGTGTTTACTTAATTTGACATTTAAGTAATATGTCAGAATATTGATAACATTCTTGGACATCAAATGCTAGATTTGCAAAAACATACACATCTAGGATAGGAATTGAACCCACGACCTCTTACAATCTAGTCCAACGCTTCGACCTATGAGCTACCTTTCACTCTATTTGTTGTCGATGCATTATTAATTTGTTTATTTAATATTTACATATTTTTTGAAAGTATCTTTTTTGACTAGCTTCTATTTGTTTATTATCAGCTTACATCGAAGCTGATCCCCATTCGAGTACAGAGGAAAATATGGTGGAAAATGCTAATTTGTTCCATTGCGGGTTGAATTTAGCAGAATTCAGAAGAATTTAGCAGTTAAAAAATTAACGCATGATTGAAACGTCTGACATTAATATTTTTGTTGATTTACTGGGAAATGGTGGTTTTAAAATTATTCAACTTTTGCCCAAAGAAAATAGCTCGCTCTAAGCTTAGTCGCTGTGTGAAATACAATCTCAAAAAAATTATGTGAGGTATTAAAAAACGTGAACCTTAATCAATATTCTTATCGCGATACTTGTTTAAAGTGAGACCACACTCAGAAAAGAGTTTTCGATTACAAACTTTTTTTCGAGATCATATTTTCAGTGCAATTTTTTCAGTACAAAATTCGCATGTAGTGGGAAGAGTGTCGTTTCAGCCATCATATCAAACACGTCTGTTAACGGAAACCCTGAAAAGAAACTATCCACACGTGTATTCAATTAATTATTATCAAGTAAAAAATATCCTTAATATTTTTCTAAGAATTGTGTTTATTTTTTTGTTAAATGTATTTCATTAAAATATTTTACTTTGTAACATGAAAGAAATTATAAGCATGTTAATCACGAATTGTTGTTTACATCATTATAATATATTATTGTCAATTATTTTATGTTTCAATAACCGATGCCAATTAAAATTATGTACTAGAAACAATACCAACAAAAAAAAACGGCACGAAGGACCTGCGTAGAGTAAGCAAAACTTCTCAGAAGATAGAATCATAATTACAAATAAGTAACCATGGTGATAAAGTACGAACATTAATTATAATTATTCAATTTTAAAAGTTGTAAATACATAGTTAATTACATAAATTTTAAATATTAGAAGAGATATTCCACATTTTGTGTTTACCCCTCCCCTCAACTCTGCTTGGTCGATTTTGTCCATTTAAGAACTTTACCTTTCAAATACCTTAATAAAATTTCTATTTTATTTTTATATTTCGAGATAAGGTACTCACGCTTTAAAAAATTCGTTTCGCAGGAGCTGCTTCAACTTTCGAATTTCCTTAAAATACATTAATCACTCTCTAGCTGTCACAATTTTAGTCTGATCAAAATGAAATGTCGTATCTGATATGATTTTAGTATTTGCAAGGCCAATTTTATTAATAAATGGCATACGTCAAGGGGAAAGGGGGGGGGGCAGGTTGCAAAGACTGAAGACAACACAAAATATAAAATATCTCTCTTAATATTCGAACAATCAAACAATGCGTAAGGAATAAAGTTGTAGAAAATCATGTTTGCTACAATTTATCACCTTATCATTTTTGCTCAAACTCTAATGTATACAGAGATATTAAGGAATTTAATTTTCAATCTTAAACCGTCAATATTTCTCTAAATATTAGTGTAACAGAAAACAAAATTGCAATAAAACTTACAACTTTACTTATAAATTTTTCGATTTTTCGAATATTCAGGGAGATATGTCAAATTTTGTGTTTCGCCCTCTCTCTAAATCCCCTTTCCCCTTGTCTGATTTTACCCATTAACGATTTTGACCTTTTGAATACCAAAAGCGACTGAAATACCGAATTTCATTTCAATCGGATTACAACTGTGACCACTAGAGAGTCCAGTTATTCGGTGCATCTCATCCCGAATATATAAACCTTCAGGAAGACCTTATCAGCAAGGTCATGGCTTTTGCCAAGATATGGGAAAAGCGAATCTCGTCAGACTGAAGTAGAAGGGAAGAACAATGGGCCATAAGGTCGTAGTGCAGGCCTATATCCCAAGATATATTTATCTATCTAATTAGGATGACGATACTCACTATGAGTATCATAAAATTAAAAATATCATTAATAAAATATGAATGTTATAAATTTTTTGTAAAAAAAATAGAACATGTTTTCAATCTTAAAATAATCATAAAGTGTTCTTACTACATTTTGCTATAATTAATATAATTACATCTCATGTACCTTGTAATAATAATATATATGATCTGATGATGAAATCAATAAACGAACACATTATGATGATGTTTTAATATTGATAGTGATAGTAAATCGTGTAAATTTTGTGTAATATTTATTTAAAAATATTATTTTATAAATATCAGATCACTGCACTTTTTATTTCAGATTGTTCATTACAATAAAATAATCTATTTAAAAGTTAATAATTGAAGTTTTACTATTAGATTAGATTAGATGCTAATCTAAGATTCGAGTGACGAGCAATTCTTATAAAGAGCTTTTTAACCGCGACTAATTTAATATATTGTACCTTCTTTCCTTCAAAGGTGTTCCAGGAGTCCTATTGTCTTGACAAACGTTAGGATATTCCTCGGTGACACCTGATTGATTTTATCTGGTTGGAGATCTATCTATCCCAAAAGATATTGTCTTTTGAGAGAGAAAATTCTGCATTCATACAGAATGTGAATTCCGGTTTCCTTCAATTCATGACAAAATCTCTGTCTCTGTTGGGATTATTCTCTGTGAGATTGATTTTGTGCATACGTTTGTTTAGTTTTCAGTGGCCAGTGGGTATCCTCAATTGGATTTTTTCCTAGTTATAAAAGCTCAGAGGCGTTTTTTCATGAGAACATTTTATAAGAGCCTTTGCATGATCTTGACTCGTGCATGTTGGATTTGAGTGGTTGGACTTGCATACCATTATTATGATTATTATTATTATTATTACCCATTCTTTTATTTTATATTTTATTGTTCTTTTCGACACTGCAAGAAACGGCTCTGGGCCGTTTAGCGGAGCACTAGCACTTATTCTGTCTAACTCACCATCCTTCTCGTTTTCATCGGTTCCATGCACCCAACCAATAGTGACTTTGTTATGTTTGCCTAAATTTTTCAGTAAGTTGATATGCTCTAGGACAATTTTAGAGTTTATTTCAGGCGAATCTAACGCCTGAATTAGTTTTAGCGTTTATCAAATATACCTTTCCATATAGGTAGATAGATAGATAGATAGATTGTAGAGGCTGGCCTGAACGGGATACTCATTAAGCATTAGGTCCATTGTGATGCCTAAGGATGTGCAGATGTGAGTGGAGTGAAAGGAATTTTTGTGTATAGACTAAGAATTGGTAGGATATGCGACTGCAGCCGACTATGATAGGAACTATGTCGATATTCATCTGGAGTTCGTGAAGGAAACTGCAGAATACCTTCTCAATCATAGCCGATTACTTATTGTCGTTATTGTCCATACGCCGACAGTTTAGTCAATTAACCGCCCCTTTTGTCGATATTGAGATTCGAACCCACAACCTCCCAGTTTCCAAGTAGGCATACTGCGCAGGCATAACGCCTTAGACCGCTCGGCCACTTGGACTGGTTTTCATATCGGTAACGCGAGGTTCCAGCATTGGAACATCGGGTCATGTTCCAAAATTTAAATTTTTTTAATCAAGTGTAACTGCATGAAAATATAATGTTTGAATAGAACAAAAGCTGTCTTTACGCTCTCCTTTATATTATAAATATATACGCAAATCAAATATTATGTCCAGTCATTTTATTCGATATTCTAAGACAAAGAATAGTCAAAAGTACTTCTCTAAGGAGGTCAATTCTTTAAGACACCGTGATCTCCTGCCATCAAATTTTTCATTATGTTTCATTATGTGATGAAAGACCGATGTTCTGTTGTAAAAAATCAGATTCAATATTAAAGTGCTTTTTTCCCATAACAAAATTAATAAACTTTTTTTCTTCAAGAATACTAGAAGTCACATTTTTTTAAGGAAAAAAATTTCATTGTGTGAGCTATGGGAAAACTAAGTGATATCCTTTTTGAAAAAAAAAAAAACAAAAAACGTTATTTATACGAAAAGGCCGTTTTATTAAATTTAAAAAAACCCTTACCTACCATCAGGTTTTTGTAATATCATAACATATTTGCCAGTAAATTCATGTAAACAAATACTATCAACTACGATAGTAGTATTATTATTTAATATTAATTGCATACTCATTAGTGATTAAAGATTGTTTAAGTCAGTCAATGTGTTATAATGATGTTAATTTTGAAAAAAAAAGTTGTAAGAGTTAGAAAGTTGTCAATTAATATCGATTTTTTTCCTTGATAAAGCTTTTCTAAAGACCTTATTTTTCTCAAAAAATGCAATCTTATCTTAGAAAAATCATATTTTATAATGACCATAAAATGGCTAGTTATTAACCAAAATAGACTTAAGCATCTAGTTTTAATGTAATTTTTATCTCAATTATCGATTCCGTAAAAAAATGGGTTCCCATTTGAAAAACGTAGGTTGATTTTCGACTCACCTTGAAGGTCATGGTTAAAGTAAGAATCAAGATCACCATAATCAACGTCCCCCAATAAACAAAACAACTTTGAATCGTGTCACTTTTTCCATAAACCCTTCCTTGAAAAAATATTTAGGTGCATTGTTAATAATGAGCACCCTGTATATATCTATATCCATATATTTATACATACAAAATATTTATATGATGATGAATGATTATTATGATTATGATTATCGCATATCGATTGTATAATATTTATTTCGTAATTTTCTATGATGATCTTAATACTATTCATTACTTACCTTCTCTATATTATTAAATGGTATACTTCGTAATACGTTGTTAACCTTAATTCATGTTCATTTATTTATTCGATGAATTTATTGTTCATTTGCGGCATGTGATTAAAATAAATGTATATCTATAGTTGAATAAATAAATTAAAGTAAAAAAATCGCAGTAAAATTTCGCTGTATACTATAAAATTTAAATTTAGTCAAACATTTCAATTAAACGTTTGAAAATATTGGATAAGCGAAAAAATTATTTTAATAACGCAAAAACAGAAAAGAATATTTTATATTCGGATAAGAATATGCCAGAGTGTAGGGCATCTCATCTCTTCGGGGGAAAAAACAGCAAAAATTTTTTGACATCTCTTTGCCATTGCATCTTATGTATATATATATTTCACGTATTAACCTATATATGAATGATTAATAATAGGGAGGGGGTTGGGTGTACTACGTCCTATTAGATCTATTGGGCTCCCACACCTGGTGCCTCACAACGAGGAGTGGTTTCGTCTTGGAGCACGTCGTCCCGTCTTGTTTCCCACAGGAATTACAGACTCTGGCTTGTGTCTAGGAATTGTAGCTCCCCTGCACGAATCTAGTATACTCTCAGACATTTTATTACTTTGTGTATGATGGCGTCACATTCTATTAGGAGGTATTCCGGAGTTTCTTCACAAAACCTGCAATTGCCCTCCAAGCTTCGCTTCCTAAAGAGATCCCTGAATCTTTGAGGTTAGAATTCAATTATTGGGCCAGAGCCATATATATATATATATATATATATATATATATATATATATATAATATATATTATATATATATATATATATAATATATATATATTATATATATATATATATATACACTATTAACTGCATGTAAACCAAAAATCAATCCTGAATATTTTTGAAGCTTCAGTACTCGTACATCTTTATAAACTTATCAGTATTGAGTGTAAACTTATCACTCTCTAACTACAATCATTTATATATACCTGCATCTTACTCGTGCATGTATACACCGCCGTTATTGTCCAATGTCCGTCGTGTGAGTGTGTCAAAATATATGTAACAAAGACAACATATCATAGTCACTGCATATAGTGATCGATACACTAGACATTATTTCCAGATTGGATGTATTTTAAAATACGTGGTGTATATATATATACGCCCATATTAAGCGAAATACCATTCACTGATTGACTGACTCATCATCACCCAGCCAAAACTATTTGAGTTTAAAACATAAAATTTGGAATATATGTGCCTTAGAAAGTGTGGATAGGCACTAACAAAGGATTTTTCGAAAATCAATTCTTCAAGAAGTGAAATTGGAAGTGATCGTTTGTATTGGGGTCGCATTTTTTTAAAGTCAATTGGTGTTTAAGCTATTAATAATAAACAAAGGAATACGTGTTTAACCGTTTTAAGAAAATCAACCATTAAGGATGTAAATAGAGAGTCACACTTTCCATTTTTAACATGAAAATTATTATTTAGACTATACACCATAAGATACATGTTTCGTAGTTTTATGGAAAATGTATCCTCAAAGAAGTGAAACTTGGATTGATAATTTATATGGAAGGTCAGTTTTTGTCATTTAGAGACAAAAGAATCTCTCTACAAACTATACTCTCAATATCTTGTCTACAGACAAGATATCGATGATTTGCTTTAAAAAAAAATTCAGTATTCAGTTATAAGGTCTTTACAATTATAATTTTCGCGAGCGAAGCCGAAGTGGGTAATGCTAGTATTTTAATATAAACACTATCGAGATCACTATACTTCTAAAGTAGGTACTCGATAAGAGTATCATCCATACCTACTAGGGGACTTTCAAAGAAATCCTTTTTAACCAAAGTTGATTTTGTCTGGTACAAAATAGACTGTACAAATTGGAAGAAGTACACAATTTTTATTGCACTGTTAGTCTACTAAACAAATATGTCAACATCATTGATCATAATGTCATATGTGGTTATTAAATTTTAAAATTAAATTATTAATTAAACATAATTAATAACAAATATTATTTCATATAAACATTTCAGTTGACTGTTTTAGTGTTACAGTTAATATGATGTGGAATGATTCAACAAAAACTTTCAACACTTATCAAAAATGATTTTTGTTTTCTCAAATTAAAAACCAAAATTGATTTACATCTTATGTTGAATCAGTTGTCAACTGTCATGTCTGTAAAATAATCAAAACACGAACTTTAATATATACAATTTTTTTTGTATGGGTCCGTAGATTAAAATCGCTAGCCGAATGGGATTATTTAAAGAAATTGATTCAGTAAAAAATCAATAGAAATTTTCAAAAAGCAAATATAATTAAGCAAATAAAATTTGATTTCAAAAACGTTGCTAACTGTTTAAATTTTCAAAATCTGATGTAATTTTAAGCTTACGGTGTTCAAAATTTATGGATTTAGATTTACTGGGTTTACCAGATTTTTATATTTTGGGGCTTGTGGATGTCAAAATTACCTGTGAATTACTCTTTTCGTCCGGAAATGCGCCAATGATTAGCTAAAGGTACGAGGTATCCAGAAATATGACCAACGTCGTACTACACAGATGTTGGATTTATCAGTTTGGTCAAACGATTTTGCATTAGGAAATTTTTTCTACCACACTATGAATCATTCTCAGGCGAAAACGGTTGAACGTAAGATACAGTCCCTTCTAATGTTGCTTTCAATATTGGTGTAATTTTAATTGCAAACTCATCTGGTGCTTGAACAAATATCTTCAATAAATCTTGTTCGTTATGAAATATTTACATTTTAGGTCCAAATATTCTACAATAACAAAATAAATTTAGCACAAAGTTTGTCTAAATTGGAAAATGACTTTTTAACCCTATTTCTCGCAGAAATATTGATACTTTGAACCATCAATTGTTGAGACCTCGTCAATTGATAAGGTGTGAGCTTACTATTTCATTTATAAAAATAATTCATAAATATAAGAATGGTAACCTTTGACTGAAAATTATACATACATATATATATATAATATAAAATTGTTAAAATGATGACATCATAATATTACGTCATAATTACATATACACTATATTCAATTATTTCAACTAATTTATTGTTATCATTGTTGATTATGAGTACAAATAAACATAATGCATCAATTATAACCAATTTATATATTAAATAACATATTCATGTTATTATTTTTTTTTATGTTTTAATAGAATAGTTAAAGAACTTGTATACAGTGAAATCTGTAAATAAAACTTTAAAAACATCACAATTGGTTCTTGAGAACAGGATAGTTGTCTTACGATCCCGACAAATTCTTCTCAGACGTGGCACATTTACTTCTTCATTTTAATTTCCATGTAGAAGTTATAAAAATAAACCTACGTATGTAAGCAAATAATAGACTTAAATAAAAAACTAATGATCTAGAATACTGAAAAACATCATAAAAACAATTCAAAATATAAAACTACAAATTAACAATAATAAATCAGATAAATTTGACTCAGAAAGTATGCTTTTTTTCTCGAATGCTTCCTGTAAACATAGTAGGTAGACCGTCCTATGTGATGGCAATATTTGACAGTTGCTTAAACATCACATTTGTAAGGTTAGGATACTTACAATCAGTTATCAAGGGAATTCAGATTGTTGGCTCAATAAAAATTCACCAAAATATATCTCATAGATTTGTAAGTCCGCATCCAGCGAACTAAAACCTTTCACAAAAATGACGTGATGATTTCATAAAAAAAGGTACATACCATAAAAAGTATCTGTTTTTATGTTTTTTTTTATTAATTTGTATATCAACATTTTACAAATTGTAATGAGCAAAAAAAAAGTAACTCTGTTGATATTTAATTGCAAGTTGTTAATAGTTACGAAAAAAATTAAATAAATAAAATATTATTTATAGTTTAAGTAATGTACTGAGTATTATGCAGAGGTGTAATTGGTAAAGTGAATGGTTAAGTTATCACATTCAACAGTGCAATCCACGCAAGGACATATGTCCCTTCGAGGCAAATATAAAAATATATAAATGTTTACATCACAAAGTGGTTCTCAAATTATTTTCACTATCACTATGTGTATTTAATATATACTTGAATAAGTTTTTGGCATAGTATGACTAAATTTTGGATAAATTTTTTGTTTCCAAGAAACAAGCAACACAGCATTTTTTATGTTGATAGCATTACCATAATTCATCTCGACTGTTTGCCAAAAATTATTTATTCATTGTTTCCGTACTTTATGGACTTCACTGTAGGACACATTTTTACTTTTGTGTTAAACAACTCAGAGAATTATATAATTTTAGTTCATAGATAACCAACTATACACAACTAAATGAAGTATTAAAAAAAATTCGTTCGTAGGAGCTGCGTCAACTTAGCAAATTGTCTAACATTACGTAAATTAATCTCTAGCGGTCACAATTTTAGTTTGATCAAGATGAAATGTCGTATCTGATATGAGTTTGGTAATTGCAAGATCAATTTTATTAATAAATTAATAAATATCTATCTGACTCTGATTCAAAAAATGTATTAGAAGTAAAGTTGTAAAAAATCATGTTTGCTACAATTCGTTACCTATTCACTAGAGATATTTAGGATTTAGGACTTTCAATCTTAAATTGTAAATATTTCTGTAAATATTCCTGTGACAGAAAAAATGATGATAAGAAACAAAATTATAGTAAAACTAATTTTCTACAACTTTATTTCGTAAAAATAAATATTTTTAAGAAATATTTTTATAGATTTTTCCAATATTAAGGGAATATTTGAAAAACGAATTTGTTTCACCATTGACACTGGATGGAAGAGAATCTAAATATTTCTTGATATAAATAAATTTCAAATTTTGTGTATTATTCAGCTAAAACCGAAAGTAGCTAAGTACCAAAGTAGCTTTGTTATAATAATACAAGATAAAATCAAAACTCTGAATTTCAGATTGATGTGTTTCTTATTCACTTTCTGTGTTTTATTGATTTGTGTAGAGACTTCAATCCACATTTCAACCAAAACTAGTAACATTTCTGAATTCACAATTTTGTTGCTCTCTGAATGGAAAATTTCTTCCTGTAGACTTTCGTATTTCGAAATATTTTAGAAATCGTACAATGGTCACTATAACAAAATTATAAAAACTTTTCGAAAACGTTACAGTCCAAGTAACAGTTATCATTTCAGAATAAATATTGGAAATCTGTTTAGTAGGCATCACACTCGGATTTCCAAAAGAACACCTCTAAATATCTATCTATCTAATATATCACTATCACCTATATATCACCTACCTTAACTGAATCAAGATAGATAGATCCTTGGCTCTACGGTCCATGAAGAATCTTGGCCTCACTTAAAAGGGTATTTCAGTTCCCGGATTTAATGCGGCGTTGATCCAGTATAACATCGTCGAACTGTCATGGTCTTGGTCGTTCTAGTTGCCTTGCACCTTCTGCATCGTTGTTGTAGATCTTATATGCACCTCTTTCATTTGGCTTTTTTCAGGTGTTCATTCTTTTCGCGTGTCTTTTTCTTAATCCAGTGACAATATCCAAGTCCCCAACAGGTCCTGCAATTCGAGGTTTGTTCTTATCCTCCTGTTCTTATACTCCATTGTCACAAATGTGCCCATAGATTTTTCGCAACATCTTCTTTCCCATACTTCTATACTTTTCCTATTCCTAGCCACCAGACACCAAGTTTTAGAGACAAACATTACTACAGGCCTTATTATAAGTTATACATATTTTCTTTTTGGTTGTTTTGGAGATAGTAGACGACTTGAATATATTTATAACGGAGTAAAAGAATCTGTTACTAGCTGTGGTTCTAGCATTCATTTCTAAGGAATTCTTCTCATTGTTTTTATCCGCAACAGCTTCAAATATTTAATGGCCTCTCGCTGAAATTTATGCTATTGCATCTCGAGCTAATGGACATGTCCAAAACTATAGTTTCTGGTATTTATCATGTATTTCTTAACTGAATTTCTGCCTTTCCAGAAAAATGTATACATAGTTTTTCATAACCATTTAGTAAAATTATAAAATAAATAAAAGTATATATATATATATATATATATATATATATATATATATATATATATATATATATATATACATTATAAATGCTTTTTCTGTTGATGAAAGATTGAAAATATCAAATCATAAATATAACAATATTTTTTATATTTAAATAATATATAAAAATCGACCACACGTTATTAAATAAGAATAAATAAATTTTATATTGTTTAGAAACAGTAGGTACTTGTCACGTCATTAAATTTATTATTTTTATTAATTGTCATTTTATGTGATGCATACGAACTTTTTAAGTTAACTACTAATTAAAATATATTTAATAATATATATCCATAATTTTTCTAAAATTATCAAATAAAATTATATTTACATAGTAAAAAAACATATCAATGGTACTAAATATGTACCTATTTCACCGTCCAACTATGGACTCGTAGGAAGCAAATATTCGGTTTCATTTTTTTTCCCGCCATTTTATTATTAATCTGCCGAGAAAGTGGTAGGGTATCATTTAAATAATGTTTTTTAAACAAGAACAAAATCATCCATTTAACTAACTACAAACTAATACTGTTGCTTGACATTTTTCTACAAAAAGTGGAAAAACTGAAGAGATTACACATTAAAACTAGTGAAAATAACAACGAACTGAGTTAAATGATTAAATACTCGGTATATATTGCATTTATGAAAAAATATTTATTACAAAAGTTTTTATTTTAAAAAAAGGAACATTTTTTGTATATAAATTCTTGTTCTTTCTCTTACGGTTTCTAAGATAGACCCGTTTAGCCCAAATTGTCCGATTTTGTCCATTCACGAACGTAACCTTACTTTTTAGCTCTAGAACACACACAAAATTTCTCGCTATCTTGTTTCATTTTTGAGTTATCGTATTGACAAATGGACGGAAGGGCGGACAGACTGGCATATTTGCGGAAATTGGCTTATTAGGTCCTTTTACGAACCCGTATACTAAAACTTTTTTTCTGCAATCAATATTTTCAACCGTTACAAAAACAGAGCTTAATATCCTTAATACTTATTATAGGAGTCGCCCAGGAATATCCTAACGTTTATCAACACCATAGGACCATAGGACCATAGGAACAAGATCACATTTGAAGGAAAGGAAGTACAATCGATCAAACTAGTACCAAAAGTATTAAAGTACCAAAAAAAAAACTTACAATATCAGTATATTCGTATATTTGAATTGGGTTCTGAGCCAAAACTTCCAAAACTAGACGACTACAAGGCAACTTCCCTAAGTAGTAACATTACGATATCTATTGTGAAAAAACTAACCAGTTAAATAACAATAAATCGAAGGCAAAAAGACGTTTTCAATAGCCGATATCAACTTTTATTAATAAAATATGCATAAATAAAATCTTATGGCTATTTTTATTAATAATAATGTTCTTATTAATATAATTTCCACTTATAAAAGAATTTACTATATTTTGTTTAAGTTTTGAAATTTATTGATTTGTATTAAAATTATAATTGGATATTTAAAAAAAAAAACTTTATTAAATTTAAAATCACGGAAATATATTGATAACAAAAATCATACTGTGAGCTTATGTTTTTTTTTTGTAATTGAATTTGCAATAAAATGAATAAAATAGTAGAAGAATTGTTTAAATAAATGGTACCGCATACTAGAGTGTTGGGCCAAATAATTTTATTTTAGTCAAGTGGATGGATATTTTAAATTGTATTTAGTAAGGAGGAAAAAAAAACTCTGGCGCGAGAACTACGACTCACAGAAAATGGTTGTTGCTCGTTATGACATGTACAGTTTTACGTCGCACATTTTTCCATTCATTTAAGTCAAAACTATTTGTAGTAATCAAACTCACCCTTTCATATCAAGATGCGGCCATATTCCATGGGTGGTAT
The DNA here is from genome assembly GCA_963920215.1 of Nineta flava. Lineage (NCBI taxonomy): Eukaryota > Metazoa > Arthropoda > Insecta > Neuroptera > Chrysopidae > Nineta > Nineta flava. Next base: position 82,389,536 of record OY986042.1, read on the forward strand.
CTCGGCTTCAGATTTAAAATTATCTTTGGCCTCTCCAACTGTACCAAAATCAACATGGCGCTCTATATAAATTCAATTTACTGTATTCGACTAAAGCTAAAATGAATGGACTATTTAAGCAGTTGAATCAGTTGATTGGATCATTATTAACGATTCAAGACCGGCCAAGTAGCCGTGCTTGTTAAGGCGCTCTACTTGGAACCGGGAGGTTATGAGTTCGAATCACAACATCGGCAGTTTGTCAATTAAAAAAACTAATGGGGCGGTTAATTGACTAAACTGTCGGCGTATGGACAAGAACGAAGTAACCGACTATGCTTGTGAAGGTTTTCTGCAGTTTCCCTGCACGAACTCCAGAGGAATATCGGCATAGTTCCTATCAAAGTCGGCTGCAGCCGCACAACCAACCAATTCCTAGTCTGCATATGAATTCCTTGTCCTCCACTCACATCATAAAAAATGTACAGTTTAAAAAATTAATAAAAGTTGAAAAATAATGATGTGGGTGGCCTCTGTTATAGACCGTGGTGTCTCAGAAACGGAGGTAAAACCCCATTATAATTATTATTATTATCGATTCAATTATTTGTTTTTTGTTTTATTTACGTTTTGATATCACTTGCTATAATGGTGCTCGTTACTTTTTTCAATTTCGAAATAATATTTCAAATAACGGTTTTGTTTGTTATTCGAATACTAACAAGTGTTGTTCTAACTTTTTTTCATAAACTGAATAGATTCGAAAAAAACAACTTCTCTTTTGTAGTTGACTATACATGAGACTTCTGTATTCAACAAATTTTTTTGGGTAAATGGATTAGCCAAAATTGCTTATGCAATTTGACTCACATATATCTGTTTATCTATCAATTTTATGATCAAAATTATGTTTGAGCGAATTGGACATGCAGCGTACGCAAGATGTCCGTTGTTCGATTCCCGACAGATGGGTAATTTTTGCACATCAGTATTCCAACTTGGTCATGTAAGCTAAACTCTATACAAGCAGTAGTTTCGCTACTAGTTTGCATGCATAAAAGTTGATCGTGTCAACTGGATGCTATAAACGAACACATGTCTATAAGAAAGTATGACATTCATTTTTAATTGCATTCGAATTAGAAGGTCATATCTTTCAAGTGTTTTCTAAAGGCATTACATTACAACATAAGCATATGTGGTATTATAAAATAAATAATATCTTAACGTTTTTTTAATTAAATATCATTTGAAATAATAAAAACATTATCTTTATTGGATTAGGTCTTACATAATTTATTTAACTGTCATATTATTTAATACAGTAATTATTTATTCTTAAATTTTTTTCTTTGTTAAATTAATGCAGGAGTGTTATTTGTCTTGTCAAGCGTTGTGTTGCAAAATCATTATTTCAAATTTTTTTATGTATCAAAAATATACTTTTGCTTATCATCTTTATCAACCTGCATCGGAAATTCATGGAATTATTTTGATTCACTCAGTAAATTTCAGCTAAAGTTTCATTCAGTAAATTAGATTGCAGATTTTTTTTACTATTGGAAAAATTTAGTAAAAATAGTAAAAAGAACAACTAACTGAAGTGAATTGCTGAAGTATACTCTGAACTTATGTAAAAAAGTTTATAACAAAGTTGTTTATTTTTAAAAAAGAAACATTTTTTACGTTTACATTTTTGTTCTATCTCTTACGTTTTCAAAGATGGGCAGTTAGCCATTTTACCCAAACATGGTCCGATTTTACCCATTCACGCACTTGACCTCCCTCTTTAGCTGTAGAACACACACACACACTTATCTTTGAGTTATCGTGTCCATAGACGGGCGGGCATACAGAAATGGCCGAATTTGGTCATTTTATGAACACCTATTCCAAAAATTTTTGCCTGCGATCAATATTTTCAAGCGTTACAAATTCGAGACTAAACTTAGTTAAACCCTTGTATATTTACATGCACCGGATATAAAAATCTGCAACGTTCTGGCTCCAATCTCTACACGATCAAAGTGCAGAAAACATGCCATAATCTCGCGATGACTTTGCAATGAAATTAATATTCATAGTATTATTCTAAAATTTCGAATGAAATTTTGTTAGTTCTTGAATCGTGACAGCTTTCTATACTAAATGCAGCCTAGCTCAAGCCATCCAAATAATAATGCAAATAATTGAGCCATCCGATAAGTTTTCAAAATTTTCCAGTAATATTGACGTGAATGGAAATTTCAGAAAATAATTTGAACAGTTCCGTGCACAAATTGGAAATTGAGTTCCTTTCTTGATTCATAAAAATAATTGGCCAGTAAAATATGAACAAAAAAATGTTATCACTAAACTTGATATTAGTCATGTCATGTCTAAGTCTTACTCCCGGACAGTCCCGATAATTAAATATATCGTAAAAAATTGCATTGTAAATAGTGCAGCTAATCGACTTAAAAAATTGAACTGCAACGAAATATTCATGAAAACTCAACTTCCGAAGTGTAAGAAATAATGCAGATTTTTCTTAAGGATGTACGAGCACTGAAGCTTCAAAAAGATTAAGGCTTCATTTTTTGTTTACATGAAGTTGAAGTGCATACGAATACGAAATATTCGGTATGGTCAAGGTTGAAGCATCTTTGTAAGAGTGATAAATATGTTCCAAATATTTGTTAAAGAGAAATTTTGAAAACTCTTGTAGTATTGCTCATTTGTCTAGGCTGGGGTCAATGGCGCATGCCTTAGAAACATTCTATCCTACAACGATTGCTAAGTCAGGTAATTTTATAACGTACGGTTTTCATCTAAGGCAAGTACATGGAGGTAAAAGGAAAACAAAATCATTTGATTAATACAAAATAATTGAAATGATAACCACATTTCAAGGGATTAAAAAAAGTATAAATATTTAATTGAAATAACATGTCACATAAAATTATAATATTATTGTACTTTGAAAATAACAAATATGACATTTAATTTTATCATTATCACATTTGCAATATTCGTCTGTACGAATCAGTTATTCGTAATAAGCGAATTCTGCTCTCACCAAAATTTTATACTCACAATGATTCGTTAAGTAGCTTTAATGATTCATCCTTTCATTCCTTTATTGGAATGACATTTTAAAATTTTTTTACAAATCTGAATTATTTGATAATTGATAGCATTATTGCCTTAATAAACAAGTAATGTAACAACTAACTGAGTTACTTGTTCGAATATGCAGTATATACTGAGTTGTATACTGCAGTGATTGAATTGTTAACAATTCTGCGTATTCGAATTGTTAACAATTCGCTTTCTGAGAAACATTTTGAATCACAAATTATGAGAAAACTATTGAGTTTATGAAAAAAATTTTCAAACAAAAGTTGTTTATTTTAAAAAGAGTTAATTAACAATTTTTTTTAAATAATTTTTTTTCTAACTCTTACGGTTTCAAACATGCATATTTTCCAATCTGGGGGGGGGGGGTAGCACGTTCCAATTTTTCCCGTTTTGGAGTTATCGTGTTCACAAACAGACAGACGGGCGGACGGATAGAAATGGCCGAATAAGGCCATTACATAAATACCTTTGTGAAGCATTTTTGTTAAGGAGTAAGATTTTCAAGCGTTACAAAGTCGGGACTAAACTTAATATACCTTGTATATTATTTTTTTGACATCAAATGCTTGATATGAAAAATCATACACATCTAGGGATGGGGATCGAACCCACGACCTCTGGCATTCTAGACCAATGCTCTACCAACTGAGCTACCTTAGATGTTATGGTAGTACTATGCATATGATCTTTCACTATCATTTCTGATGCCATTGTATTATTAATTTTGTTTATTTACTATTAACATATTTTTCAAATTGTTTTTTTGTAAACTAGCGTCTATTTATTTCCATTGTTAGTATGGTTGCCTTTGGGTTATATTATACCAACGGAAGCGACTAGCGTTTACTTACTTTGACATTTAAGTAATATGTCTGAACATTGATAATATTTTTTTGACACCAAATGCTTGATATGAAAAATCATACACATCTAGGGATGGGGATCGAACCCACGACCTCTGGCATTCTAGACCAATGCTCTACCAACTGAGCTACCTTAGATGTTATGGTAGTAACTTGTATATTTACTTATACTGGGTATAAGAATGGAGTGATATGGAGGTTTCGAGTGTTATTTAATGTCTGATAAATGGATGTTTTTTCATTTTGCTACATACATTTATTCTTCTATAAAAATTTTTTCGCCATATGTTAGAATAATTTCGGGAAAATTCCGGCAATGTTAGTTCTTATGTCTTCTTTGAGATTGTAGTATACTTAAACTAGATATTAAACGAGATAACTCCAACAATTTCGAAGTCACAAAATCTGAACGTTGGATTTTTTGAATTGGATTTATAAACCCTAAATAATTTAACACCTCCAAGTAGCAGTTCATCAAAATATTGCGGGCATTTCTCAGCAAGTATGCAACATGAAGTGGAAAAGTTTCAAAAGGCTGAACATGCCAAAGTAATCCGTCCATCCCGTAATAATTAAATGATTATCATTTATCAAGAAAATAATGTGTATTAATAAAAATTTAAAAATCCAGCTGATTTTGTGATATTCATTATATTACAAACGAACAAAATTATTCACAAAAAATTACATGTTGTATCCCCAGTCGAATTTTAGCGGTTCGATAGAACATCCAAATCATTATTTCTTTCATCAATAGGCCCGTCAAAGTTTTACAAAAACGTTTAAAAAAAACAACAATATTTTCTCAAGCGCCTAAAGATGTTTTGCTAGAAAAATTTGTCGATTCAATATTGTGTCCATTTTAATGATATTTGAAATTTGGAGGTTAAGCTGCTTGATGTCTATGAAAAAATGTCTATCAGCCCCTCATGTTGTGGGTACGACAATTGAGGAATATCCAAAAGTATAAAATACAGTTTCTAAACTTACTTATTACGGCATCTACACCAATAGAACATATCTATTATGACATACATAATGTTTTAACATTAACGATACTATGTACTGCTTCTTGTATAATGCAAAAATTGCGTTCACACTGATTATTCATTATTTTTGATGTCATAGTTGGAAAGATGAAAATGAATTTGTTATAGTCAACTTTATAAAATGTTTTTGATAGAAATGTTTTACCGTTTTATAACTATCCAACGAGAAAGGTTAGAAGCGTTTACGGGTATGTCAAATATAATAATTTGCGAATTACGATAAAATGCTTCAAAACCGACGAGAAATTAGATTTTTTTTAATGAAATTAATGAATTTAGTTAAAGAATCACCAAAGAAAGAAAGAAGTTAAAGAATCACCAAATTTAAAAAAAAAACTCAGTTTGCTTAGTAAAACGCTTTTCAACATATTAGTGCACTAAAAAAGCATTATGGTTAAAAATTAGGATCGTAGCAAAATTCCTGCATTGTGAATAAGATATATATATATATATATATATATATATATATATATATATATATATATATATATATATATATATATATATATATATATATATATATATATAAAGTAAAGTATTTAAATTATGATGGTTTTGTATATAATTTTTTTAATCACACACACATACACAATTGCATTGCAAAAAGTTAATAAAATGTTGTTTTTTTTTAAAGAGAACAACGAACAAGATTATTCTCTCAAGTTTATTTTTCACTGTCAATGTTAACAGCTTTGCCAGTTCCATCATAATCATAATAATAATACTCTACACACATGCACATAATAAAGTATTGAATAATAAAAACTCAATATTCATATGATGATTTCATTTTTGATATAATATAAACAAGATTATTTTATTTATAATTTTATATTTATAAACAACAAAAAAACTTGTGTTGAAAGTGTAGTGATCCATGCATAATATTACAGATCGTAAATTCGTCACGTAGGAGGTAGGTAAGGGAATTATTTTACAGGAAAGTATTAATAACTAGCTCGCGACTACTTCCGCATTATATAATGATATATTGTATGCTATTATAGTTTATAGTTACTATTGAAACTATGACAATCAAAGTTTACATTTCAAAATTGAAACAAATTTTTAATAAAATAATTTTCTAGTTATTTTTTAAAAGTATAGTTTCTGTGGAAATGACAAAATCAACAAAAAATTTTCAATATAATTTTTCTTCCGACTTACTTTACAAATATCAATACTACAAGGCTAACTAAGAATTGTAGCGTAATGCAATTATGTAGCGTAATGCAATTATACAATTCCTCATAAATGTAGCTATCATACACAGAAATAATTTTTCAAATCGGACTGACAGTTCCAGAGATTAGTGCGTTCAAACCAACAAACAAACAAAAAAACTCTTCATTATAGTACTATAGATGATTTAAACAAGTTATCCTTACATAGTATAAAATAAAGCCCCCAGCCGCGTCTGTCTGTTCACGATTTACTCAAAAACTACTGCACCAATTTTCATGCTGTGTTCACCAATGGATAGAGTGGTTCTCGAGGAAGGTTTTAGTATATAATTTGTAAGTTTTTGTATTTTTCTTCCGCCTTTCGATAGAATGCAGTAAGCAACCAATGTGTTAAATATACTATTCATAGATAGCGATGCATACAACAAATGTATTAAAAAAATTAAACGCAAAAATTATCAGTCCTTGACGGGAGAAAATATTATGTTACTAGGTTATAAGGGCGTTACAAAATTTTTGCGGGCGAAGCCGCGACGGGTAATGTTAGTAGATGATATAAAAAAGTTACCATGGTGATAGTAATAACATTATCTTTTATTAACATGCTTTTATTAGCTTGACTTGTATCTATTCGATCTATGTATGTATGAATGTAATGGGATTTTTTAACTGAGTTTTCAAGCACATTCGGACTTCTGAATACTCTGAAATTTTTCGAAAATAATAAAAACAGATAACACTATACTAATATATATATAATAAAAATTAAAATTTATTAATAGCCAAAATACAAAATTTTCATATCTCTAACTTATTAACGATTTATAGTGTGATAGTATAGTTTATAGTTGCTATAGAAATGTCATCAACAAAATTTTAATAAAAAAATTACATTTTCAACTGTTAAAATTTAGAGAAAAAAAATGATTTGAGCTAAATTTCCTATGCTTTATTCGAAATATACTTTTTTTGGTAAGAATTCGATTCAATCAATTACTCGTGGGAGTAAGAGTATATTACAAAAAAGATGTAAGTATATTTACAAAAAAGACAATTCATATTTTAAGAAGTTCTTAGTTCATAACTATATTTATATCCCTGTTCCTTAATTATTTATTTAACTCATATACTTATACTAGCTCATATACTCATATACTTATCTCCCGCATCAAATATGTATGTATTGAAAATAATAATAATTATAATAATAATCACGCTATATGATATATATATTATGTATACAATATATTTTTTCTTCCGACTTACTTTACAAATTGAAATAAATTAAATAAATTAAATAAATTAAATAAAAACCAATTTAAAAAAAATAAAAAATAAAATATTTTTAAAAAAATATCCCTCCAACCGGATTTGAACCAGCGACCTACGTATATCTATACCTATTGAATATATTTTTTCTTCCGACTTACTTTACAAATATCAATATTTAATATAAAATTTCAAATTCACCCCCTTTACCTAGATCATTTTTTTGTATTATAAATACGTAATTCGACTACAATGTAGTCATCATCAGTATAAATTAGCTAGTCGTAATTTACTCTTTGACAATGAGAAATAGATATAAAGTCGAGATCACTAGACAAAAATAAAAAGAAAAAGAAAATTAACTAAATTAAAATATACTAGATTTAAAATATAATAAATTTTAAATTATATTGAAATTACTCTTGTTAAAATTTCCTTCATTTAGTGAAATTGTCACCAAATTAGTAACAAGTAACATATCCTGCGACAATATAAGAGTAATTTTAATAAGAGTAAAATTAACAGGAATAAATGTGAATGAAGGAAATTTTAACAAGAGTAATTTCAATATAATTTAAAATTTATTATATTTTAAATCCAGTATATTTTAATTTAGTTAATTTTCTATTTATTTTTGTCTATTGATGTCGACTTTATATCTATTTCTAATTGTCAAAGAGTAAAGTACGACTAGCTAATTTATACTGATGATGACTACATTGTAGTCGCAATACGTATTTATGATACAAAAAACTAATCTTGGTAAAGGGGGCGAATTTGAAATTTTATTTCAAAAACCTAGAGTTCTCACTAATTATCATTCGATAATATAATTGATCAATAGCCATCCTCATGAATGTGGCTATCTAACGTAAAAACAATTTTTCAAATCGGACTGGCGGTTCCAGAGATTAGTTCGTTCAAACAAACAAACAAACAAAAAACTCTTCAGCTTTTTTATACAGACAGAGTTGGAAAGCTTTTCCAATAGAGAATCAATGTTAAATATTAATTATTAATGGCTGGCCGTGTGGTTACTGTGTGGAGTCAGTCAGTACACATGTAATGAGTGTGGGTAAAATATGTTCATTGAATTCTTAACTTTAGTATGTGCATCACAATATCCCCACTCTTAAATGACAAACAAACTACTAAGTAAGAATTACATGTGTACTGACAGACTCCACACAGTAACCACACGGCCAGCTAGTAATAAATAATATTTAACATTGATTCTCTATTGGAAAAGCTTTCCAACACAGTCTGTATAAGTATAGATAATATATTATTTTATATTAAAGTTATTTTAAAGTTGTAAGTGTTAAAAGCCTTAGCAGATAAAGCACTATATAATAAAAACATTCATCATATGATCAAAATTTTGAATACATGACCACTTTATATGCCAATCAAATATGGATTCAACCTCGGAATAAGAGATAATACGCTGAAAATAGACTAGATCTTTCTTTTGAAATATTCAAGGCCAAATGTTGCGAAAATAGGTTTTTTGCAATTATCTCGCTTGCTATGCTTCATCAAACGTGTTTGAAGTTAAATTTTAGTTTTTTTTTAACTTGTAAAGGAAAAAGTTCTTTAACATATTTTGTCACAAACAATTTTTGAGATACCATGAAGAATGTGGAATTTATTGAAATGCTTCTCCAAATCATGCAATCAGTGATGGCAATGATGTGCCACAACTGCGGTTTAAGAAAGGTAAACTTCCGATTTGTAGAATGGACTGCAATAGTGGCGTATATTTCTCAAAACTTCACAGTTGATTTATGCGGAATAAATTCGATTTTCGAAAAAAAGATTCAAATAAAAGCTGTTAGTATTCTTTCAATCATCTACTTGTCTAACCGTTTTTTCGAAAACCAAATAGATCAACTATAATTACAAATCAACTATAAAATTTTGAAAAAGGAACACATCCATTGAAGTTAAGTGACCTGGAGAAGCATTTCAATAAATTACCACACATCGCGTGACATCTGAAAAACGTTTGAAAATAACAAAAATGACGTGTATTCTAGACAATTATAACTACAAACACGATTTGACGCATAGCAACCGAGAAACTTGCCGAAAACCTATTTTCGCGACTTTTGCCTTTAAATATCATAAGTTGTGTTCACATGGTTATATGGTACCTTTGTGTTTAGAATGACAGTGTTTAGAATGTCAAAAGAAAGTTGTAAACAAATTTTCTGCTTATTACCTCTGATTCCAAGGTTCAGTTGCCTTTTTTTATTGTGCAATTTACATATTCACACACAGGTAAATATTAACATTACAAATATTTAATTTGATTGTTTAACATCATAGGCGTATCTGTGTTGAATGGCAATATTCCATTAAAATTTGAATCATATCTGCCGACTTTGTTCTTTTTTTCATGCAAAATTTGTACACACAAAATTAAATAATCTGAATATTTAACCATTCTAAAGTGTACACAACTCATATGTTTCATTAATAGTTGGTATGTATGTGTGTGTGCCTGCCTGCGTACATGTATAAAAGTTAGGTATACACAAACAACATTACAAGGATTACTACTTCTAATATTGTATCAATGCTACTGTAATTACAGAAGCCAGTGAATTGTCGACGTAAGAGTTGAGTTTATTTATTTTATATATTCATACCATGCTATTATTTCTGTCTCCATTTATTATATACCTATATTTAATTTAATTAAAGTGGAGTTATTTAATTGAACATTGATGTTTTTATACCCAGTATATTTGTAAATATACAAGGTATATTAAGTTTAGTCCCGACTTTGTAACGCTTGAAAATATTAATCCTTGACAAAAATGCTTCACCAAGGTATTCATAAAATAGCCTAATTGGGCAATTTTAACATGTCCGTCCCTCCGTCTGTCCGTCTGTCCGTCTGTGAAGCCGATAACTCAAGATCGAAAAGAGATAACGGCATGAAAATTTTTTTGTGTGTTTTAGAGCAAAAAAGTAAGGTCAAGTTCGTTAACGGGCAAAATCGGAAAGTGTTTCCCTCCACCAGGAGGGAAAAATTATATCTCTGAAACCGTAGGAGATAGACAAAATTTTTGTGAAAAAAAACTCTTCTTCTCTTTAAAGTAAATAAGTTTTGATTGAAAACTTTTTTCATGAACTCAACAGTTTTCTCAAAATTTGTCCTCAAAGTTGAAAAAAATGAGAAATACATTTGATTAGCGAATGAAGGCATGGGCTCCATGGACCCGTAGGTATACATAACAACTGTACATACTATTTTTTATAATCTGTATATGTAAATATACAAGGTCTTTTATGTGTAGTCCCGTCTTTGTAACGCTTGAAAATATTAATCCTTGACAAAAATGCTTCACAAAAGCATTCATAAAATGGCCTAATTCGTCTGTCCGTCCGCCTTTGAACACGATAACTCAAGAACGAAAAAAGGTATCGTGCTGAAAATTTTTGTGTGGGTTCCAGAGCAAAAAAGTAAGGTCAAGTTCGTAAATGGGCAAAATCGGAGTGATTCCCCCCGCTAGGGGGAAGAATTTATATCGTTGAAAGCGTTAGAGATAGAACAAAAATTTGTTAACAATAAATCTTCTTCTCTTTAAAATAAACAACTTTTGTTTGATAAGTCAACCATTTTTTCAAACTTTGTGCTTAAATTTGAAAATGAGACAAACATAACAAACATCAATTAGTATTGTTTTCATGTTTATTTCAGTTTTGTTAACCAGGTGTATACATAAGGTCAAGGTTTAAGTGATTTTCTTTTTCAAAAAAATTGTTGGTCTCGTACAGATGTCAAAATTTTGCAAAAAGTTTAATCAAAATTCCACATATCCTATCAAAAACCATCTATAAAATTTTTATATATGTATATATATACATGTATATATTTATTGTATATATATATATATATATATATATATTTATTTATAAAAATAAATATATATGTGTATATATACATATATATATATATAATCATGTATAAATATATATATATATGTATATATATATATATATATATATATATATATATATATATAAATATAAATATAAATATATATATATATATATATATATATATATATATATATATATATATATATATATATATTTATATTTATATTTATATATATATATATATATATACATATATATATATATATATTTATACATGATTATATATATATATATATGTATATATACACATATATATTTATTTTTATAAATGAATATATATACATATATATATATATATATATTTATATTTATATTTATATATATATACATATATATATATATATATATATATATATATATATATATATATATATATATGTATATATACACATATATATTTATTTTTATAAATGAATATATATATATATATATACAAATATATATTTATATTTTATCTATTTATATATATTTATTTATATATATATATATATATATATATATATATATAAATATATATATATATATATATATATATATATATATATATATATATATATATATATATATATATATATATATATATATACATATATATTTATATATGATCTATCGCCGAACGTTTCGCATTGACTAACGTTTCACGTTTACTGACTTACGGTTCGCTTAAGCCTACGCTAGGCTTTGAATTAACAACGCTTAGCGTTGAGTTGCATACGCTCCGCGTTCAGTTTCCCTTCGCGTTAACTAGTGCTTCGTGTTGATTGACGCTTCGAGTTGACCTAACGCTTCCTATTGACCAACGCTTCTCATTGACCAACGCATCGCGTTGGGTGACTAACGGTTCGCTTCAGCTTGCGTGTCGCGTTGGTTATCGTTCATTTACTAAAGATTTGCGTTTGCTGAAATACGAATCGCGTAAACTTACGTTTCGAGTTGGTTCATGCTTTTCGTTGGGTAATGATTCGCGTGAAATCACGATTCGAAAATCACTGACGCTTAGCTTTGGAAAACTAACGCTTCTCATTGGCTGACTTTCAGTTTGCTTTAGCTTACGTTTCGCGTTGGTTAACGATTTGCGTTGGTTTACGATTAGCGTGAAATCTCGCTTCGCAAATCACTGACGCTTCGCCTTCAATAACTAACGCTTCTCATTGAACAACGCTTCGCATTGGCAGACGTACGGTTCGCTTTAGCTTACGTTTCGCGATGTTTATCGCTTTGCGTTTACCAATGTTACTAACGCCTCGCGTTAACTTGCTTACGCTCTGCGTTAATTTCCTCGCGTTAGCTATTGTGTCGTATCGACTAATGCTTCGCATCCGCTAACTCTTCGCGTTGTATATCTAGCTCATGCTAACGCTTCACGTTAACTAACGCTACGATTTGACTAACTTTTCACGCTTACTTAAAGCGTTAACGATTTGCGTGAATTCGAGCTTCGGGTTGAATCACTGACGATTCTCTTTGAATAACTAACCCTTCTCATTTACCAACGCTCGCTTCGCGTTGGCTGACTTACGGTTCGCTTTAGCTTACGTTCCGCGTTGGTTAACGCTTTGTGTTTACCAACGCTTTACGTTGATTTACTAAAGCTTCGCGTTGACTAACTTTTCGCGTCGCCTAACGGCTTGCGTTGACCAACGCTTTGCGTTAGCAGTCGCTTCGCGTTGATTAACTCAATTATATAACTCAATATTTAAATATATAAAACTCGCAAGAACATTAATATACATTTTTTTAAATGCAAGAACATTTTTAATATTTCAATATTAATTATTAACACAAAACAAACATTTTCAAATAATTCATATTTTATAAACATTGAATAGGCAGAAATATTGACAATTCAAACATTGATATACAACTCAGTATATACTGGGTATTCAAACAATTAACTCAGTTAGTTGTTACATTACTTGTTTTTATTCGTTCTTCTTTAAATCAAAAGCATTTTTTGTTGTTGTTGCAGAACTAGTCAAGAGTAAGTTTTTTTTCCTTTAAATCACATAATTTTAAAACTCAAAATCACGTAATCACGAAGTATACATAAAGGACCAGTCTAGGTGGCCCAGCGGCCTAAGGTGTTATGTCTGCGCAGTATGGTTACTTGGAGGCTGGGAGGTTATCGAATCCCAACATCGGCAGTTTGTCAATTATTAAGAAAAAAAAAGGGGCGGTTAATTGACTAAACTGTCGGCGTATGGACAAGAACGAAATAACCGGCTAGACTTGAGAAGGTTTTCTGCAGTTTCCTTCACGAACTCAAGATGAATATCTACATAGTTCCTATCCTAAGTGTGTGATGAACCCTACCCATTTATTGGCGGTAATTCTTTTCTGATCATAAGGTGTTATTATTGTCAATAAGGTTAGGGTGTTATTTGAAGCTAACAGTAATATTCAGGTCTATGGCTTTACGACTTCCAGGATAGGCAGTTCTGAGAATTTTGCCCAAACATGGTCCGATTTTCCCATTCACGAACTTGAACTTATTTGTAGCTCTTGATCACACATACAAAATTTTGGCTAGCTATCTATTTTCGTTTTTCAGTTATCGTGTTGACGAACGGACGGACGGACAGGCACATTTGCGGAAATGGACTAATTAGGTCAATAGGTCAATTAGGTATGCGATCAATATTTTCAACAAAAATGGAGCTAAATATACCCTTGTATATATTATGTTCCAGGTATATCAATTTAATCAAACTTACATCTTGAAGGAAAGGAAATTTAATAACTTTTTGGCGCTTACCTGAAAACGAATTTTTTTATAAAGGAATTACTGATAGAACCATTTCATTTAAGCTAATTGTTGATTTCTTGGTACATCTCGCTTAAAGTCAGAATAATTTTTTCATGCAAGGTGACAAGTTATAAATTGAAAATAACTTATTTAACGATTTAAAATTTATTAGAAGTGTGTATTACTGTTTCTAACATTATTATTTCAGTATGTGACCATATACTTATATACCTAACTCTAAAACAACAATATACCCGCGTGTGTAATAAATATATGAACAACACACACACACAATACGTATTGTAAAAAAGAAATGATAAAAATCTTTTTGAGAAACATATATACACGGTACATGTGTATATTTTTACGCGGCATCCACTTTGTACTTAGTGGAGTTTTTTTTTACATTTTAATATATTTTTATCTTTAACTTTTACACAAACATCATATACCTACACGAGGCACCATTTATATAGAAAGTATTTGAATCGACCATGGTGACTTACAAGTCATCATGGTCGGTCGATTCAATCTGTACATAAACCATTTAAATTTATACATCTGCTGTGTGTAGAGACCATTCCCGAATTATTACACATTTACGACGTTTTGTCACTAACCGCGACAAATACCTATCTTGTTCAATATCCTTTATTATAAATTTCTTATTTTCAAACATTTAAAAATGAATAAAAATTTTACTAAGCATTGATTAATGCTATTACCAGTCCAAGTGACCGAGCGGTCTAAGGCGTTATGTCTGAGGCGATATGTCTCCTTGGAACTGGGAGGTTATGGGCTCGAATCCCGACATCGGCAGTTTGTCAATTATTAAAGAAAAATATAAGGGGCGGTTAATTGACTAAACTGTCGGTGTATGGACAAGAACGAAGTAACCGGCTTTGTTTGAGAAGGTTTTCTACAGTTTCCTTCACGTACTCCAGATGAATATCGGCATAGTTTGTATCTTAGTCGGCTGCAGCCGCATATCCTACCAATTCCTAACCTATACACAACAATTCCTTCCACTCCACTCACATCCTCACATCCTTAGGCATCACAATGGACCTTATGGTCGAAGTGTAGCCCGTCCAGGGCAGCCTCTACAATCTATCTGATCTAAGCATTGATTAACATACACAGAACCATTGAAAAACTCGTAAATATGTTCCAGTATATACTATTTCTTTCTCAGCTCGTTTAGGAAGGTTGGGCCCGGTATAGGCTCCTTAACTAAAAAATACTCTTTCTTAACAGTTATTTTTTTTGATAAGAAGGGAACGTTGCATTTAATTATATACTATGGCCCGTATTCATAGTTCGGTCTTAAGCGTAAGTTAATCTTAAGCATGATCTTAAGGCTGCGTTTAGATTCATAGACGCAATTTTTAGACAAGCTTGGAAGTTTGATCTTAGCTAAGATATGTATGGTTGTATATATATATATATATATATATATATATATATATATATATATATATATATATATAAATATATATATATATATATATATATATATATATATATATATATATATATATATATATATATATATATAATATATATATATATATATATATATATATATATATATATATATATATATATATATATATATATATCCATAGTCATAGCTTAAGATGATCTTAAGAATTGAAAACTGTTCATGTACTGAGTCAAATAAGATTGTCTTATTATAGACCTTATCCTTACTTTTCAAATAAACATTTTAGTAGATACAAGACAACCTTAATAAATTTCAGTGAAAAAAGTAGTGAAGAGAATGACTTTCTTGGGTTTACATAATATCAATATTGATGATAATATTGATATCGCTTTTGGTTCTGACGGTGAAGACATAATTATACGCATTCCTAAACGCTACATTCGAGATATAAAGATTCTTTAGATTTTTATTCAGACATCGTATTTCAAAAAAGATTTAGATTCCACAAAATCAGTATGAAATCTGGAAAATAACCATTGAAAACAAAGTTCAGCTAAAGTCAATCGTCGGGCATTACCTTTCCACCAGTGTTTCAATTATTAAAATGTGTGCGATTTTATGCATTTGCTAGATTTCTGGTAATTATAAATTATTATCACATGAGAGTATTGTTTCAAAATTTGAAGAAAATACTTTTTTCTACCGATGTATAATTTTTACTTATACCTTTGCCCGTCATATTCTTCTTTTTTTTTTTTTTCAAAAACAATTTTTTAGCTGGGTAATTTTATGAACGGTCTTATGGGGTATGTTTGTTTACATTTGAAGAATAATATTCAGTCTAACTGACAATAATATGATATATTTCTCAGCAAATCAAATAATTGGATACATGAGAATTACGGAAATTGACGAATACAAATTAAGATGATCTCAAGATTCGTCGTACTAAAGCTAATATTAAACCGATATGATTATGCTTGAAACCATCGTCTTACCGAAGAAGATTTTAATGTATATTTATGAATTCGTCAAGCTTAAGCACTTGCTCAAGACTGGACTGTGAATACGGACCCATGAATTTTTCTTCCATGAAGTTCCTAAACGAAATGAAAAAGTAATTGATTGATGGTAAAATCAATAATAATTAATTGGTTTTAAAGAATATTTGATGAAGTGACCCAACCAACGTTTTTAAAACAATGCTTAGAAAATTTTTTTTAAAATTATATAAAATCAATTAATTTTTAATTTTAGTGTTAGTTTACAATAAAATTAAAATATTAAATGCTAGATATTATGAGTGAATCATTCTGATCAAATTAAATAAAAGTTAATTATATATATTGACATATAATATAAAGGTATATAAGTAAATAATAAATGTGTCTATAATATAATCTCTCCTATTAACTCACATTCTCACCATACATATAAACACAAAATATGTTTTAAAGCCGTAGTAGAGGTGTCTGTTGATTGTTAAAGGCTGATATACACTCTCAAAAAACGGAATTTTGGAAAGTTTCTACATTAGTTATATTGGGCTTTTGATAGAATATTATGTAATTGTGTTACTATTGGAATTATTTAAAACGTGCCGAAAATGAAATGGTCAATTAAGTTTAATGGATCTGTGTAGCAGCAAACTTCATAATTTTGTTATGATATTAATGGATTACGGATGATTTTTATGATTTCTATCATTTAATATTTTACCAAATTAAGTTTTTGAGACCGGTGTACAACTCCGTTCGGCCCTCATAAGACCGACATGAAAGTAGTATTGATTTTTCTAAGGAAATTGACAATTCATAATAAACTTCATAATAAAGATAAAAAAATTTAATTTTGACATATTTCTATACACGGAAACAAAAAAGCAGAAGAAGGCCGAGAGCCTATGTAAGGATTTCTAAGGACAGCATGTGAATAAGTGATCAACGAGTGGATGAATGTTAAACACTGCAATCACTGGGAAAAAATACCGCAGCAAAATCTCGGAAAAAACTGTTTCGGAATGCATCCAAGAGGCTATCCCTCGATGTATTCAACTTGAAAAGGATAAAACTTAAGAAGGTTACCGGAAATTATCCCCTTACGAAAGTATCTGCATACAATAGGATTCCATAACGGATCCATTATTTGCAGACTGTGTGACGAGGAGCAGGAAACATCCACCCACATCATCTTTTACTGCGAGATTCTCTTGGTTACAGCAGATACAAAATGTTCGATGCATATCACCCCGAATATATGAACCTTCAGGAAAATCTGATAAGCATGCTCTTGGCTATTGCCAAGATATGGAAGAAGCGAATCTCGTCAAACTGAACTAGCAGGGGGAACACAATAAAGTCAACGTACAATACTTTATATGCCCTAAGATATATCTATCTCTCTATCTATCTATGTGTATGCACTTTGTACTATTCGCACTAAAACTTTGTCTTCTGGAATCTGGATCACAGCTGAAATCATGAAAGTTTCAGAGGAATGAAGGTCAATGACATTTGGTTTAGCTATAGGACATCAAAAATTCCCCTAAGTCATTGTTATTTGCTACCAACCATATTGAAATCCAGAAAAATTAAAAGATTCAAACGAGCTGGGTCTGTATTACGAACGGGAGAAGATAGAATACAAAAATTTCTGTGACTATACCACTGAGCGATCGACTGAGGGGTATTCGGTTACTTAGATGAACTAACAGCCTCGAAAAGGACTGTACCTTTCTTGTTTAAGCAAGAGAAAACTTTGGTTAACTCCAAAAGATCGGCTATTAATTGTATTGAGCACTAATTTGCAGAACTTCATGGAACAATTAGCAAAAAATTATTATTTAGCACAACCACTTACCTGTCTGAAACAGCATTTTCAATTTATTACTTATATTAGAGATACATTGTATTGTTTTGAAAATGCTGTGGGAAACGATTATTCAACCTGTAAACTAAAATAATATTTTAAAAATATTATTTTAAATTTTAAAAATAGGTGAATGTGCTATATAGTTACTGAGGTCACTTCAAGGGTAGTGAAGGATTGTCTGGAGGACCTTCTGAAACTGGCAAAACGGAACAATGTTAAATTGATCTGGTTGCCGGGTCACAGTGGTTTCGAAGGAAACGAAAAGCAAATACCTTAGCAAAGAAGGGAGTCTCCTTTATTGGCTCAGAACCGACCTTAGGAATTCCAGGGACTGCATGTAAACAGGTGATCAATGAGTGGTAAAATGCTAAACATCGTGATCACTAGGAAAAAGTACCGCGGCAAGAGCTCTATATTCGGGCAAAAAAGCTTATCTTTGAAACCATTGGAACGTGTTTCCCTTAGCTCGGGGGGGGGAGGGCGTGGGCGTATATATACATATTTCAAACCCTAAGAGATAGAAAAAAAATTTGTTAACAAAAAATCTTCTTTTTAAAATAAACAAGTTTTGTTTGAAAAAGATTTTCATAAACTCAATAGTTTTCTCATAACATTTAGTTAACATTTCAAATACGCAGAATTGTTAACAATTTAATCGCTAGAGTGTGATTTATGTATTCTAAGGAAATTCGCTAAGTTGACGCAGCTCCTGCGTGACGATTTTTTTTAACAATCTTTACGGAACATAATCTTTTCTATAAGATCTAAAACACTTAAGTAACATGTCTTTGATTTGGAAATAAAAACTTTTGTCAATTTAAAAAAAGGGCCATGTAGCTATTCACAGCACAAAGCTTTCCGTTTAAGAGACGTCAACTGACGTAACATAGTTTATGTTATTTGAACGTGTAAATTGACCTTTAAAATAAATTATATTAGCTGGAGAATATTTGTATTTTTTATTATATTGTATAGTGTAGTACTATGGATGGCACGGTATTATATATTATAAATGTTTTTAAAAGAAAAGAAGAAGTTTGACTTTACTTGTTGTTTGGGCGGCATGTAGTTTTGATCTTTGCCGACAGACACTTAAAGGCTTATTAGACCATGTATAATAAAGTGAATCTGAAATACTCCAAGTCAGATTCCACACATATTTAATATTTATATATATTTTATTAGATGAAAAAAAAGTTACATTTAAAAGGAGAAAAAAATGGTGTCGTTTGTAAAAAGATGTGAAATATCTATTAATTATTAATAATTATTTTACGACACACTCAATGCCTAAATACTTATACGGTTGACTGTTGAAGATAATGCTGTAATGTTAAGTAATTTTCTCAAGGAAAGAGTCATTTTCTAGGCTTGTATATAAGGAAGTTATCGGCTACTCTCCAATTTTTTCGACTGGAGAATTTTTTCTGAAAATTCAGAAAGAAAGTTATAAAAAGTTTTTCACTTGTACTTTATCCTGAAAATTCAGACTATACGTTCTTAAAAATTCAGAACGTATGATTCTGAAAATTCAGAATGCATTGTTTTGAAATTGAGAATGTAGGATTCTGAAAATTCAGAATATATAACTTTGAAAATTCAGAATGTATGATGCTTAAAAATTCCGAATGTATGATTCTGAGAATTCAGATTGTATTGTTTTGTAAATTGAGATTGTATGATTCTTTCACACCTAATAGGTGCGAGGCATTCTCAACATGTTGTCACCTTTCCCAAGTAAGATCTGACTAATTATACTAAACTTGATTTGCTTTGGAAATGTTTTTATTTTCATTCAAATAATACATAATTTTAATTTTATTATACTAAACAGTGTTTGATAACTATATATATTAATCACAACAGAACATGTCATTTGTGAGAGTCAGTGGTTGTTTGGTTATTTTTTGTCGTTTAAGAATAATTTCGTAATATTTAAAAACAGTTGATTTATTATTGAAGTTTAAACACACAATTCAGCACAATTTATTATTTTTGATAATTAATTTCAATTTAAAATAAATCTATTATAACTTTATAACTTTATAATTTTCAATTTTTTTTTCTTAAAAATACAACAGCTTTATGAATTCTCAACTCCTTTCCTAAAATTCAGAACTATATTATTCTATTTGTTGGTCAAATTTCATATAATTTTCTTAAAAATACAACAGCTTTATGACTTCTCAACCAGTCTCTTACAATTCAGAACTATAGTATTCTTGAAACGCTTTCAGAAACTATAATTTCTTAAATTTTAGAAAATTTTCTCAACTTTCTCAATTCTGAGAATTCAGAATAATATTATTCTTGAAACGCTTTCAGAAACTATAATTTCTTAAATTTTAGAAAATTTTCTCAACTTTCTCAATTCTGAGAATTCAGAATAATATTATTCTTGGCACACATCCAGAATGTTGATTCCGAAAATTCGGAATAATATTATTCTTTAAACACATCCAGGAAGTTGATTCTGAATTTTCAGAAAAGTATGCTTCTAAAATTTCAGTAAATTTTTAACAGTGCATATGTCGAAAATAACCATTATTAAAATTTATATATTTTTATATATGTAATAGAAAACTTTAGTTACCAAAAGATCAGCTATTAATTAAATATCTCTCTTAATATTGGTAAAATGTTAAAATTTTTTAAGAGTAAACTTATAGAAAATTAATTTTATTTCAATTTATCTCCTGGCCATATTTCTGTAACTGGATTATTTGAAAAAATATATACGATTTAATTTAATTTAATTCATACATTTATTTGTGAATACTTAAGCGTCAACAATACAATGTTTGTCCAAATTCCAATAAGGTTACGTAAGACAAATTCTAGAAGACTAGCGTATACTTTATAGACAAATGTCATTGAATTTTAATTAAATACTGATATGAAAAAATTAACTCGTCAACCAGAAATCGAACCTCGGGCCTCTTAATATCTAGTCCAGCGTGCTTACCCCTACAACAAATGTTTTTATAATGAATATTAAATGGCCGCCAAAATATTTACTTTTATATTCATTATAATTCGGTTTTCTGAGAAAATTCTTTTACCTTACGTATAATATTTTTTTCTTATTTCCTACTCAAAATAATCAGTAAAATAAGTTTAAAAATTTCGTGGTAAAATTTGGCAGTTATTAGATGTTATTTATTCATAGCATGTGCGAAGAACAAAACTAGACAGAATGACCATACTACCTTGTCTAATAGTATATAACCTTTGAAAATATTTATTCAAAAAAAATTAAAATACTAGTCGACTACTTTTGTTAGTATCACACACTATGGAATATGTTCGATGCGAGTAAATTAAATTTTTTTAGTGAGGTTTAGTTTCAAGTCATATATAAATAAGATGCCGAGGTACACGAAGTGATTTTTTCACGGCGATCCAATGAATTATTTTGAGAGTATGAGAGGTGGCCCACGAGTCAAAAACTAATTGAAGAATTTGTGGTAAGATTTCAAGATTTGGAAAAAATATAGAATCTGTCGAATTTGTATTTTTTCCTGAGATAAATGTCAACTGAGAAAAATATCCCAATATCAAAAAATGCATCGAATATATTTATTCTTGTTTCGGATCGACTACATACCTATGTGAATCGGCATTTTCATACTTAAAGTTAACGTAGACTACACAACTTTCTGTTCTGACTAATTATCATACTGAAGACTCATGATAATGATCTTTGTCAGGTTATAATGTAAAGGCAATAAAATAAATTCTAAATCTGCCTATATATGTAGCTAATTTGAATTAATTATCACCCGTTAAATAATTATGTTGTTTCTTACTTAGGTGAATATACAGGGTGTTTCAGTATACGAGGTGCTTTCCCACAAGATATTAGATAGATACGCAAAAACTAAGTTTAAAAATCTTATATTATTTTTCTATGATAAACTTTCCTAGCCCAAATAAAATCATGAAAGTGAAATCTTAAAATAAAATTATCAGCCATACGCATTTTTATAGCAAGTCGATCGCGACAAATTTTTTAGATAAAAGTAAATCTTATAGTCTCAAAAGTTGGTCACCCCTGGTATAAAGGATGAAAAATCTGACATCCATTTCAAATAGTCAGCGTTAGCCTGCAATAATCATATCATACTTAAGCAGAGTTCTCATCTTTATCCAATTCGATAGAGTTCCTAAGAAATACAGAAGAAAGAGACACGTTTATTTTTCTGTATCCTAGGTATACTCGGAGTAATACTTAGTAAAAACACATTCTAATTGATGTTAGATAGATAGTTCTACGTTTAAATCATGTTAATATCACTTAATTTTTTTGGGTTTTTATTAATACTACTTATTTTTATTTCTTCGAGTTAGTATTTTTTATCGAATAAAAAGAGAACTTTTATTGTCAGTAAATAAAATCTACATATATTCAGAATATTCGTTGTCCGAAATAAAACGGCGAAAAATATTTAGAATAACATTAATTCCAATATTTAAATATTCAAATATTGATTATACATTGCTTCCTTATGATGAAAATATCTTCCCATAGCACCACCATATATATACACAGTAGTTTCATTTGGTTAAAACAAATTATGATTCCAAAAATGGATTGAATTATAATTCGATGATAATATATAATTTTTTGAAAAATGTTACGCAATATATTTAGCTTGCCTATCTAAACTATATACATTATAATATTTAAACAAGTTAATAAATCAATTGAAATTTATTACATGTTTCATATATTTAGAGCTATATAATAATCTTATATGTATATAGATAGTTAAGTATGATGAATAATATAGATACAAGTTCATATCTATGTAATAACATAAAAGAAATTGTTAAAATGAATATATTTTAAAACTAGATAGATATTTTGTGCACAGGGTATTCTTGTACATGTTGGTCTTGGTATCATCATTTATTCGTTATACATTTATATTTCAATATTCACAATTCTGTAATTACACAAAATTCATAAATCGTAATAGAAATAAATAAATTTTTCTATTGATATAGAAATAAACATAAATTCTGTGGTTATAAAAGAAATTTACTGAAATTACAATTTATATTTATTGTACGAAACAATTTAATAAAATACCATATATGGTTAAAACTCTTAGCGGCCACGCCATCGACTTTTCAACAAACTTGTCTAATATTATTACATCCAGAGTATGGAGTTTCAATATTATTGAAAATTTCAATTCGAATTTTAAGGATGCTGATATACACAGCGATTACCGTCCAAGTAGCCGAGCGGTCTAAGGCGTTATGTCTGAGGCGTTATGTCTACTTGGAACTGGGAGGTTAAGAGTTCGAATCCCGACATCGGCAGTTTGACAATTATTAAGAAAAAAAAAGTGACGGTTATTTGCCCAAACTGTCGGCGTATGGATAAGAACGAAGTAACCAGCTATGTTTGTGAAGGTTTTCTGCAGTTTCCTTTACGAACACCAGATGAATATCGTACATCCTACCTATGCCTAGTCTACACACAAAAATTCCTTCCACTGCACTCACATGCTCTCATCCTTAGGCATCACAATGGACCTTATGGTCGAAGTGTAGCCCGTCCAGGGCAGCCGCTACAATCTATCTATCTACACAGCGATTTCTGTCATATCGACCGATGATTCTTTCAAAACACATGTCACTGTCAAACAAAGTCAAATATTGTTGCATATAGCGTAGGTATATAATTTACAATCTTAGATTTGTTCTTAGCAGTTATTATTTTTGTGATAATATTTGGTGTATAAATTCACACAAAATGACTTCCATAGCGTTAAAATATTTTTATATTTTCGGACAATTAAATATATTAACGATTGATACATCTGATGTTATCGTTGATGGACAAAATAGGTCTTAGGGGACAGGGGACAGGGGAACCATATTTTAATACCCAATAATCAATATTAAAAGTGTCACCATAGTAATTTCATTTCTTTTTCATTATAATTGTTTCCCCTGAGAAAATTCGTATAGTCCACGTAGATCTAATTTCATTGTCTGTAAACGCGAGCAACCGCTACAATTTTAATCCAATCGATATAAAATTTGTGTATCCAATATGATTCTTCCACCATTAAGATCAAGTTTGGATATGAGTCAATGTCAATCCAAGGAATTTTAAGGTTTATAGTGTGAAACAAAATATTCAAATCGTGACATTAGTAAAATGGAAAAATTCATCATAAGTAAAGTTGCAGAATATTTTTTTAAATCACAATTTAAGAGATTTTATTGTTATGTTTATACAACGTTGTACTAGTTTTCTTGCACACGTAGTAATAGTAGCGGAGGGGAAGTCGAAACCTGCCAAGTAGGCACCCGACTCTTATTGGAACTATGCAAATATTCATCTGGAGTTTGTGAAAAGCAAATGTAGAAAAACTTCACAAGCATAACCGGTTACATTCGTTGTCATCCATACGCCAACAGTTTAGTGAATTAACCGACCCATTAATTTGTTTTTTATTAATTAATTTAATTGACAAACTACCGTCGTTGGGCATGAACCTCCCACAAACTTAATGCAAGGTGCTTTGACGCTTTGCAAACTATATGCAAAGCGTCATCACATACTACGAGTATTAGTGATGATACTATTCTTTATACTGGTATTAAACATGGAAGTACGAACATTACATGTTGTACGAAACACACCTTTATAAAAATTTCTTTTCTAGTATAAAAAAATATGATCAATTACACACACAGTCAACATGTATACCCAAGTACTAAATCATTAAAATCCATATAAGACGTTTTTTTATCATTTACAAATCTAATAAAATAAATACAATAAAATGAAATTTGATTTTATGATTCAAGTGAGAGATAGATACCTATCCTATATAGTTAGCTACATGAAAATAATAATGTATATAGGAAAGATAAGTTTTTAGATAACATTCACCAATTATTCGTACAATAAAATTATATATATATATATATATATATATATATATATATATATATATATAAAGTTAATAAAAATTCCATCACGAAACATTAATTTGTTTCGAATTGGCTAATGACAGTACAACAGTTGTATTTAATCAAAATGGACAACTGTGTTAAATCCACGTTTATCGGAAAAAAATTTTTTTTCAGGTGTTACGACATGATATCCAAAGACACAGTATGTTTTCGATATTTTAGTATAATCATATAATATTTGTTTGGAGACTTTATCGATACTTCAAGTAAAACAAGCTTGATTATAAAATTTAGAGTTCAAAAAATCTAAAAAAATGCTATGCTTTTTTTGCAATATGAACAAAAAAAAAGCAAAGTAATTTAAAATAAAATAGAATAGAATAAAGCGATTGACAACATGTTAATGTTAACTTTAAGGATGTACGAGTACTGAAGCTTCAAAAAGATTAGGATTGATTTTTTGTTTATATGTTGTTGCATATAAATCAATTACAAAAGTTTCAGGGGAGAAGGGGTTACGGGGATCTTGAATTAATTATTTAATGTTAAAGTTCGAGTTTTGATGCATTGCTCTTATGGAGAAAACCATATTTGACATATTTAGATAATTTTAATTTGGAATAAAATAAGACGAATAAAAAAAAAACTACACAATAGAAAATAGAAATATTTATAAAGAGATTGATTCAATCAAATTCCGGTATGACAGGCCTAAAAAAAGATATTTAAGAAAACAACTGAGATTTCGGGTAAATTTTATTTCTGTCGGTGGTAATTACCCGAAATCTCAGGTTTTTTTCTGAAATATCCTTTTTGTTAGGCCCAGTATGAAGGGCCTAAATCAAATTTTAATTATAACTTACGACAAAAATAATAAACATTATTGTGGACATTTATGAATGTATTATATAAGATTTTGAGGAGTTTTATAAATGGACTATACATTAGCGCTCGAACATCCTTAATGTAAAAAAAGCATGCGGTGCTCTCTATTTAATCATATAAAAGTAGAGCTGTTATGAAAAAGCGAATATTATTAGTTTTTTTTAACTAACATTTTATTTTTTGTCTTAAATCAAAGTTATCTTATGTATTGTAGTTTTATTCTGCATTATTATTCTCACGAGTGATGGAATGAATCCAATTCTTACCAAAAAAAGTATATATCGAATATAGCATAGAAAATTTATGTCCAAATGTGTTTGTCCAAATATATTGACCGAAAATACAGCTGCAAATGCTTTAAAACATTATATTATCGATTGATAATTAGTGAGAACTTTAGGTTTTTGAAATAAAATTTAAAATTTACCCCCTTTACCTAGATCAGTTTTTCTTTTGTATTATAAATACGTCTTTCGACTGCAATGTATTCATCATCAGTTTAAATTAGTTAGTCGTAATTTACTCTTTGACAATTAGGAATAGATAGAAACTCGAGATCAATAGACAAAAATAAAAATAAATAGAAAATTAACTAAATAAAAATATACTAGATTTAAAATATAATAAATTTTAAATTATATCGAAATTACTCTTGTTAAAATTTCCTTCATTTGGTGAAATTGTCACCAAATTAGCGACGAGTAACATATCCTGAGACAATATAAGAGTAATTTTAAAAAGAGTAAAGTTAACAGGAATAAATGTGAATGAAGGAGATTTTAACAAGAGTAATTTCAATATAATTTTAAATTTATTATATTTTAAATCTAGTATATTTTTATTTAATTAATTTTCTATTTATTTTTATTTTTGTCTATTGATCTCGACTTTCTATCTACTTCTAATACTATTGAAAAGTTAATAAAATAATAGCATACAATGTCCAAAAACAAACGACAGACTTTTTGGTTGTGTACAACTATATTAGTAGTTACAGTCCGGTCTATATAGTGTACAATAAATTTGAGGTTAAATAAGATTTAACTCTGAGCAGTTTTTATTGAAACCATGCTTATCTGAAAGTATTAAGTAAAAAATTAGACACTAATAGTTTATTAGCAACTGTAATATGTACTAAATATAAAAATATTACTTCAAAATCTATCGTGCCGAATTAATTAATTATTTCAATAAATAAATTGAAAAAAACTGAACTACTATTCTATCAACAGAAACCAGTTCATTACAGTCATTTATAGATCATATTTCAGTTATTGCAGCTATCAATCAATATAATATCATTTTTATTTAAAAGTTTTATTACATGATCATTAAATGTTCTATATTTAATGAAATTCTATCTTTTAACGAACACGGAAAATTCCAAATGGATTTTCCGAAAGATTAAGAGGATTGCCAAAGGCACCAATTTTTTTAAATCGTAATTTACGCCTATTTTAGGGTCATCAAAAATTTATTATATAAATTTAATAAATGTATTCTTTTATTTATCTATATATAATGAGTGATTCATTTAGAGGTGCTTTTTTGTCTATGGATTTTTTTACAGATAAAGTGTGAGTTGCGTAGACTTATCATGATATTTTTGTTCATTATAGTTTGACATTTCATCATGGAAGGACTTAGCCCGTCACCGATTCAATCTTTGAGCGCTTGAAAAGCTTGAAAAAAATCCACTGTTTTCGACAAAAATTTTGTTTAGTGATGAGGCACTTTTCTGGCTAAACGGATATGTCAACAAACAAAATTGTCGTATTTGGTCTGAAGGGCGACCTGAATAGATTCAAGAGTTGCCATTACATCCAGACAAAACAAAGGTTTGATATGGTTTATGGCCCGGTGGAATCATCAGTCCGTATTTCTTCAAAAACGAGGCCGGCCAGAACGTAACTCTCAATGGCGACCGTTATCGTGCTATGGTAACAGAATATTTGTTTCCTGAAATTGAAGCCTGTGATCTCCAAGACATTTGGTACCAACAAGACACATGCTGCGTACCATTTGCCCCACAGCACGTGAAACCATAGCTTTATTGCGAGAACAATTTGGTGAGCAGTTAATTTCGTGCTTCGTACCGGTGAGTTGGCCGCCTAGATCCTGAGACATCACACTCCTAGACTTTTTCCTTTGGGGCTATGTAAAGTCCAAAGTGTATATGGATAAGCCGCGAACAACTGGAAGCTAATATAACTCGCGTTATTCGCGAAATACCACTCGAAATGCTCCGACGCGTCATGGGAACTGCAGAATGGACCATGTTAGCCGCAGTTACGAACAACATTTGAAAGAAATAATCTTCAAAAAATAAATGTAAAGAATGTTTTTTTTTGTATGATAATAAAGATAACCCGATAAATTTGTTTGTATTTTTATTTATTTTTTAGTTTTGAAAAAAGTACCTCCAAATGAATCACCCATTATTTATTTTTGTAAATGTAGAAAGGTATTTAATTAACACTAAGCTTCAAGGTGGTATAATAAGTTAAATAATTTATACATTTAATGGTTTTAAAATTATAATTATCAATTATTAAAACTACTTTTATTATCTATTATTCTTCCGATCGAGCGACTTTGAATTAGACAAAAGAAGAAAGAAGCAATTCACGCCGTAAATTTTTCGTTAAAACGTCTCGCATTCGTAATTGTAATTGACTTAATTGTAATTGACTCAGTTATTGTACTGTTTATTTTACTTCTATACACGCAGAGGTGTTAAAGAACATGATTCCAGTTTCATAGAGCGAGGTAGGTACCTACTTTAAACATATTTTAATTCAATTGGCTTAATTGTTTAAAACTCTATTTATACTAAGCTCTTGGCCAGTTCTTATATTATTTAATTTACTTCTATCCACGCATAGATGTATGAACATTCCTGTTTCATAGAGCGATGTACTATTTAATTCAAACTGTACTATTTATATTATAATGGAATAAGTTTCTATTAAAAAACATTTTGTAAAACAAGCTGTTTATAGTAAAACTAATTTTTTACAACTTTACTTATTATGTGTTTTTCGATTTTTTCAATATTAAGAGAAATATACCAAATATTGTGTTTCCCCCTCCCTCAAAACCCCCCTTTCCCCTTGTTGATTCTTGTCATGCTTACCATAAAATGCATTGTCGTTAGAACTGAACCAACATGTAAAAATTCAACTCCGTAGGATAAGATGAAGTGGTTCTAATTCAGCTTGCAAGGAAGCTTCAGAAGGATACAGAAGATAGTCCTAAATGGTACAAAGTAACTTGTGCTTTGTCTCAAGGCTCAGTTCTCGGCCCACTTCTATGGAACATAATGTATGACGGATTGCTTAAACTAGTCTTACCATGTGAAACTCAACTTGTGGCATTCGCAGATGAAGTGGCCATCGTAGTCGTTTTGAAATATCTGGAGGAAATAAACTACATCTTCGAGGAAACTTTTGGAATAATCCGCAGATGGATGGATTCAGCCGGCTTGAATCTTGCAGCACATAAAACCCAGGCCGTGCTTATTACTGGCAGGAAACTAGTAGAAACGACTACGTTACAAATGGGAGACTACGATCTGACTACTCAACTCTACATCCGTTATTTGGGAGTTATGATCGACGTAAGACTGAGAAGGCAACACATAGAATATGCAGGTACCTATGCTTCTACTGTCAAAGCTACACTGTCCCGACTAATGCCAAACGTCGGAGGTCCGAAACAGAGGAGAAGGAAGTTGTTAGCGTCAGGTTTAACATCTGTACTCACTTATGGAATCGCTATCTGGGCTGATGTACTAAAGACAAATGCATACCGAAGGAAACTCACATCAGTCTACAGATTGAGTGCACTTAAAGTTTCCAGCGCCTACTGTACAGTATCCCAGGACGCTGCATGTGTTATTGCCGGGATGCTCCCCCTTGAAATATTGGCTGAAGAACGAAAATTTCTTTACCAGCGAAAGAAGTCCTCTGAAGTCAACGCAGCTCAGCTAAGATCAGAAGAGACATCGAACAGCCTGCACCGATGGCAGATAATATGGGATGCATCGACCAAGGGAAGGTTGACACACCGTCTAATTCCACAAGTGCACATTTGGGTAAATCGTGAATATGGTGACGTCGACTATTACTTGACGCAGATTCTCTCTGGGCATGGATGCTTTAGAGCTTAACT
This sequence comes from Nineta flava, assembly GCA_963920215.1. Classification (NCBI taxonomy): domain Eukaryota; kingdom Metazoa; phylum Arthropoda; class Insecta; order Neuroptera; family Chrysopidae; genus Nineta; species Nineta flava. The sequence goes on from OY986042.1 coordinate 82,420,018, forward strand.
TCACAAGTATAAACTAGCGGAATCCCTGGAATGTCCGAAATGTTAAGGTCAAGCGGAGGATGCAGAACATGTATTCTTCGAGTGTGACGCGATTCTTTTACCATCGAAGTTATGTAGAAGGAATTATGGGTCATACTAATTGTCTGGGTCTAACCCCAGACAATTTAAGTGACGGTATGCTATCAGGAGAAGTTGAATGGATGGCCGTGAGTAACTATGCAGCAACTGTTCTGAAGGAGCTGCGCAAGGAAGAACGCAGTAGGCACCCCAAGTAGCGTAGCAGAATATCAGCTAACGTATAGCTAACTTAATTGGAGAAAGAAGCCACTGCCTAAGCCTTCTCGCGAAGTAATACGCAACAGTTGTACGTTGTACGGGAAGGTAAAGTTATGAGGAAAGAAGTTAGGGTTTTAGTCGGTAGGGGCCATTTGGCCAGTCCGACACGAGTAGGGCATGATGTCCTATAGTGCATGATGGATTTCCCCCCTCCCGAAAAAAAAACAATATAAATAAAACATACATACATACATATATACATACATACATACATTGCAAGTTAAATAATTAAATAAAAGCTTGGAAAAAGCATTTCAATCATAACAAGTTCTTTGTTTTTATTATTACAATTTAAAAGACATATTTATTGATTTGATATAATTTTTCGACCTTACAATACAAAATAAAAAGCTCAAATAGGGTTGCCACCTCAAAATTATGAAAAGGCGGGAGAACAAATATTGTGTCGATCTTGTCTGCAGATCGTAAGGGGGGCAAATTTTGATCGTTTACACTAAATATACCGTTAATTGGATGTAAAATATAATTTTTCATTTGAAAGCGTATATGAGCCTGATACATTCTCAAATCATTGAAAATATTTTTTTATAATATCCTCTATTTTTGTGTCAATGTATCAAAGATGTATCGGAAGTTGGGAGATTCACCTTTGAAATCGGGAGTCGGGAGAAACTGTACGATTTCGGGAGTTTCTCGACAATATCTGGAGAGGTGGCAACCCTAAGCCCAACAAAAATAAAATTTTCATCTATTTTATGAAATAATCATTAATTATTTTATTAGTGTACACACAGTTAAATGATGACCTTTTATATAAATTTATTTTATTTTTTTGAACGAATAAAATTCACGTATTTAAAGTATTAATTTATAAATTACTGTCATTAATATTTATTTCAGGGCAATGGACAAACATACATACTAACTGGGAGATTCAAATAGCTTTAGCGTAGCATAGTATACTTAAATTTTAAAATATACTCTACTAGTCTAGTCAACAGGTTAAAAAACCTGTTAATTCTTGCTACTGCGTATTAAAATACGTGCGATAGCTCGTTGAAGTCGTTATGACGTCTAGAAATATGTGCAAAAATTTCAAACCCGCACATAAACAATAGGGAATATGCATGAAAATTTTTTTTCACATTTATTTTCAGAATATGAAAATACTGTTAATACTGTAATAATATTTAAAAACGAAATTATAATCTGACAAATATCAAGGAAGCTATAAGCTTTTAAAGATTATTATGTGTCTCTTTCTTGCAAAAATACTAAAATCGGAGTTTTACATGTATTTTAAATGATGAAAGTGTAATATGACGTCACATAACATATCAAGAGAGCTATCACCCTCTTTGTCTAATCGGGAATTTCAATCATTCATATCTCGCTTATTTTTAAAGTTATTTAAAAAGTAATTTTACCTTGATATTTGTCAAGTAAACATGCTTCAATTTAAGTGATAAAAAATTTTCATGCATATTCCCTATTGCAAAAGTTATAAACAGTTAAAGATTCCAAAGATAAGGGGTCTACTTTTTTGACAATTACTCAAAAACTATATATATATATATATATATATATATATATATATATATATATTATATATTATATATACACGACAACTGAAAAACGAAAGGAGATAACGTGCTGAAATTTTGCATGTGTGTGTAAGAGAGATGTGTGTGAGTGGGCAAAATTGGTTTGGGCAAAATGAGCGAAACTCCCTTTGTTTGAAACCAGGAGATATAGAAAAAAAAATGTACCTTTTTTAAAAATACTTATATTTGAAATATTTTTTATAAATTCAGTATATACCGGGTATTGGAGCAATTTACTCAGTTAGCTTGTTATAGTCACACGTTAAAGTAAAATTTTCAAAAGACGAACTAGCTGTTAGCTCAATGAAAATTAAATGCGAATAATATCTATGAAAAACAAACTATTTTCGACAGCTACATTATTTTACAAGAGCCTAGTCTATTAATTTATCTCGTAAAAATATGCTGATCATATTTTATGACTGAGAATCATTTAAAATTACTCGTTACATGCATGCATATGTAGGATATAAAATATTTCATATATATTTTTCACTTTATTAATGTTATTTAGATGTTAACAAAGTTTTTTTTTTTATAATTTTATATAATTTTATTTAATAAAATGATATTTATTCATCATCAAATGTGATGATAATAAACATTCACGTTATATTGTAGAGACGAGAGACACAGTTGAAAAGTTCAACAACATCATCGCTTTAATTTTTATAGTGTTTGTATCAAATTAAAAACATGACTTTTTTCATCATCTAATTCGTGTTATGTTGCTTGTTAATTATTTCAAATTATATAACTAACGAATATATAGTAACGTATTTATTAAATATAATAATATGGTTGTTTATAAAGTTAAAATTAATCATATTTTCACCTTTAAATGCGATGATAATCGACAGTTTGTATATTTGAGATAGTGGCAAAGTCATAATATTGCATCACCATGGTGTAATAGTCAGGCACCAAATAAAAATATTTGTAAATATTATAATAAACTTTAGTAAAATTGTAAAAAATTAGTTTTACTACAGTTTACTAGAGTAACAAAAAAATTGATTACGTACAAAATTATAGGAAAAAATAGTTTTCCAGAACTTTACTTCTGTTACATTTTTCGATTATTCCAATATAAAGAGAGAGATAGAGAAATAGAGATTAAAACTGTGACCGCTAGCATGGATACAGTTCGGCTCTAGCAGTCACAGTTTTAATCCGAATAGAATTTAATCAGATATGTGAGGTGCTTTTGAAAGACCCAGTTCGTTAGTGGTAAAATCCGACCAAAGGACAAGGGGGTTCAGTGGAAGAGGGAAACCAAAAATTAGGTATATTTCTCTTTATATTGGACGAATAGAATAATGTTTAAGAAGTACCTAAGTTTATAGAAAATTATTTTTCCTATAATTTTGTTTCTTATCATTTTTTCTGTATATATTAGTATTTTAGAAACATGATCATGTAATGAAATGTAGTAAAGTTGATTTTCTACATTTTCTTCAAAATTCTCGATTTGTAGGAACTATGTAGACTAAGGAACTTTTTTCAGAGGAAAGAATTACAATGGATATCCATCATTATCTTGGCTACACTTTTACCATTCATCATTACAAAATAAAATGCTGTATATTTTTTTAAATATTGGAGTTAGCTATAGAAAAACTGATCAACAGATAGGTTTGACCAATATTATGAGATATTCTAAATTTTCATTTTTCCATTCCTCTCCACGCCCCTTTTTTCTTGGCCAATTTAGCTCCTTTACGAACTTGACCTTTCATGTAACAAAATTATTTCGCATACCAAATTGCAGTCTGAGCAGGTTTAATTGTGACCTGCAGAGCACGTTTAGGTTCTTATATATGTAAATATACATATTTAAGCATTTGAAAATTACATGTTTGTTCCTAGCGTTTTCAGTGGGCTATTTAACGTAACCAATTTTTCCTAACTAATCAAAGCACTGATCCTGTACACAAGGGTGGGCCTGAGTTGTAAGGTATTTTAAACATGTTTCAATTAACTAAAAAACGATATGTTCAAAAATTCATCTCAATCGGAGAATTTCGAGGCGACCCTCATTGACCATGAAGTTTTACAATCTTCACTGCGAAAGACAGTTTTTAACTTTATTTCTATTTTCTTTTAGCTCCCACCTCCACTCTTATTCCAATCAACAACAAAAACGATATGTGCAAAATTCTAGCTCAATGGGGAAACTGCGCTCGAAACTTTATGGTCGATCAGGGTCGCCTGGCAGTTATCGAATTGAGCTAAAATTTTGCACATATGCTTTTTTGTTGACTCAAACAAAATAGAGGACAAAACTTTTAGAAAGTTGAAATATAAGGGCCACCCTACTTTACACCAGTAACTAGAATATGCTTCCAGGACTAATATTTTAAAGCAAATATTTAGTTCCTTCAGTGGAAATTCGGCTGGCACATCAGTCGACTAAACTAATTGTATCATCGGTACTACAATGTTGCCACAAGTCTTGCCACCAGTCTTGCACGCTTTACAAAAGTTCATTTCTATGAATATTCGGGTTTTTAAACGAAATAGCAATATTATCTTCATCTGAGATAATATTTAAATGTCGATTGTTATAAGCTTAACTACAAAAGTACGTAATTCATCCCAGGTTTTATTTAAATACTTACAATGTGCCTATCACATATTACTGTGCAACAAAAAAATATATATAAAAAATTCAGATTTTTATCGTTAATTTACATTAATGATTGAGTAACCTTAAGTTACACCTTGTACAAGTGAATTAAAAAAAAAAAGATTCATGATTTAAGTACCCATATATTTTCATCCACAAGTGTCACAAGTTACATCAACTTGTATTCACTACATCCCACACCTTAAAATGTTCATTCAATTTTTTGCATATTTAAATTACTTTAAAAATTATTACGCTAATTATATGGACAACACCTACAATGAAAATGAACAGTTTAACGATGCAATTGATTATCGATGGAGGAGTTTTGTGTATGTGTATATAATTTCAGTGTAATAAAAGTGTATCATATATACTTACACAGAGTGTCACAAAAATCGAATTCTATACTGGGAGACAACATAATATTAGGAAACAAGATTGTATAAAAAATAAGTAATATAACAACTAATAGATTTAACTTTTTAAATACCCGGTATATACTTAGTTGTATATCAATGTTTTAATTATTTACAATAGGGAATATTGAATTGAAGCATGTTTGACAAATATCAAGGTAAAATTACATTATAAATAACTTTAAAAATAAGCGAGATATGAATGATTGAAATTCCCGATTAGACAAAGAGGGTGATAGCCCTCTTGATATGTTATTTGACGTCATATTACACTTTCACCATTTAAAATACACGTAAAACTCCGTTTTTATTATTTTTGCAAGAAAGAGACAGATAATAATCTTTAAAAGCTTCCTTGATATTTGTCGGATTTAAATTTCGTTTTTAAATATTATTACAGTATTAACAGTATTTTCATATTCTGAAAATAAATGTGAAAAAAAATTTTCATGCATATTCCCTATTCTGGAAATACAAAATTTGAATTATACGTAAATATTAGTTCCATAATATTAATTTAAACAGTATTAATGTTCTTGAGTTTTTTAAAAACATACTTTTGTGAAAAATAATTGAAAAAATTTATGCTTCTTATAATGAAAAAAATATATTTGCGATTAAATTTGTTTACGGTGCAAATAAGATGCATTTGTAAGTGTAGAGCTAGGTGTTAGAGACCATGTAAATATTTATCGTTTCGGAACGGTGTCTATATATAGTACGAGAGCCCACGATCAAGATTTTTGTCTCATAACACCAAGGATGAAACCATATAGAATCAATAGTCGAGATGACTCTGAGCCCAAAAATGCGATTTACAGAAGCGCATTTTAAAAATGTCAAAAAATTTTTCCGACTCGTATCATAGCAAAACGTCTAATTTACGGAATGTAGTTAGATGATAGCCTGGAGATACCGGAATCACGGTTTTCTGACAAAAATAGGGTTGCGCCTGTCCAGGAAACCATTTTAAAAAAAATATACATAGCACCGCGTCGGAAAATCATTTTTATATGTTAGTTAGAGTTAATTGATGCGAAATAACCAATTTTCAGACAAAAATCTACTTGCCGGACATTTTGAGAGCATTTCAAAAATGTAATAAAATTTTACCGGTTTGTATGGTCGCAAAACGTCTGAAAACTATTTGACATAATAAAATGTGTTGCCAAGATGTATAATGAACTGATATCAGACAAATTGAGTATTGCACAGACCCTATCAGACAATTTTTCGATAGTAAAAAACAAATTGTATTTATATCTATTAAAGTGTCCGCAATAAGTTGCACTCCGCAAATTCTTCGATGCTGATTGAGTCCGATTGGAATGAAATTTGGTATTTCCGTGATACGCTTTGGTATGTGGTATTTGGTCAATACCACAAAGGGGGGTTTACAGGGAGAGGGAATCACAAAAAATCTCCCTTAATATTGGAAAAATCAAAAAATACATACGAAGTAGAGTTGTAGTAAATTACTTTACTATAATTTTGTTTTTTATCTGTTTTTCTGTTACACTAATATTTACAGAAATATTTACAATTTAAGATTGAAAGTTACAATCCTAAATATCTCTGTACACATTAGTGTTTGAGAAAAATTGTAGCAAACATGATTTTCTACAACTTTACTCCTTATACATTTTTCGGTTGTTGTCATATTAAAAGACATATATTATATTTTCTATTTTCTTCTTTCTGTAAGCCACCCTTTTACCAAATACCAAAATCATTTCAGATACATTTCATTTGGTTTTGCCTAAAATTGTGACCGGTAGATAGTAATTTATGTATTCTAATGGAGTCGCTAAGTTGACGCAGCTCCTGCGTAACGAATTTTTATTTTTTTTAAGGTATGTACATAATTTTACTTATGCAACCTATCTTTCATATTTTGTTCAGAACTGTTTAACCTAGTCACAAAGAAAAAGGAAATTCAAAAACATATTATATTTTTTTTAAGAACTTGTTAACAACACATTTAGAGGCTTGTTCAAAATTCAGTCACTTAAGGACAAAAATTCGAATACCAATAGCACATTTGCGATAAAACAAAAATTGAAATATTGTTATTTTAAAGACTTCTTTCTATATCAATACACTCATGTTCAAATGAACTTTTTGTAAAATTTTCTGAACTAAATACCTATAATTATTACACCTTGGTCTTTTGGATAAATAGTTCTTGTTACTCCCTGTAATTATAGGTACATATAATATTAAATGTAAATAAACAAATTTTATTATAAATTCCATTAATATAAATTACAATTTTATTTACAAATTTATATACAACATAGGATAAAAACTAGACGACATAATATATATAATACATACAATGTATGTAGTACATTTGCAATAATATACGTATATAATATAAGAAAAATTTTTATATATTTAAAGCAATAAAATCATATCAAAACTGAATCTACATATAAGTAAAAATAAATTTTATATTATTATATATTATGCCAATTTATATATTATTGAGAGGCACAGAAAATGAGATATAAATACCAATTGAAAATATTTAAATATTTAAACCCAATTCGGTTGAAAAAAACTGCGTCACAAATCATCTTACTATGACGGCTTTAGTATTGTCAATCAATGTCTCTACTATTATAAAATTGTAAATATCTGTTCATTTTTTTATTTGTTTGTTCGAGCAACTGTTTTTAAAAGCTTATAATTAAATTTAAAACTGGTATGTATTTTTATTCCCAAGGTATATTAAGGTTAGTTCCGACTTGTAACGCTTGAAAATATCGATCGCAGAAAAAAATTTTTGTTATAGGTGTTCATAAAATTACCTAATTAGTCCATTTCCACATGTCTGTCCGTGAACCCGACAACTCAAAAATGAAAAGAGATAACGAGCTGAAAATTTTTGTGTGTGTTCTAGAGCAAAAAAGTCAAGTTCGTTAATTGGCAAAATTGTAACGTGTTTCCCGCTAGGGGGGAAAATTTATATCTTTGAAACTGTAAGAAATAGAAAAAAAATTTGTAAAAATAGAAAAAAAAGATAAAAAATCTTTTTCTCTCTAAAATAACAACTTTTGTGTGGAAAGTTTTTTCATAAACTCAATAGTTTTCTCATAATTTGTGCTCAAAGTTGAAAATGAGAAATACAATTGATAGGTGATCGAAGGCATACATGTATACATGTACATAGCATCCGTACATACTATTTTTATACCAACAAAATATGTAAATATACAAGGTACATTAAGTTTAGTTCCGACTTTTTAACGCTTGAAAAAATTGATCGCAGAAAAAAATTCATGTCTTCAAACAACTCAGTATATACTGGGTACTCAAACAATTTACTCAGTTAGTTGTTACATTACTTGTTTTCGATTAAAATTAAAACATTAAAATTGCAAATATTTCTATGAATTTTCACAGTAACAGAAAAAATGGTGAGGCACTTTATTTAAAAAAAAGAACACTTTTTTTATTTTTTGACAAAATTTACATGTTTTTTAATATTGTCAGTATAGGTAGAGGTAACGGACAGTTCTTATTATGTTACATATTATTGCGTTGGGGGTTTTTTAAATTTAACTTGTGTACTAGAAACTTATATATAAGCTAATGTTGTTCGAACTATTATCACGCAATTTTTTGTTGCATTCTAGTTTGCTTCCCATTTTTAAGAGACTGAAATGAATCCGATTTTTCGATGAAAGTTTCTACTTATCTATACGTTTCGAGGTTCCTAGAGTCTAAATCCATCGTTTTTAGAGAGTTGTCTGTGGGTGTGTGTGTGGTGCGCGCGCGTATGTGTGTGCATATTTCGCATATTTCAAGAACAAATAATGATATCGAATCTGGATCGATTTCATTCGATGCAAGATTGGTATACACAAAAATTATTGTATGTTAAATGAATTAAATAATGAATAGTTGAAAGCATGATATTTCAATAGAGTGAATGTATAACCGCATCCGAATCGTCGAGGCGTCTTAAGTAGACTGGTATATAGTAACTAAGAACACCGAATGACAAGTTGGCAGTGTGGTTGAACCAGTCGCACCCAGCTCATTATGTAGAGGTTGTGGCGTTTTGACATATGTTTTGTTTAATATTTCTGCATCACATTTCATACCAATCATTGTACAATAATTTTTAAAGATTGTTGTCATTCTGCTCAGATAAATAATAAATATATTATGATGGTGTCTTGTATTTATTTTGATTTTATGACAATTTCTACCAATTGCTTTTAAATAAGTTTATCATTTCAAATTAAATAAGTTTGTGATCAGGGCTTATTTGCAATGATTGCAGATTTCAAACTCCAAATAAATATCGGCAAAGTTGGTATCAAAATCGGCTGCAGTTGCACAATCTACCAACGGCTAGTCTACATACAAATTTCTTGTCTCCTTTAGAGGTAGAGGTAGATTGTAAATGTTGCCCTGGACGGGCTACACTTCGACAATAAGGTCCATTGTGATGCCTTAGGATGTGAGGATGTGAGTGGAGTGGAAGGAATTTGTGAGTAGACTAGGAATTGGTAGGATATGCGGCTGCAGCCGACTATGATAGGAACTATGCCGATATTCATCTGGAGTTCGTGAAGGAAACTGCAGAAAACCTTCTCAAGCATAGCCGGTTACTTCGTTCTTGTCCATACGCCGACAGTGTAGTCAATCAACCGCCCCTTTTTTTTTATAATTGACAAACTGCCGATGTCGGGATTCGAACCCATAACCTCCCAGTTTCCAAGTACTGCATACTGCGCAGACATGACGCCTTAGACCGATCGGCTACTTGACTGGTGTCTCCTTTAGGGATCATCTATTTGTACCCTTGAAGTACCATTGCGTTACATATTTTATACTTACTTTTCAAAGGCATAGTTTCAATCAAGATCACATATATTGCGGTTCGCCTATAAAGATGAGGATTATACTATTCTAGTGATATATTCTCCTACAACGGTATTCTCGTCAGACATCTTGAAAAAACGATCTTGAGGATTGTACTGTTCTCTTAAGGAATGTCCGGATAGTGTATGGGAGCCTTTAGACTGGATTATCAGGACAATAAACCGGTTGGCTTTTATTATAGAACAAATACATATACACAACACATAATTTTGAAATAAAAAATAATTTTAAACTTTTATATTTCGAAAACAAAACTGTAAAACGCGATTTTTTTAAATAGTTTTTATTTAAATTCTCTCGAGTATTTTTTTTATTGCAACATATAATAGTTGGGCGGGCATGATGTTTTACATGCTTCTAATGAGAGAGAATGATTACTTTGCAATTAATTATCTCGCGTTCTAAACGGTCAAAAATTCTGAAACGTTATTTTTAGCATATAGAAAAAAATGAGCAAAATCTGTCGACAAGTGGTTTTATGCTGGAACATCCTTAAAAAGTTCTATTAAGTAATAATCATGCGAAATAAAAACGCTAAGGTAATTTAATTTTAATGTCATTTATGTTTATTTATCATACATTATCATCAGCCTACTAACTAAACCATTAGATGGGTATTCAAAGTAAACTTAACGTAATGCATTTGTACTTACTTTATTTCAGAATATTTTCTTTGCTATTTACAATCCACACTCTAAACACATAAAACTCTAAGCTGTATATTTACTTTAATTTATATTCAGTGACATCTACAATGATTATATACCAGTCAAATGTATATATTAGCTATATAATTCTATAATTTGCGATTATACAGTTAAGTTATACTTAAGCTTAACCATTAATGTAAAACAAATTCCATAAAAACTATAAATTAAAAACAGGAAATGTTTTCACATATACTCCAAAAATATAGTGATTCACGCGAGGAGTACTCCCTTGTAGGTTTTTCACAAAATTTCACCCAATCCTTAGATCAATTATCTGTATTTTATAAAAACGTATCTCGACTGCAATATAGTCATCATCAGTATGAATTAGCTAATATGTGCGTCTCAATGTGAAACCCACACCAAGTTAGCAACGAGTAACATATCTGCGTTTCCATATCCCGGAGATAGTTAAGATCAGCTAATTCAATCTGATGATAACTACTTTTTAGTCGGAATACGTATTTATAAAATACAAATAAATGATCTAGAAATTGGGTCAAGTTTTAAAACTTAACATAGCAACAAATATTTTACTTCGTTTAAAAATATCGTGGTTTAGAAATATCTGGAAATTTGCCAGGGAGAATACTAAAAAGCTACTCATAAAATCCTTACAATGCCTTGAGGCTCACATAAATATCACTGCCTTGTTTGAGGATATTCTTGCTCCTGTTTAGCATCTCTTTCCGTTTTCGAGTAATCGTGTGTTCCAGAGATCTTGCGGTATTCGCTTCTGCATTCGAAATTGCGGAACTTCCGTATTAACTTTAGCAACCCCATCCGAAATAATCAATGCTTTTTCCGGAGCTTTAGCGGATGCGGCTGTTGCTTGTTTTGTTTAGCATTTCTAATTCTAAATAAATCACAACGTGTTTAGACGTTATTATTTGGTAGTTTTTTATTCACTTTATTGTTTGAGTGTTTCCCCTGACATAATCTATTTGACAAGTGAATCAACAATGCCTCCACCGACGCAAAGTAGGATTTAGTCTTATTTAAAACTAGATGAGCATGTCCGAGATAAATCTCAGTGTAAAATATGCAATGAAACATACTCTCGCAGTGGCCGTAGAACCACATCTTTGAGGAATCATCTAAAATCGATGACCCGGAGCAGTTTAATCTGTTTTGCGCGAGATTAATCTATGAACCTCTGCAAAACAGGATGGAACCTAAAAAGGCAGCAACATTGTTCATTATTAAATATAATGCACCAAATTTTTCATACGAAAAATTTTATTATAATATAGGGTGGCGCGTAAGTAACGTTATAATTTAATTAGTGGATAAATACGTTTTTTTTTTCAGAATTAACTTTGAAAAACTTGGGAAATTTATGATGGAAAGACTCAGCACAGAACAAAGAACCAAATTTGTTCAATTTTATTTTGAAAGTCAGCTTTCGATTATTCAGACACATGATCATATCGAAATTTCTTTCATGTTCTGTCAATTTACCAATTAGTTCTGCGTTTTCGGCAACATGGGGCTATCTGTGATCTTCCGCGTGCTGGAAGGCCCCGTGCAGTTTGAAATGACGTGAACATTGCTCGGGTGCAAGCAGTTGGTGATGTCTAGGCGGTTTTCGCAAAGGATTTTACATACGTTACACCTTTTCCCTTATTCAATTGGTTCACGAGTTAAAACCAAATGATGCACTTAAAATATAAAAATATTCATAAAAACAAACAAAAAAAAAAACAAAAAAAACTTAAAATATTCATAAACTTAGGACTAGACTTATAAAATGTTGTATTTTTTGCCTTAAATTTTATTTTTTTTAAGTGATAATTTAAAATTAATTAATGATAACTATGTAACACATATTCATTTGGTATAATTTGTATGTGCATTTTAAAAATTATAAACGATTTTAAAATGTTAATAAACTGTTTGAAATGCTCTCATCAGACATCAGAGACTTAGTTTTATACACAAACATAAATGTATATGAATGTATTCGTGTGTTAAATAATTAAAAGCCACATGAAAGATTATTAGCAATTAATTATCAAGTTCCCACAAATTGCTAATTGTACTTTAGCATGTTTCTATAATTAGATAACAAAATACGTAAATCTTAAATTAATGAAAACATATAGTCAATTACAAAAACTTTCATGTCTTATATAATTAACAGACTGTGAGTATGTATAATACTATCCTGATCATTTCTTTTTTATTGTCTTGTATGACTAAATTTTTTTTTTTTACTTTTGAGTATCGAAAAAAAACGAATCTTAAAGGTTGGTTTTAAAAGACTCTATTGGTTATAAAAGAAATATTTTGTAAATAATGACTGAAAATCACTTAAAATACAAGATCTTGATTTAATAACCATCGATTGCATTTGTTCGGGCCATGTGGAAACAGTAACCTAAACAGTTATTTATAGTCTCGATTTCTTTTTATACAATCGAATAAAAATAAGTCAATGGTTACGAAAATATAGAAGGGTTTTTTTATAAATAAAATTTAATTATATTAGAGCAACATTGTTTTTCAGCACAATTTTTCATTGAATAAATTTTCTATTTATTTCTCATCCCACTCTCTCCCTTTTTTTTTCAGAAACATTTTTCGAATAATCGGATGGAGCTTAGTATCTATTTGTCACATATTACTATATAATTTTCAACTTTAAAAAACAGTTTTGTGTGTATATATTTACGCTCGTAAGAAGTTATACATCTTTCTAAATATTTTATTGGCATAATTTTAAAGAAGGTCAAAAGAAAAACTATAACCGAAAATTTATATATTTTATCTAAAGCGTCAATTCTTCCGTTAAATGATTGGTTGAATGACTGGAATTAATGCAAATAATGGATTTATTTACATTAGAATCAGAGTTATTGAAATTTATCAACACCAGGTTACATTTAATATACAAAGTTTACGAGCCCAAAAAAATCATTGATAATGTGGCTGGTAATTTTAATATTCTTCTTTTATCAGAAACATGGAATAATAATGATGATACAATCATTCCTTGACCTAATTTCCACTGTAGAGTCAAATTTAAATTGTAAGAACTGGGAGTGTAGCTATTTACCAAAATAATAACAATCATTCATTTTTCTATAATCTATAATATTGTCTTGTATCTCAATATCCAAAAATTATATCAGACACAAACAACAAAATTAGTGTCCGCCGTAGTGTTTACATGTAGAAAATACACTCTGATCGGATTCTCATAACACGGCAAAGGAAGGAAAAATTCAAAAAGTTAAAGTCTAAACAAGCACTTAGTATGTCTCTCATCAAATGAGTATTGCCCGAATTTGTTTATAGAATCAACACTCCAGTAGATACCACACTCTAGTCATTGGCATTAATCTCTGCATTATATTCAATACTTTGCGCTTTGTATTTCGCTTAATTTACGTGCAACGAAAAGGGTTTGCTATAAAACTGCAGCATATAGAAAACACTTAGGTGAACCCGGGGCACAAGGGGGTACCAGGACGGATTGACTATTTTCGGTGTCAAGGGGGGCTACAAGCGAGCAGCAATAAGTAGAAATAGACCAACGTGTAACTGTCAACAATTACAGTTAGTACATGCTTGAAGTACGTTTAATTGTCTTTAGTTTGGTGTAGTTAAGTGTTTGTTTACGTATATTTTTCGAGTGAACTTAACCCGAATCGTGTCTCTGGGGCAGGATGGGTGGGGTGGAAGGGGTGCCCCATTATTTCCAATGAGATACCCCATTCTGCCGCGATGTTTCATAATGTCACCCAGCAAACACAACTGACATCCCTGGATTCTCTTGGAGAAACAGAGTCTATTTTTTCACCTGCGCGAAGAGATAGCAAAGATGATGAGGCTGCTGTGTATGAATTTTGTGCATAAACTTATTTTTTCTGCATTTCCACTAGTTTTATATGTGTTTATAATAACCTGTCCTTACCACCTCGTTCTGCCGCGTGCCTGGTGTAGAATGGGGAAAATTACATAATTTTCTTCTTTTTTTTTTAACAATATTGTTCCTTTATTTTCTTACAATATTATTGTATTTTTGTGATTATCACAGTACAATATGTTCATAGAAAAATTTGCAGCTATCTGAATAAACACTTTGGCATTTTTAAACCATATTTTCAACTTAAAACCCCGTTCTGTCCCGGAATCCCCTACTTGTTGATTTCCAATAAAAATATATATAGTTGCCATTATGTCTATGTAGAAATCATAGACTACTAACAACTAAAAAAACAAAAACTAGAACTCTTTATCATAAAAACATAGCATATTTTGAATGAAACTACATTTTTATTATAAAATTGAATTGTACCTAAATATGGGTTGAAAAGAAATACATTTTTAGAATGTGAAATGTGACAACAACGTTTTAAAGAACTGAATTGAATAAATAATAGTAAATAAAATTATACTAAACAATTGTTTTGTTGTCTTATTATTATAAACAATTAAATACATTATTAATTTTATATCATCGTATAAAAATATTCTACAAAACACACAGCTTTAAATATTAAGTGTACAAAAAAAAATTTGGCGTGAAAGTCATACCACCTCTATATACTAAATACCTCTACATATAAAGTACTGGGCAGGGATTTCATCTCGTAAGTCTACCAGTGGAGTAATTTGATGTTTCACGTAACCTTTGCCAACCTTTTACATTCCATTTAGGTGTTGAATTTCAGAAAATCGCAAAACACGTGTCTTAAGGACTTTGAAGATGATATTCATCAAATCGATAGGAGAATATTCAAATTATACACAAAAAGTTTTACATCCATTTTACTCTCTAATGAATTTCGGAACATCAGAGACTCGTGTAGTTTCATAATTGAAGAGGTAGATAGATAGATTGTAGAGGCTGCGCTGGACGGGACACACTTCGACCATAAGGTCCATTGGAGGACAAGGAATTGATAGGAACTATGCCGATACTCATCTGGAGTTCGTGAAGTAAACTGCAGAAAACATTCACAAGCATAGTCGGTTACTTCGTTCTTGTCCATACGCCGACAGTTTAGTCAATTAACCGCCACTTTTTTTTTGAAGAGGTAAATAATCAACTTGTTTCAAAAAGAGAACTTACTGAATTAGGAGCTTATTAAGGAAATTAGATAAATATCAAAACCAAAATAAAACAGCACACCGTGACCAAAATATCGAATGGTGCTAGATAGGTCATGTGTCGAGGCTTAAAGCCAACGTTGGACGACATCGTGGATACCATGCGACGAAAAGAGAGGTCGTCAGTTTAATCTTTGACGAGATGATTTGGATAGCCTTGAGGGTGGTCAGTGGATGAGATTTGCCGAGGTCAGGCAGCAGTGGGCCTTAATGGTGGAAACTTTCAAATCGGGGAAGATATGGCTCTGTTATTATTATTATTGTTATTAATAATCATCGGATAATATGATAGAATATTATTTTGAATTTGTTTCCGAAAAACATTTTGATGCACTTTTTTAATATTAAATATTACAACCCAGAAAATTACTCTCAAACCTAATAATTAATTATAATCTAGGGTTAATAATACTATTTTATTGTAATTCTTTTGGCCTGTCTCTTTCTTATGATTTTATAAAACACAATAAAATAAAATAAAATAAAATAACAAAAAAGGCTGTAATTCTATTTACCTTATATGTCATAATATGATGTATTTATTTGGTGAAACATGTATTATTGACTTATATGGTTCTATTTAATTTTCAATTCAAATTCATAAAATGGACATCATCTACAACAGGTACCTATTGCACGAACCCAACTTTGTTGACTTCTTAGACTTAACGTTGTCCGTGTGAAAACACACTTGATGGTTTGTCATTTTTAATTGCTAACAAATCTTATTGTCAATAAATGCTTACTAATCAATAAAACATAATTCAAGGTAACATTTGTACTAATTTTGTGATGATTGTTTTCAAAACTTAAATTATTAGTTGTTATGTTAGCGCCATTCCAAATTGATTCACAAAAACCGAATTAATTCGAATACTTGATATAATTTTTTTGGTTATTCAGAAAATAAGGGTATATTATTTTATATTTTGTGTTTCTTAACCCCTTCTTGAATTGTTCATTGTTTGTAGCTAGTAAGTAGTTTTAGCTCGGAAATATTCGTTGTGACTTAAATTATCATGTATTTATTCTCTGACCGACTGAAAAAATTACACCGGAATAAACGTCACCGGATGCTGACACAAATGATCCGTCATGGCCCGTCCATTCTAGGTCTTTTTTATCGACCCCTTAAGGAAAAGGGTTTTATAAGTGTACTAGGAATTGATAGGATGTGCGACTGCAACCGATTTTGACAGATTTTGAACTATGTCGATATTCTTCTGGATTTTGTACGAGGAAACTGCAGAAAACCTTCACAAGCATAGCCGGTTACTTTCGTTCTTGAACATACGCCTTGACCACTCCCAGTTCCGACCTTCGATTACAAGCGTGTATTATATACGAATTTTTTTAAGTATTTATACATAACGTCTAAAAATAATACATTAAAAACGGTGCTCTTCACCAGTAAACTATTGAAATAATTTTGAGGCTCATATTGAAACTAATTCTGAAAGTTTGGTTATTTGTCTTCAAATTTATCTTTCAAAAATCGTATTTCTATAAACTTTAAAAGGATATACTGGATATAATATGGATGTAGTGGATATTAATATAAAGGATATACTGGATATAATATGTTAACATATTCATATTGATAACTGACCATTTTGGTCACGACGTCTGGTTCCAAAAAAGAAACCAAATTTAATGTGCAGTATTATTTTCTATACATATAAAAGATAAAATTGTTTGTAGAAAGTCACAAATAATGATGAGAGAAGATCCAAGGTAAATCTTTATGACTCCTAAATGAGAGAAAAACTATCAGAAGTTCAAAATTCCTAACCCTTTCAAAGATAGAGCGATTTTCTTACCGTTCCACAGTTATAGCCAGCCCAGATCACTAATATACTTTATACCGACCTTAACAAAATTTTGGAAATAAATTATTTGTCAATAAATTTAAAATAAATACAAAAATTAACTTTCAAACTGTGAAAATTTTGAAAAAATTGATTATTTGACGTAAATAAAAAGACATAATATGATGGATTACTCTTTAGGTTGTAATTGCACACAATAAACAGTCATGTTTTATAAGCCCCGCCCTTAGGTCAGTTCTCAATATAAAACTTTACTAATGAATGAAAATTGTCAAATATTGAAAATGGAAACATGGTGAGTATTCTATATATATGAAAAACAACCCTTTGAAAATCGAATTCATTTGACAAACATATACACGTTCTATTATAACATGCACATCTTACTCGGTACCAATTAGCACGATTCAATCTTCGAAAACTATTCCTAAGATGTGAAGTTATAACAAAATGGTCTGGGTGTATTCTTACCAAAAAATAAACAGCCCGAATTGATAATCTCTCTTCTTCTTATTTTTGAAACCGGTTAAAAACACTTGATTGCAGAGAGTTTGATCATTCTTTCAGTTTAAAAATAACATATACCTATAAACAGATAAATAAATATTCGATTGATTTATAATAAAATAATTTATTTATTTAATTTATGATAAATTATTATTACAATAATAGCAATAACAATAATAATATTACAGTAACAACACAACTGTATATTTTTAATTATTATTTATCTTTAATTATAATACATTGTTTATATATTATTTATTGATTTTATAACATATCGTTTTGTTTACCAGCTCAATGATTTACTGCTAAAACAATTGTAATTGTATGGTATACTTTAATAAATAATAAGTTTTAATCAAGTGTAAAATAACCAGCTCAGTACATATGAAAGGTTTATATTGAAAATAAAATATGATATTTAGGTACAGGTTTTATAGATGTAGGTATATATATATTTAAATTGACCCGTTTCAGTTTAATTATAGGACAGAATATTTTAATTGATTCCTCGGTACATATTTTGTAATAAATTTGGTTTATACTGTAAATTTTTTGAGGACAATCTTTCAAAATAAGTATATTTGAGAAGTTTTCACTTGTAAGAATTCAGTGCCACACTTTCCTGTTGTAAGGTATTAATTTAAAATATTTACCACTTACTCATTGCCGTTTTTACTTTAAAGATAAAATATTTATCTTTACTATCCTCGGTTTTTTTAATTCTGTAGATTTTTTTTTTAATACAACAGATAATAGTTGGGCGGGCATGAAGTATTAATAGCTTCTAATGAGAGAGAGAGTGTGAGAGTGAATGATTACTTTGCTATTAATTATCTCGCGTTCTAAACGGCCCACAATTCTGAAACTTCGGGATTTATTAGAAAACGTTATTTTTAACCTGTGAAAAAAAATTTAGTAAAATCTGTCGAAAAGTGGTCTAATGCTGGAACATCCTTAAGTACACTTTTAAAGGTCACTAAAAACGAACTACTTAAAAGAACTGATTATCATTTATGCAGCAAATGAAAAAATGAATGTTATTAAGTAAATTATTATAATTTTTCTGGTGAAGAAACTGTATTTTCGAATAAAATTTCGAATATCTGATCGTACGAACTGCTTATTTGTTTAATAAAAAGCCTACTATATGCGAAGAATTCAAACAACTTTCTCAACGTATGATATAAATGCTTTCGATTATATGTTACTGTCTGAAAATTTTCGAATCGGAATTGGCATCGGAACGCTCATATTTCAATTATTTTAGTTTGTTTTAATTCACAGTATTTTTTTAAGTGACTGTACCCCCACACGTGGAATTGTATCGTTTATGCACGTGGACCCGCATACGTTAAAATTAGACTTAATTGCAACAATATGCATAGCCATAAAAATATTATTTGTTTAAGACACGTATATAATGCAATACATATAAAAACATCTGACCGTACAAACTGCTTATTTGTTTAATAAAAATATTATTATACTAATTGTATAATACCAAATTCGAACCCTCTAGTAAAAGTGTTTTATACCCAGTATATGTAAATATATAAGGTATATTAAGTATAGTCCCGACTTTGTAACGCTTGAAAATATTAATCCTTGACAAAAATGCATCACAAAGATATTTATAAAATGGCCTTATTCTACCATTTCCGCATATCCGTCCGTCCGTCTGTGTGTGGATACGAAGAGATGACGAACTAAAATTTATGTGTGTGTTCTAGAGCAACAAAGTAAGGTCTGAATCGTTAATGGACAAAATTGTAACGTGTTTCCCCCGCTAGGAGAGGGGGGTGGGGAAATATACTTCTTTAAAACCGTAAGACAGAAAAAAATTTAATAACAAAAAATCTTCTTCTTAAACAAAACAACTTTTGTTTGAAAATTTTTTTCATAAACTCATTACTCAAAGCTATTAATAGTATTTAGATTTAAGACGTATCAATACTATAACGAATGTGGATACACGAGTATGTACAATGTGCATATATCTGTAGTTTTTATACCCAGTATATGTAAATATACAAGGTATATTAAGTTTAGTCCTTGAAAATATTAATCCTTGATATAAATGCTTGGAATGGGTGTTCATAAAATGGCCTAATTCGGCCGATTAGGCTAATCCGTTTGTCCGTGAACACAATAACTCAAAAATGAAAAGAGATAACGAGCTGAAATTTTATATATATATTCTATAGCAAAAGAGGAGGTTAAGTTCGTTAATTGGTAAAATCAGAACGTGTCCTTCTCCCCCGCCAGAGGGGAAAATATACATCTTTGAAACCGTGCACCGTTTCAAAACCTTACAGAAAATTCACTTAGACTACGAAAGGATTTTTTCTTTAGATTTTGATGTACTCTATCTATTACAAACGTAGACACTCAAAATATAGTATATGGCTTTATTTTTAATTTTAATGATCCTGTAAGAAGAAATAACTGTCAAGTGATTAATGACCGTATACTTTCTTTAAATATAAATAATAATAAGACCTAAATACACAAAATGTAAAAAATCTTTCTGCAGATAATTATAAAATGAATATTGTTTTGTTTGTTGATAATAAGCTGATAGAGCCATATGTATTATAAATTAAGTACGATATAGACTTTCAACGGTCAATTATAAATCATTAATAATAATTTCTATTCTAAGATTAAGAAACTTTAAAATTTTACTAAATCCTCTCAACAAAATGATTGTCTCTACATTTAGCCATTATGGGCATTAGAAGATTACTTTTATACATTAATGCTATTTTGAGCTAGATCTTAAATTATTAAGTATTAAAGCTAGTTCACAATAATTAGCGAAATTCCAAAGGAAAGCTATTAGTTTTGTAACGATGAAGGAATTTCGTAAAAATTTCTTCAAATATCCATCGATACTACCTATAGTCCGGTCATTTTAGACATAAAAATAGTGATCAAATAAAGAAAATTCCGACAGAGCCAAATCTTTGTAGAGACCTTAGGTTTACCACAAGGAATAAAGTGTCAAAAGTCCCCATCAGTCCCATGTGAGCTTAGGGACTTATTCGGGGCCCAAGGTCAAAATTTTAGGTTTTTTGGATTTTTCTCGAAAACGGTAAGTTTTATCGAAAAAGTACCTCGGAGCAAAGTTGTAGATCTTAAAATTCTCTATAAAAATGGTTCCCATGATTTTTTCTCTAAGACCCACTATTTCCCAGATATTGCGCTTGTAAGAATCAAGTTCTACATAATATGCACACATTTCCACACCACCTGTGAGGTAGTGTACTCGGCGCGTTTTTTTTAACGTGGTATCCCCGGTAGGCCTATTCCACGAACCTTTATGACGTTATTTTCAGGAACAATAATTATTTAATAGTATGAAGATTATTGATATGGGTTACTGAGTTTAACTGTCGTTCTAACTTTTTTTTATTACTTTAATCTGACAGTTTAATCTGAACAGCAGTCATTATGCTATGACTAATATTTGTGCAAACTAACTTTAAATGATCCAAATTATGACGCTTATTTTTAAGAATGATTTGTCCCAAAAAAAAAAGATAATGATTCGGGAATATCGTTATTTATATCTTCAAACATTCTACCCGGTGGCGGGTACATAGTATTATCAAACACACAAGATTGAATATCTTCTCGAATAATTTCTGCCGCAGCTTTTAAAGTTTTCCACCTTTTTTCCTTTTCATTCAAGTTTTTGTTATCAGACCAGGCTTGACTTAAAATGTCTTGGTAATTGTCTACAAAACAAATAAATGTTAATTTTCCAGGCTTCTCTGTAATAATAATTCTACTACCATACTTTAATTTCAATCGTATTTTTATAATCCCGTTTTCTAAAGCTACATTTTGGCAAACATTCTTCAGTTCATCTAACGAAAACTGGCAGTCATCGCTACTTTCGATGAAATTGAAAATTTCCTCCATTGCAGAGTTTATAGCCTCACTTTGAGGACGGCCAATTTTACCGCCAGTATTAGGTCTCAGGAAGGATTTGTAACAACTGTCATGGTATTTAGCGTCAGCAGCAACTAAATCATACTGAAAATTAATACGCGCAAAGACAGCTTTTGACACATCATCAGAACGATCTTTAGCTAATTTTAAAATGGAATCTTTGAATGTAAGTGTAGAAACTTTATGAATTTTTCGGCGATAAATCTTCACTTTCTTCTTTTCTGCTTCTTCATCCGCTTCATCGCCACAAAATAAGCAGTGGTTTTTAAAACAAAAGCTGGATTCACTTATTCGCGCTCTAGTATGAGGTGGACTTACTTTTGAAGTACTGGCCTGTTCTTCCTCACGTTGTCTTTTTGATGCAGAGATTGAAGTTTTCCGGGTGTATGATTTTCTGCAATCCACGTGAATTGTAACGGATTTTTGGCTTCTTAAATAATCAGCAAACTCATCACTTCTCGCGACGCTTGCATCGATTAAAGTTGGCATTCCACGACTGACCACAACAGTTTCATCTTCAGTCAAAAGTTTATTACAAATAAAGCAAAATTGTGACATTTTTTGTTAAATATTAATCAGCACTAATTTCAATAGTAGACGCTTGTAATAAATACGTATAGTCACTCGAACTGCTCGTTCAACACTAAAAGAAGCAGGTATACGTGAACGACACCACATGGACAAAAGAATAGGCAGATGTTTTTCAAGGCCAGATGTTATTCAAGTAGAGGGGATTCGGTAAGGGACCGGCGGTCGTTTTAGAGTAAATTTTCTTAGAATAGTATAATGTATACATAGAAGAGGCACGAGTAGGCATTTTTCCTTGCTTGAGTACCTAAATATGTATATACGTGGCATATGTGTGCATACTATGTAGAACATGATTCTTACAAGCGCAATATCTGGGAAATAGTGGGTCTTAGAGAAAAAATCATGGAACCATTTTTATAGAGAATTTTAAGATCTACAACTTTGCTCCGAGGTACTTTTTCGATAAAACTTACCGTTTTCGAGAAAAATCCAAAAAACCTAAAATTTTGACCTTGGGCCCCGAATAAGTCCCTAAGCTCACATGGGACTGATGGGGACTTTTGACACTTTATTCCTTGTGGTAAACCTAAGGTCTCTACGAAGATTTAGCTCTGTCGGAATTTTCTTTATTTCAAATGTCTAAAATGACCGGACTACTAATAGATGTAAAAAACGGCCATCACCATCACTTCAATAGGTCGGCACGTCCATTCATCCGGCACCCTCCGGCCTGTATATATATATATATATATACATATATATATATATATATATATATGTATATATATATATATATTTTTTTTTTTTATGTAAAAAACGGCCATCACCATCACTTCAATAGGTCGGCACGTCCATTCATCCGGCACCCTCCGGCCTGTATATATATATATATACATATATATATATATACATATATATATATATATATATATATGTATATATATATATATATATATACAGGCCGGAGGGTGCCGTATATATATATGTATATATATATACATATATATATATATATATATATGTATATATATATATATATATACAGGCCGGAGGGTGCCGGATGAATGGACGTGCCGACCTATTGAAGTGATGGTGATGGCCGTTTTTTACATCTATTAGGTAGTATCGATGGATATTTGAAGAAATTTTTACGAAATTCCTTCATCGTTACAAAACTAATAGCTTTCCTTATATAATATATATATATATATATATATATATATATATATATATATATATATATATTGTGTATGTAAAAAATTTGTATAGAATTTAATTTTAAAAAAAAATTGGGTGTTTAGTTTTAAAAAAAAACACTAAACACTTTATAGAAAATAATTGAATATCAATTATTTTCATAAATATGAAATTAAGGTAATATAGTAATTTTAATTAAAAAGTTATTATGATGTATTTTTAAAAAAAATAATGAAAACTAAATATACGGTACTTTAGAAAAAAAATCCAAAGCAGAGTATTGTATGTGGAATTATGAAAATTAGAAAACGATCGGTGCTAATGCCATACACGTAAATATAAAAAAAAAACACGTTGAACCGAAAGTGTTTCAATAAAAGCTGGGCCCATTAAAAAAGATAATATAGAGGTAGTAAGATCTTTACTATCCAGTAAGTGTCTTAGTTATCGACAAGTGATTCGAATCTGAAAAAAAATAAAAGGTACAAAAAGGGGAACAAAACAAATAAATGTTAAAATAAAATATATATTTGAAATAAATAATTTCTAATCTAATACACTGATAGTACAACTATCCTTAAAACACTAACATTGGTTGTACAAGTTATGAAAACAAAGATTACGTGAATATGTGCTAAATAGAACTGTAGTAAAAGAAAACTACAGTAAAAAAAAAATATGTTCAAATATGTCTGATTTGCAAAAATATAAATATGGATTACAAATTTAATTCAGATACATAGTTGTATATAAAGAGACATTACGCTTCTGTAAAGAAAAAATACACGGCCAAAAAAAACCAAGCGTATACAAACAATATAGTTATAAATTGAAAAAGTCAATGCATATTCACATAAAATATAAATTGTACACCAAAAGTGTGTATAGAATGTGTATTGAATTGTTACAAGCTTGAGAGACCACAAGTTTCGGAATAGTGAATTAAATAAATTATACAAAAAAAAAATATACTTAGATACAATCAGATAGAAACCATTAATTCGCCCATTCGATACTTCAGCACAATCCATAAAAAATATTCAACTTGTAAATTGAAGAAATAAAAATTTTAAATACCATCTGATTAATTGATGTGAATCAACTAATTTTAGTAATTGTCTTCTTTTTGTAGCTCACAGAGAGAAGTAATTTTTGTAACTTCCAGAGAGAAATACTCTTTGTAACTGTCAGAGAGAAATACTCTTTGTAACTACTTTCTTTTTGTAACTCACTCCATGAGATGAGTTTTGTAACTCTTTTTAAATATGTGCTGAAATATCGAAGTAAGCTTGTATATACGCAAGTCATTTCTGATCTAAGCAAATGCCTGTTGAAACTATGCAAATTCTCAACTAGCATAAACCAATAATTATATAAATTATTCTTTCTTGAATAATAAAAATATGAAAAAATAGCAATACTAAATTTTATACAGTGGCGTAGTAAAAAAATTATTCTCCACTCCAGGGGGCCAAAAAAATTAGCGACATGCTAATTGGAAAATATTAAAGCAAGAATGACATGAATAGATGAATGAAAAATCTTACAAATGTGGATTAGACGTGAAGATTTAAATATATTTAGATGTTTAATTAGGATGCAGTAACGTTACCATTCCCTTGATATCCTCTGAGATAGTATGGCCGAATGTTGTATATCGACATGCCGAAGGTTTTCTTATTAGATTTTGGAGCTTTTAGCCTAACTGAAGTTGGTGTAGTGAACTTTATTATCTTGTACGGTCCATTGAATTTTGAAGCGAATTTAGGTGCGATATTCTTGTTCATATTCGGGGCCAAGTTTTTAACCATGACCAATTGACCCACTTTATATTTAGACAGCGTTGGTTTATTTAAAGTTTGGTTGACTCGTTGTTGGTGAGCAATCTTTAACGCATCTTGTATATGTGCTTGTGATGGTTTAGCAGAACTCGTGATTAACTCAGTTAATTCGTTTATAATCACAAACGGCGTCATTAACTTTCTACCAAAATAAACTTCAGCTGGTGTTGAGTCGATTGTACTTTTGTAGGAGTTGTTGTAATTGAAAATTACAAAACTCAAAAATTTTGACCAATTTTTATGGTCTACAGAATATTCTTTGAGAATGCATCCTAAATTATATTTTATCTGTCGATTGAGGCACTCGCTCTTGTTCGAAGATGGTGTATAGCTCGAACAGTAGGCAGCTCTAATACCATTATTAAATAAGAAGGTTTTCCACTTGATCGACGCAAAGGCTGGTCCGTTGTCGGCTACAACAACCGTCGGATATCCGTTTTGCAGGAAAATCTTCTGTATCAGTGAAATGGCAACGTCACTGGTCTGCCTTTTACATGGAAAGGCGAAAGCAAATTTTGAAAATCCATCTACAATAGAAAAAATATATTTAAATCCTTCACTTGATCTAATAATAGGACCGATAAAGTCGACGTACAAAGTATGTAGGGTATACTCCGGCACGGAACTACTCAACTGAACCCTATCGTTACGTGTATATGGCCTTATAGCCTGGCACACTTTACAGGTTCTGACATAGTCCCTTACTTTCGCATAGAGGTTTTTGTAGTAAAATATTTTACTAATTTCACGGAATGTTTTAATTACTGAATTATGCGCAGCATACTTGGAATCATGATAATATCGAAGAACGTAATCGAGTAAATTATCTGGTAAAAATATACGTTTTAGTCGATTCCTTCCGACGAACTTATAAATTAACCCATCCTTTATGCAAAAATTAGGGACATTCATCTGAGCCTTAAGGTTTTGATAAATGATTTTACATTCGGGAGAGTTACGTTGCTCGCTTTTAACAGAAAGGTAATCAAAATTTGTATTAGCTAAAACGTTAATAAAGTTCAGTTGCGCATTGTTCCTGATTTCTTCATTCACCGATTCTAAGTCAGTTTGATCCAAAGTATTGGTTATCTTTTTTAAAAGGTTTGCATAACCTGGATCATTGCTATGCAACTCTTTAACTTTAATGAAATTTTTGCCTGAATCTTGATTTGAATCAGAAAATTTGTTCACTATTAAATGGTTAGTTTCGTATAACCTAGATAGAAAATCGGCCATATTGTTCAATTTGCCCTTAATATGTTCCGGGGTAAAGTCATATCTCGAAATTTTAAGGATCCACCTAGATAATTTATTAAATTTATTGGGGGTATTAAAAATCCACAATAACGACCTGCAATCAGTCTGTAGAGTAAACTTGCGGTCGGTTAAAAAATCTTTAAATTTATCTAGGGCCGTCACTACTGCGAGAAGTTCTAATTCATGACTGTTATATTTTAATTCGGCTGGATTCAATTTTCGAGAACAGTACATAATGGGGTGCAAACCGTCATCATACTTTTGAAGTAATACCGCGCCCAGACCAGTAGCTGATCCGTCAGTTTGTAGCACAAAAGGTTTGTCAAAATTAGGATGTTTTAAGACAGGCGCACTTACTAAAGATTTTTTTAAAGTAGAGATTGCATCAAGATGAACCTTAGTAATTTTGAACCTTACACCTTTCTTTTTTAAATCGTTTAACGGAGCTACAATCTGACTGAACATGGGAATATAGCGGGAGTAAAAAGCCGCAGCCCCAACTAGACGCATAACTTCTTTGACGTTTTTTGGAGTTGGCATGTCATTGATTGCTTGCACCTTAATAGGGTCTATAAAGCGTCCCTCAGCGGATATTACGCTACCCAACAAACGTACCCTCGACATACAAAATCGAGCCTTAGAAGGATTAATAGTGATACCGATAGACTTTATTTTAGTGAACAAGAGATTCAGGTGATTTAAATGTGATTCAATGTCGGGTGAATGTACAATTAAATCGTCATAATAAATAAGAAGAAATTTATGACGAAATTCTGCGAGACTGGAATTTAAAAAACGAGCTAATGATTGACTAGCCACCTTTAGCCCGAAAGGCATGGTATTGTACTCAAACAGACCATATTGTGTGACGATCGCGGTGACATGTTTCGAGTCATCTGATAATTTTATCTGATGAAAACTGGATTTCATGTCGAGGAGTGTAAACACTTTCGAATTACCTAAGCTAGCGAAAATATGAGCCATACTGGCTGAACTCATCGGATCAAACTCTATATGTTTGTTAACAAACCTATAGTCAGCGACTAACCGATAAGAATCGTCTTTCTTTTTAACAAAGAAGACGGGTGAGCTATAATTAGAGTTCGAAGGAGAAAGTACCCCTTGTGTAACAAGCTCTTGAACATGCTCGTCCAAAAGTCTGGCTTTATCGGGTGCTAGATAGTAAGGAGCTTTACAAACCGGAATGTTATCGATTAACTTAATTTTATATTCAAAACCCTTGGCAAGACCAGGAATGTCAGAAAAAATCGATTTAAAGTTTTGAAGAAGTGTTTGCAACACTTTGGTTTGTTTGCTATTAAGATTTACTTTCGCTTCGACAATGGTATTAATAATTCGATTATTGTTACAAAAACCCGAAAACGGTATTTCAACATTAGGATGAAAATAAAATTTGATCGTCGACTTAAAGAAGTCCAAAATGATGTTGCAATCTTTAAGTGTGGCAACACCTAAAATTACCTCAAACGGTAATGAATCTACTATAAAAAAAGTTTGAGTCCATGAAAAATTAGCCAATTTAAAATGAAGTTTCGCAGTTAAATTACATTTTAAAAAATTATTTCCCGGCAAAGAAATAGTTTTATCAATTGATTCGGTGACGATGTTTCTATTGTTAGATTTTAACTTGTTAAAAGTCGCAGTTTTAATAGCATTAACAGTAGCACCGGAATCAAAAAGTGTTAATAAAGGATAACCTTGAATGAAAATGGTTTGTAGAGGTAAAATAGTATAATTTAAAATAACATCATTAATAAGAAACTTGGGGTCTATTGCGAGTTTTTTGGAACCGTAGTACTAACATTTATATTATCCCTCTTTCTTTTAAAACAATATTTAAAATTGTGATTAGTACCTTTACAGAAGGTACAAAAAAATTTAGAGTCATTATGCGTATTTTGAATTGAAGTAACGTTTACACTGACGGGTGTTGTAGTTATTCGCGCTTGAATTTCCTCAATTTTAGTGATTAGTTGATACAAATCCTTATAAGTATCGGGAATTTGATATAAACCAAGAATAGATAGTACAGAATTATTGGCATGAGCAAAAATAATTTGTATGATTTCGGATTCAGATGAATCATTAAGTAGGATGTTCGCGAATTTTATTATTGAAGGAACAAATGTCGAAAATTTTTCAGTGTCAGGTTGATTTCGCCGGACTAATCTATCAATTAATATCTGTTTAGTCAAAGGTGGAATATAAACTTGTAATAAATTATGTTTAATATTTTGCCAAGACAAAGAGTCAGCCAAACAAGTAGACCAAAATGTTTGTGCGTTCGAAGCACACCTATTGATTAAAGATTTCAAAAGAACGTCTATAGGTAAAAAATTAATATCAACTAAATGTTGAGTATCGACAATAAACTGTATAATATTTTCTGGAACTGAAATGTCCAGAATAGTGATTTTATTTATAAAGGAATCAATACTCGGTTTTGCAAAAAAACTAAAATTTGAAGTTAATTGATTTGAACTAGTGCTATTATTTGATAGAGTAGTTGTAATTGTTGCCAAGGCATCGGTAATGCTACTTATCTGTTTGCTTTGATGTTGTATTTGTTGCTGTACATCCGAAACGTGCAGCACTGACGCATGGAACTGTTGAGCTGTAGTCTGCATCTGCGTAGTTATAGCCGCTAAGTTAACCGCTGATACTTGATGAGGCGTGATGAATAAGTCATCTGGTGAAGCTGGAGGATCGTCATCTCCTGGGGTACCTGGTGTATTACGAGTTGTTCTCGGCATAATGAAAATTTAAACCACAAACAAAATAGAAGAAAGAGAAAAAAAATTAGTACTAAGTTAAATATAATTATAGAATTAAAGAAAATGTAAAAGATATAAATGTATAAATATAAAGAAAAAATTATAATCATTTCAACTTTCAAAAAGAATTTCAGAATCACAAGTCGAGCTTTGTGAAAACTATCGAAAACAAAAGACACATATGGATATTTGCTCTGCTTCCATATGTGTATGTAAAAAAATAAATTATAGTTTAATTTAAAAAAAAATTCGGTGTTTAGTTTTTAAAAAGAAACTAAACACTTTATAGAAAATAATTGAATTATCAATTATTTTCATAAATAGGAAATTAAGGTAATATAGTAATTTTAATTAAAAAGTTATTATGATGTATTTTTAAAAAAAATAATGAAAACTAAATATACGGTACTTTAGAAAAAAAATCCAAAGCAGAGTATTGTATGTGGAATTATGAAAATTAGAAAACGATCGGTGCTAATGCCATACACGTAAATATAAAAAAAAAACACGTTGAACCGAAAGTGTTTCAATAAAAGCTGGGCCCATTAAAAAAGATAATATAGAGGTAGTAAGATCTTTACTATCCAGTAAGTGTCTTAGTTATCGACAAGTGATTCGAATCTGAAAAAAAATAAAAGGTACAAAAAGGGGAACAAAACAAATATATGTTAAAATAAAATATATATTTGAAATAAATAATTTCTAATCTAATACACTGATAGTACAACTATCCTTAAAACACTAACATTGGTTGTACAAGTTATGAAAACAAAGATTACGTGAATATGTGCTAAATAGAACTGTAGTAAAAGAAAACTACAGTAAAAAAAAAATATGTTCAAATATGTCTGATTTGCAAAAATATAAATATGGATTACAAATTTAATTCAGATACATAGTTGTATATAAAGAGACATTACGCTTCTGTAAAGAAAAAATACACGGCCAAAAAAAACCAAGCGTATACAAACAATATAGTTATAAATTGAAAAAGTCAATGCATATTCACATAAAATATAAATTGTACACCAAAAGTGTGTATAGAATGTGTATTGAATTGTTACAAGCTTGAGAGACCACAAGTTTCGGAATAGTGAATTAAATAAATTATACAAAAAAAAAATATACTTAGATACAATCAGATAGAAACCATTAATTCGCCCATTCGATACTTCAGCACAATCCATAAAAAATATTCAACTTGTAAATTGAAGAAATAAAAATTTTAAATACCATCTGATTAATTGATGTGAATCAACTAATTTTAGTAATTGTCTTCTTTTTGTAGCTCACAGAGAGAAGTAATTTTTGTAACTTCCAGAGAGAAATACTCTTTGTAACTGTCAGAGAGAAATACTCTTTGTAACTACTTTCTTTTTGTAACTCACTCCATGAGATGAGTTTTGTAACTCTTTTTAAATATGTGCTGAAATATCGAAGTAAGCTTGTATATACGCAAGTCATTTCTGATCTAAGCAAATGCCTGTTGAAACTATGCAAATTCTCAACTAGCATAAACCAATAATTATATAAATTATTCTTTCTTGAATAATAAAAATATGAAAAAATATCAATACTAAATTTTATACAGTGGCGTAGTAAAAAAATTATTCTCCAATATATATATATATATATATATATATATATATATATATATATATATATATATAGATACTCATCTATATATATAGATATACATCTATATGCCTGTGGTTTCTCTAGTCGCCACAATTTGAGTCCGATGTGATATGTTTTTGGTATTTTGAAGGTCAATTTTGTTAATGGGTAAAATTTATCGTTAATGTGTCATGGATAAAATTTTTTTTAAATATAATTAATTTAGATATAATTTTGAAATAAACAATTCTTAAAATATTTCGAATTTCGAGCAGCTTTGGAGATCAGTGAATAATCGTAGACATATGTAACATCAACTTACTCCACAGAATAAAGCTCAACCCTATGCATAGAAAATAAAATGTTTTTTCCCCGAGTCATTAATATGCGAGTATATACATAAAAGCTTGGAGCTCTGATGTCTGAATTGTTTTGACAATTAATATAAACGATAAATACAATTACTTAGGCATGTAGAATTTGAGCGCACCAAGCATTTATTTTCTACTTTTCAAGTTTATTAAATAAATGCTTGTTTTATAAAAACTGTTTTTTATTTATTTATTTATGTTTTAAGACTAAAAAACTCTATTTAATTTCCCACTGCTTCCATCACTACTTTCCAATATTTATCAACACTTAAACCAAATTTCTACTTCATGGAATTCTTTCGAATTTCATCATCAATTCATCTAGATGGTACTTAAAATGATTGTATTGTCATCAAAATCTAAGCTTTGTTCAAAATTTCAAGGCTCTAGTTCTGCATAAACAAACAAACAGGAAGTGGTATTAAATAAAAGCTTGTAAATTTATATCTTTCCAAAAACGTTTACAACAAATATTTGTAACCGAAAGTTAGCGATAACTTAGTTAATTTGTAAACACACAATACAAAAGTTTTCCAATGAATACCACTCGGACGATTTTTATACATTATTAAATTATTGGTCGTTACTCAAGGGTATACACCATCAATTTAAGTGAAGGTGAAAAATAGTCTACAAATTTAATATAATATAAAATAGCTTGCGGCCGAAAAGCAGCTACGAAGTCAACGAAAAATAGCCACGAAGCACAACGAGTATAATTTCATATCAACGTACAAAAATTACACGTTTATTTTTGTTTTGAGTAGAAAATTTATTAAAAAATATGTTGCCTCTATAATTTGGTTGTAACATATTTGAAATAAAACGAAAAACAACTACCCAGTCCCAAAAAACATTTATCCATTTATAAAGAAAGAAATATTCTAGGCTGTGGCACTTAATAATAACATGATAAAATAAATTTATGAATAAAGTGGAAAGAACGTGTATAGCCTACCCTAATGACTGTACACATGTGACAGCACACTTGATATTAATTAGGATGGCCCCATAGTTAATTAATTTTATACTGAGAGACGAAACGCGGTTGCTTTGTAAATGATATTTCACTTGTTTGTTGTTCCTTTCAAAATAAACCAATATATAAATGTGTAGTGTACATGTCGTGGTATGACTCAACGATAAAATATAAAACGCTGAGTCGACTCACATGCTTACGTGATAACAAGCTTTTAAGTTTCTCTCACGCGCATACAGAGTAATACAGAATGTATCATCATTATAAAAATATTAAGAATCCGGTTTTAGGTCATCAATAAAGTGTCCAGCAAAAGTACCCTCTTTCGATTTTCATTCCCAATACTGATTTGACAACAGGCCCATTAACAAACTAGTTAAGTTTATCAAATTTAAATACCTTACTTGACAAATATGAGCCTACTTTTAAGTCCAATGTCTTTTAGACCCAATTGCGTTTTAGACAGAAACTTCATTTTGAATTTTAATGTATTTTAGTTTTGTTGATAACAATATCAAATAAGGACAATTTTTAGTTTTTATAGATTTTATAGCTAGCCGCACTAAAAAGCAGAAAATAATTTTTATCAACAAAATAATTAATTTGATTTTTTTAAACTATTATTTATTTTAGTTCTCCAAAAAAGTTGTGCTGTTATTTGATCTTTATCAAAGTATTGGTTCATTTTCAAAATTTCATAGATGATTTGAGCCTTATTGATTCGGTTTTCGATAAAATTCTTTAGCTAAAAAATAAAACGATCTAAAATATCATTACATTTAATTCTAAAATTTTTAGTATACACATGTAACATAATAATATGGCGAATATACACAATGACAGATAAAGAGAGCACATTAATATTAATACAAATAATAATGTTTCATTCATTTAATAATTAATATACTTACGATTATTATATATTATCGTTACTGTAATGAGAATGATTTAATAGATTGAAATACATTGATAAACTTTGCTTTCCTTGTGGAAAAAGGATCTCTGCCAAACTGTCTGAAACGTTGGATTCCAGTAGTCCTTGAAAAGCAAATCATATGTCGCAATGTCGACTCTACCAAGGTGACAAAGTTTTGAACAGCTTTCCAGCGTATCTTGGAACTTAATCTTAACCGTTCCCTGGAAGATTATTCGATGAATTCCAGCGCACTCATTAAACCCTAAGAGTTGAAAACAAACTGAAGGTATTCATAGTCCACTCTAAAGCAAATGCTTAAGCTTACCTTCATGAAGACCGTCTTATTGATTTTAAGACATATAATGAATTCATAGATATGCATTAAGATCAACTTCGGTATGACCTTGGTTTCAAGGATGATCTTATTCGGTTTAAGATTAGCTTTAGTAAGACGAATCATGAGATTATCTTAATTTATGTTAGTCAATTTCCGTAATAATTATCATGAATCCTATGATCTGATTTGCTGAGAAATGTATCATACTATTATCAGTGCAGATACTGAATATTATTCTACAAATGTAAACAAACATACCTCATAAGACCGTAAATATATAAGTAGTGAGCTATAATATAAAGTTTTAGGTTGTCTTAAGTCGACTAAAATGCTG
Organism: Nineta flava; assembly: GCA_963920215.1. NCBI lineage: Eukaryota > Metazoa > Arthropoda > Insecta > Neuroptera > Chrysopidae > Nineta > Nineta flava. Next base: position 82,454,162 of record OY986042.1, read on the forward strand.
ACTTAAAGAAAATTCTCTTTTTTTAATAAAAAGTAACAAATAACATTTACAGTTTTCAATTCTTAATATCGCCTTAAGCTATGACCATGAATATTTATCAAACCACACATATCTTAGCTTAGATTAAACTTTCAAGCTTGCCTCAAAATAGCGTCTATCAATCTAAACGCTGCCTTAAGATTCCACTTAAGGCGAACTTGCGCTTGAGACCGGACTATAAATACGGGCCTAAAACTACATTTAATTAAGGTAGGAATAATTATTGTTAATTGTTTACAATTAAATGCGAATCGTATAATATTATATATAAGTAACGTAAGCGTATTTTTTGATTAGACAATGTATAGTCATGATATAATATAATTGATGATGGCTAGCATATTTACATAGCACATAGACGAAAGAGTACGTACACATATTATTAAAATGTAAATAGTAAGTAACGTTAAATGAATGATCCATACAAATTAATTAAAAAATCTATTAATAACTATATACACACTTTAATTTTTAGTAGATGTATTACATCATCGTCTTTTTTTAACATATTTAAATATAAAGCCCTTTAATCCGGGTATAAATACATCATTTCTAAATTTAAAATAAAAACTGGTCATAATATAATCTTTTATTTTGAGGTTTGTATCTTCTATATAATTTTGGGATCAAATATTTTGTGTCAAATATTTTGACTATGATAAAGTTAACATTAATTAACGGTTAATTTTTTCTTGTTGTAGTAAAAAGATAAAAATCACAATATTTCATCAAAAACAGCGTTTTTCAGAATCTTAAGTATACACTTTTGAAAATGCAATATGAAGTTTTATTTTTAATGTGTTTGTATTTAATAAGAGAGAAGAAGAGTTACCTTCTGTACAAATAACTTTAATGTAAAGATTAATTCAACAAGAACAATAGGAAATACGCATGAAAATTTTTTTTCACTTGAATTGAAGCATGTTTACTTGACAAATATCAAGGTAAAATTACTTTTTAAATAACTTTAAAAATAAGCGGGATATGAATGATTGAAATTCCCGATTAGACAAAGAGGGTGATAGCCCTCTTGATATGTTATGTGACGTCATATTACACTTTCACCATTTAAAATACACGTAAAACTCCGTTTTTATTATTTTTGCAAGAAAGAGACAGATAATAATCTTTAAAAGCTTCCTTGATATTTGTCGGATTTTAATTTCGTTTTTAAATATTATTACAGTATTAACAGTATTTTCATATTCTGAAAATAAATGTGAAAAAAAATTTTCATGCATATTCCCTATTCTGGAAATACAAAATTTGAATTATACGTAAATATTAGTTCCATAATATTAATTTAAACAGTATTAATGTTCTTGAGTTTTTTAAAAACATACTTTTGTGAAAAATAATTGAAAAAATTTATGCTTCTTATAATGAAAAAAATATATTTGCATATTGAATTGAAGCATATGAATTATTCTGTATTTTTTTTATGTGTATAATATACACTCGTGGAGTTTGTTCCATTCCTCCCGACTCATCCTGTATATATACAATTTCTAAAAATCTTGAAAAGTATTTACCGAAACTTCCTTTCTTGTGATTCTAACAGCATTGGCATCACGACTTTGTTATTATACCATTTAAAGAGATGAACTGTTCAAATTCATATAAGTTCTATTTATTTACAAAGATGACAGACAGGATGGCATTTAAAACGTTTTAAACACAAATATTAATAACTCTTATCGAAAATACATAACATCATAATTAATTACATATAATAACAGTATATAGTAATTTATTTAATCGAAAATATATGTTCGTTATAATTACAAAAATGCTAAGAGATATCATTATACATAACGACGATACGTGTTTTAATGCTAAGACTAAGATGAATTAATCTATTTTGTCTATCATTTTATACTTTGCCGAACTTATTTGAAATAATGTAAACAAAATCAAGGACCCATTATGATGAAATTTGTGCTTCTGAACCAGGATTGTAAAATGCATTTTGTTTTAATTTATTGTCAAGTTGTCAATTCTCAAAGTTTACACTATCGCCATTGCGTTACTAGCATACAGTGTTCTTACAAATGTAAAAGCTTCTCTTCATCTTTTTGAAACTCAAACAAAATTTTTGTATATAAAGCAGTTTTAATAAGGTCAGATTTGTATTATAGGGATATTTTCAACAATCCCATCAGACCCCAAAACTGTATAATACTGGCATGAATTGAATAAACTATAATATTGACTCGGTCAACTCGCGAGGGGGCTTCGACACCTCGGCCCCAGGGGTGGCCTTCGATCATGGCTCCACGTCCTTGACCTTATCCTTAACTGTATCCTTTATAGCATGAATAGAACTAAAAAAGGGAATTTTTGGGTTTTTTCCCATTTTTGTGAGGAGTCTGCGTTGGGAAAATTAATGTTTTCCGATTTTCCCCAAGAATTGTCAAGAAGTCTAGAAATTAAAGAAAATATATATTTACCTCTTTTATACCACGACCCGTTATTGCAATAAATAAGTTTAAAAATCTAAAACCCGACTACAAAAAAAGCACAAAGTTTGAAGAGCCTTATAAATATTTCTCATAGTCGGAGACCGCGAATTGTTACAGTTTTGCTTTGTGTATCGCTTTCATCAAAATCGGATGTGTAGTTTAGGCGCTACGATAGAACATCCATAAATACAAACATACATAGCCTGCTAAAAACATAACCCCTCCTTTTGTCTTTGCCGTAGTTGGGTAAAAATAGAACGTGAATGTGGTGAAAATAGCTTTATTAATCAAGTTGAACCTACAGTTTAGTCGAATATTACACCCAGAAATTTGGAAAAAAGAAACTAAATTTGAATTCTTGACAGTTAGTCTTCTAAAATCTAAAGTGACTTTTTTTCCAATTAAAGAGCTTTCTTATCTTGTGATATTCCCTAATATCTGCAGGTATCCAGATAACATAGAAAAATTCAAATAGTAAGTTTTATAAACTTAGACATTTGAAAGATTAAAGACAATTTAATAATTTGTAATATAACTTATATGACAAGACTATATATGACAAGAAAATTTTTTCCTACATAATTGAAATAAATGTCTACAGTCTACTTAAATAAAACTCTACTTACCTTGTATGGTCTCGTTCTAGCACATACACACGTTCAACAACAAGAAATTTTTTCATAAATATGAAATCCAATTATAATTATACAAAAACTTAAGAGCATTTTTATTTTAAAACCAGTTATTAACGATTATACTACAATTACCGTTCATCATTTTCAATAGTTTTTGAAATAAATATTTAAATTACTTCTAATTGATATCTATTGGAGGTGTGTATGAGTTTAGTTAGTAAAAAATTAAAATAATTAAGTACATATTTTTTGAACTTTTGGGACTAAAATGACTTTACTCCCTCCAAATAGGTACTAAAGTAGTACTTTTTCTCTCATGGGAGAAAAAGTAGATTTTTTTTTCCCATGGGAGAAAAAGTAAATTTAATACGTACCCTAGCAAAAAAAACCAAATGAAATTTATATTTAACATGAAAAAATATGAAATAAAAAAAAATTTTTTAATAGAAATGTCATTTTGATTTTGTTGCTAGAATACGTATTAAATTTACTTTTTCTCCCATGGGGAAAAAAATCTACTTTTTCTCCCAAAAGTTCCCGAAAGTGCAAAAAATTGGATTTATACCGTGGAACTAAAGTGCCTTTAATCCCTCGAGTCGTTGACAAACTCCACTCGCGGGATTAAAAGAGTCACTTTAGTTCCATGTTCACTAATATACTACAAGTATTTTCCTGTCAAATGATAAGAAAACAATCGATCACTCTCTATTAAATATCATTTGTATACTTGGCGTCATAAGTCAGGCATCATTTCAAAATTTTATAATTGATTTTTGCCTTGTGTATTACTTTTATTTGAAACATTTTTCCGTAATCCGAATAAAAAAGGCACAAATCAATTATAAAATTTTGAAATAATAGCTCGAGTTTGACGCCATAAACTCTACGTACATGTGTTTTTAATCAACATATACATAGTGGGCCCTCCAGTTTTCAATTTCATTGGTTTTGACTTTTCGACTTTTTCCTTGTTCAAAATATCGATAAAAATCGAAATTATATTGTATAATATAGTCGATAATATAGTCTCTTGTCCTTAAATTAAATAAATTAAACGGTAAAACATTTGTACTATTGGCCACAAAAGTAGCGCTGCATTTTTCCAAATTTTATGGTTGATTTGTGCCTTATTAATTCGGTTGATAAGAAAATGTTTCACACATAAATTGTTAATGAAAAACTTTCCGAAGCCTTTTTTCAAAAACCAAATATATAAGGGACATAAATCAATTATGAAATTTAAAAAATTTTGCGGTCCTTTTGCGTTGTTGTTGATTGATTAGCAATGCGACTAGATTTTGGTTATGTACATTTAGCCACAAATGTAATGCGTATTTTTCAAATTTTTATACTTGTTTTTTGCGTCATTCCTTCGATTTTCGAAAAAATGCGTCAATAAACTGTTAATACGATTGACAGAAAATAAATAAAAATTAACAAATGTATCGAGTTTGATATAAAATGAAAGGTTTTAATTCACAGATTCCGAAAATTTGTATTTGTTTTTTACCCGATATATGTTTAAATTTGAGTATGAGTTCATGTGATTTGACCATCACTTACGGAATCATCGTCGGTACCATCATTATGGAATATTATTTTCTCATTAGGTTATTTTTTTTTATTTAGTTAGTGACCTAGTTTGTTATCGGATGATTATAATCCAAATTAAAATTTTAAAAAAAGTTTAAAACCTACAACCTGGCTTCGGAAAAAGCACGAAATAAATTTGAAGACCCCTGTAAATATTTATGGTAGTCGAAGGCCGGGAATTGTTACAGTTTTGCTTGCAGTTGTATATCGACTATGTAAACTATTTACAAGGCTCTTCAAACTTGTGCTTTTTCCGTAATCAGGTTATAGTTTTAAAACTTTTTTTTATTCTCCGAAAAAAGCTAGTACGTTTTAAACATTCAGTAAGTAAGTTGTAAACAAAACAAAAAAAAACCAACTCCTATAAAAGTATCATAATCTTGAGATATCATTTACTTAAAACATAAAAATATCAACAATTAAGTACTGTAATTACATCAATTATAGTTATTAAAGCATCTCGCATTTACTAATGCTTTTACGAAACAATGTATATTGTATAAGTAATGATAGTAGTATATACATACTTACTTCAACTGTATAGTGACGTAGACATGCATGGACCACGCCACAAATGTAGCATATGTTGTTGTTGTTCTTACTGGAAAGAGTCCTCAGCCTCCTGGATTGTTTGTTGTTAATAACATAACCGACCATGGCTTACCAGAGAAGAGAAGAGGCTGACGCACTCAACTTCTTTTACTTCTTCTTGAATCACTCTATCGGTTGTTTGTCGCTTATAACAATGTAGCCTTGAACCCAGAGCCACGGGTTTAAAACTACTCTTTCACTGTATACATGTATTAGATTTATATTCTTCAGAATATATTTATGATTTTCGATTCAAAGTTTTTATGAATTATTTTTTAAAACCTCGAAAGCAATGATACTATTCGTAAAAAAATTTAACAAACCTGTTGTCGGTTGAATCTTCTGATAACTGTGTTTTTACCTGATCTGAGGAGATATCTGGACAAATTGGAAAAATTGTTGAGGTGAGTGACACAATTTGTATCTTCTTTCGAAGGAAATGTAGGTTTTGTGTTTGGACCGTTTTTGTTTCAGACTAGAACAAAAAAATAAAAAACAAAGTTTACCGTCACTTGACTATGTCCGTGCGGTAAACTAATCGGGCTCAGCCCTGAATTAAAAAAGAAAATAATAATAATAATAGTAATGGGGTTTAACCTCCGTTTTCGAACACGACGGTCTATAACAGAGGCCACCCACATCATTATTTCAACCTTTAGTTTTTTATTAATTTTATTACTTTTTTCTTCACATTTTTATGATGTGAGTGGAGGATCAGGAATTCGTATGCAGAGAAGGAATTGGTAGGTGTGCGGCTGCAGCCACTTTGATAGGAACTATGCCGATATTCATCTGGAGTTCGTGAAGGGAAACTGCAGAAAACCTTCACAAGCATAGCTGGTTACTTTTTTCTAGTCCATACGCCGACATTTTAGTCAATCAACCGCCCCATTAATTTTTAATTGACAAACTGCCGGTGTCGGGATTTGAACTCATAACGAAGAGCGTGGGAGAATGCCAGAGGTCGTGTATTCGATTTTTTATGTCATAGAACCATCAATGATCAGCCATACTAACAATGGAAAAATAGACGCTAATTTACAAAACACAATTTATATATATATATATATATATATATATATATATATATATATATATATATATATATATATATTTGGTATGTTATGTACTTTTGTCCTTGAAAGGCTAAGTTCATTTATAAGCTAAATCGACCAAGAGGAAAAAAACAAAATTTGGAATATCTTCCTGTATATTAGTAGAATGGAAAAATACATAATGTTGTAGGAAATTAATTTTACCACAATTCACCCTCTTACACCATTTTTCTGTAAATCTATTCATCATAAATATATTTACGATTTTAATGTAATAATAATGAATATTAAAAGTATGGATAAATCATTTGATACAAATTATTCTACAAGCTATTTTCTAAAATGTCTATAAATAAAAATTTATTAGCAAAATTAAAAAAGAATTGATAAAGTAGTCGTTAGGGTTTCCCTTTCTTGTGGTTAATTATAAGACTATAGTCACTGGCTTCACATACCAGTATATTATAGATAATACATGATTATTATTAATGTCACGCAGACAGTACACCTTGAGGATGTTTTTAAAATAACGACTGTTCCATTTTATATAGGCAGTATATAAAATCATAAATAAATTTTCAAACACTGGTTCAATAATGTTTTTTTGTTACGATCGCGCATACTAATGCAATCCGGATATAAATAAAGACTTCTGACTTGTCCTATTAATGACAGTTAATTACACATAACATTGCATATGTTAATCTTTTATTTTTTTTATATAATCATTTTCCAAATATGTAGTACTTACATGATTTGTGTAACGGCTGTTCTCGTTTGAAGTTTCGTTTTACATACTAATTAATAATTTTTGTTATTAATTACTATGTTCGTTAATTTATTTTCTGGAATCTTAATCTTTCAATGTATGTTTGTATACATATGTGTGTATTTAATACCAATAAATACTCGTTATATTTTTGTTCATTCCAGAATGAGAAAGTGAATGAACAAAACTATGCATCCTGCATCATCAATTTAAACTATAAGTTTAATTTGTAAAACATTTTCCTTATTGAAATGTCAACAATTTTTGTTCAAAACATTTAATTTAAATGATTGAAGTTATCACAGATTTTGGTTATTTCAATTTGGCAATGCTTTCCCCGTGCACGCATGGTATGAATTATCACCCAGTTCGTCCCACAAAAGCAAAACACTGGTAAATTGTTTGATGTTCTTTGAAGATATAAACAGAAAGGAACTTTGGGATCAACCCTACATATGTCGACTTAACCACCAAAAACACTTTCCAATGGTCATTGTGTCGTAAAATCCTTGAAAAACGTCATTTTAGTTCACACATAGTAGACGTACAAATGAATGATCGGTTTGGAATTATTTCCAGTTCACGTCGTTTATGGAGCTTTGACCAAAATTTTGTGAAAACTTTGTGTATTCACATTTGCAGAAACGAAAAAAATGTATTCTTAAATCTATGAGAATTAACAGAAAGGTGTGGAAAGAACTTTAGCGTTTTCAGAAAAACTTACAGCGGTCTTAATATATTTGTTCTTTCTATGTTTATTCTGTGGAACTCCGTCGTACCTTGATGGGTTTGAACAAATTATAATAATTTCCAAACTGATTATATTTTTAGAGGTGACCTTCGGCCTTGGTTCCGCGTCACAGAAAATAATATTGCATGAATTGTAAACAGAGTTTTTGCGGAATGATTTTCCGATTTTCAGGGGGGTTGCAAAAAAAAAATTGAAGTTTTCCTATTTTTCCCGTCGGTTTCAAGCAATTTCGCGTCGAATGCAAAAGACCACATCTTTCTAGCATGTCTATAAGTGCCTTAGAATTTGTATAAATGAGTGAGGCAGCTTCACTTAGGGATATATATTATATGTAGATTCATTTTATTCGATAATAATTTATTTTTAATTATCGTGTGGGATGTTTCAATCTTAGCGATTTCACAGTTTTGAAATGGTCACTAAAATTGAAACATGTTACATATGCATTAAAAAAATTTGTATGAAATAAAAGTTGATTAGCAAAATATATAAACAATAATAATAATTTTTTCAAACTCATCTTGTGATGTTTTCTCAAGTCAAGTATCAGAGATTGCAAGAAATTTTACTTAAATGAAAATGAGGAGAGTGGAATCAAATGTATTTTTATATCACCTTGAAGTTTGTTATACTGGGTAGAAAGTATCGATAATGAATCTGAGGATTGAATAATCATATGAATAATCATGTATAAATGATACAGTGTGTATATATTAAATAAAATGTATATATGTGTATAAACGTTGTTTCGTATGATGTGGTGAATACAATATGTTGGTTGGGTCGCGTTTACTTACAACTGACGGACAAATCACATAAAGACAGATTAAAAAAAGACGGACATGTACATACACACACATATGTTTGGACTATAAATTGGGCCGTTATAAAATACTAGCAAACCAAGTTTTATAGTAAAAACAAGTGAGATATTAAATATATATATGAGTGAGACATGATGACTAGAGAACTTAGTTCAGAAGACGGACGAACGAACGATGTGATGGTTGTTTTGACGTTATTGCTTATTGCAGTATTAAAAGTTGATAAAAAATGTTTAACTGTCACTGAACTATCGTATCGTTCTGAAGGCCATTTTATTTCATCTATCTATACTTAAACTTAAGTTACATGTTGTTTTGCCATTCTGCTGTTTGACTTTGATTCTTAATAATTTTACACAATTAAAGTTAAGCTAATCTTGTTTCACATACAGGGGCACTTACAAAGTAGCATAAAAATAACAAAACAAAAACAGAAATGTCAAAACTGAGTTATGTTAAATTACCCCGATTTAATACTGTGTGTAGCGTTTATTTTTCCACGCATAAATGTATAAAACTATCACTGTTTAATACACCAAAGTGTTCCATGTATGTTTCAGCAATATAAAAATAATTCCAGATGTTTCAGATCAGCCAAAAAAATGTGTTCTTTAATTAAAATATGATTTCAAGGTCATTAACAATTCAAATCTCGCATGTCTCTTCCTCGTAACAAAAATTAGATAAACGGTTAACATAACAAAAATTAAATATAAAAAAACAATATTTTTCAAAGATTGAATGTACCTATTTAGGCCATAAAAATAGTCCCAATCCCTAGATATGTATGATTTTTCATATCAAGCATTTGATGTCAAAAGATGTTATCAATGTTCAGACATATTACTTAAATGTCGAAGTAAGTAAACGCTAGTTGCTTCCGTTGGTATAATATAACCGAAAGGCAACCATACTAACAATGGAAATAAATAGACGCTAGTTTACAAAAAACAATTTCATAAAAATAGTGTTATTTTTTAAAAAAATTATAGGAAAATATAACTGGTGAGAATATTTATAATGAACAACTATTCACCGAAGTAGTTTTTCGAAAATCGAATGAAAAATGGTACTTTTTTGGACACGTCTACTACGTAAAAACTGATAATGTTTTCATGTATTAGTTAAAACATAACTGAAATTATTACTTAAGGGAATTAAAAAATAAAAAATAGTAATGTATATATTACGAAACGGTTTATTAATTATAATCATTATTTATTTATTACAATTCTTCGTATTGTGATTATCAAAATGTACTTATGACAGCAAAAAAATTGAATCTATTTTAGTATCAATTAAATTGATTTTGTTTCTTTTGTGTCAAAAAAAATCAGATATTATGCATTTTTTAAAACCTTTATTGTTTTTTTTCAATTTATGTTATTGGAGCTACCATACTTCTGAAAGTATTTTACAAAAATTTCCACAGTCGTTAGTTAAATTTGGGAAAGGGAGAATTAAACTTATTTATTTCTCCCTTGATATTTATAAAATGGAAATAAATGGAATCACCTTCTACAAAAATTACCTTGACGTCGAATTTGAACTTCCCCTTCAAAATTATTTGAAGGTGAATTTTTTTTCAAATGCGAACTTTTGTTTCTGACTTCAAATTCTGAAAGGGCGGAACAGGTTACATACTAACATCGTAGAATGATCAAATCAAAAAGAATTTTAGTGGGAGTAACTTGAATTAAAGTTGTTGGAGTCAAATAGTCAGCATTCATTTCATGAAGAATAGATATATTAGGAGAGCGAACGTAATGTTAAAAAAACGGTCAAGAATTGGTGTAACTATCTTTTATCAGTAGAGGTCACTGGTCTCAGTGCCGTACGGAATTTAAATGTTTAAATGTAGGCGCCAAGAAATCACTTCCATTCAGTTAATAAGAAGTCTTAGTTTTATAGATAATAAAAAATTGTTTTCGATTATCAAGTAATAATTAAATAAATATTAATAATAGAGAATTCTTAATAATTGCAATAAATTAAAAGATGAAGAATCATAGTGATAATTTTGCAATTAATAATAATAATATACAATATATGTTTACAACTGACATATATTAGATAAAGAAAGAAGATAACAAAACCGGTAATTACAGACCATATTCCTTTCGTAAATGCAGACACGCATTCCTAACCTTAAACAACCTTTCACTCATAGATATATAGCAGTATATCTATGCTTTCCCTGTACAACATCGTCCCATTTTTTCACATTTATAAAATTAAACAATTGTTATACTTACAATTTTTATTTGTAAGATGTGATAACCGTTGATTTTAATATGTAATAATAATAATAATTCCGTACGGGTAGATTCGCACTGCCGCTAGTGGCGAAAATAATAACTATGATCTCTACACGTTTTTGAGGACACAAAAACAGACGAATTGCCTATGTCGTTCAATCTCCTAATATATCTATTCTTCATGATTCATTTATTCGAAGGTGAATTAATGCTTTGATATAAGGACCCCTTAATTGTTTACTTATATCCAATCAAATTCAATATATATGAACCAGTAAGTCTCCTTCTCAGCGTATATTACTGATTACATACAGTATGTTAATATTATTAATGTTTCAACTGGTTTAATTTTTTTGAACGTGAGTGTACATTATTCCTGTCTGATTTGATCTTTACATGATCTCTAAATGTCATTTGTATGTAATTTTGACCCGTGACGTGAATATGTATTAGAAAGGGGGTTTAGGGGGAGGGGAAAACACAAAATTTGTCTATCTCCCTTAATATTTGAAAAATCGAAAAATTTGTCAGGAGTTAAGTTGTAGGTAATAAGTTTTACTGTAAGTTTGTTTCTTATCATTTTTCTGTTACACTTATATTTACCGAAATATTTAAAATTAAAGATTGCAAGTTAAAATTCTAAATATCTCTGTTCACATTCGAGTTTGAGAAAAATGATCAAGTAATCCTTATACTTTTTCGATTATTCTAATATTAAGAGAGATATTTAATATTTGGTGTTTGTTTGACACGAATACATAAAATATATTTTTTTGTAAAAAATTTTGACTGTCGTTTCCATAGTAACTATAAACTATAATCATTATACCGCTTTTTTTATATTATATTTCATTCTGATCACACTAAAATTATGACCGCTAGAGGGTGATTTATGTATTCTAAGGAAATTCGCTAAGTTGACGCAGCTCCTGCGTAACGAATTTTTACTGATTACCTTAATGTTTTTTCGCACTAAGTGTACATACAAGATGATATTCATTCTCATAAAATATGGAGCAATATATACACACAAACATGTAACTGCTGTTATATACTCGTATATATATTCATATATTATTATAGTTATTTAACCACATCTTAAATCATGTTAATTTTGATAAATATTAAAGATAAGGTCTTCTTTTCTTTTGGAGGCATATCCAGTAGCTGCTTTTATATATGAATATAACGTTCATTGTGCCGGCGCAATTCAGATGATAACTCTCTGCAGCTGGTCGCGGTGTTCATATCTGCCTCTCTTTCAGCCAATTTAAGTTTACTTTGTTTCTTTGGAGATAATCTACCCACATTTTGATAGTTTTTATCTTCTCTTTTTATTATTTAATTTTATTTCATGTACATATTAGACCATACCCATATTGTTCATGCATGGATATTAATATATATTTATAATAGGTCTAAATGATTTTTAAAATTTTTTAAAATTAATTAGATGAAATAAAAAATTATTTTGGTTTGAAAAAATGTATAATCAATATAGAAATGAACATTAAAAACAAGAATGCTTTAATTAAATACTAATATGAAAAATTTAACTCGTCAACCAGGAATCGAACCTCGGGCCTCTGGATATCTAGACCAGCGTGCTAACGGCTACACCAAAGACGACTCTGACGTAAGAGTCTACTTTTTCATATAATTCTTTTTTTTTTTTGACAGTATTATTTCTGCCGAATTTATTATTCATATATATTTATTTGTGTATACTTAAGCGTCAACAATACATGTTTGTCCAAATTCCATTTAGGTTACGTAAGACAAATTCTAGAAGACTATCGTATACTTTATTGAATTTTAATTAAATACTGATATGAAAAAATTAACTAGTCAATCAGGAATCGTACTTCGGGCCTCTGGATATCTAGTCCAGCATGCTAACCGCTACACCAAAGACGACTCTGACGTATGAGCCAACTTTTTCATAGTCTTATTTTTATTTTGACAGTATTATTTCTTACGTAACATAAATACACAAATAAATATATAAAGAATGTTTTATTTTATTGTTTAAAAAACGATTTTATTCATAAAAGTTTTTATAACAAAAATATGAACAAATTCTTCGTCATATACAACAGCGTGTATTCGTTTAGGCGTCATAAATACGTGTACTCGTCAGTTGACATAAATATTCAATATGTTGGATGAAAATAGGTTAGTTGTTTTTCAAGCAATATACAGAGTGAGTCGAAGCAAGTGGATAATAGTACACACCTCCACTTCCTTCCACGATTCTCCCATTTTTCTACAAGCTCCAATATAATACAATACATTATAACAAAACGAATACCACCCAAAGACATGATATATACCACAACCAAAACACTCAAATAAATGTGCGCACAAAAATAAAGCAGGCAGGCTCCTTTCCAAATTCAAAATAATCAATTCCCATACGTAAGCCACGGATGGGCAAAAAATATTTAGTTTGAAAGATTATAAAAACATAATACTTGTTAAATACTTGTTAACATAATACTTGTTAAAAACAATAACAGATTTTTATTATCCAGGGTAGAATCTAGAAATTACACGGGGGGCGCATATATACAAATATGATATATTATATATGGTACGTTGTATCTTAAGGAACAAAGTTAAATTTTATAACAATTAAAAGAATAAAATAACATCATATTACAAAAAATTAATAATATACTTTAATTTTATAATCAATTCAAAGTCAAGTTTTTGTTGTTTTTCTTTAGAGGTATTTCTGAGCTGATTGCGTTTTGAGGTTTTATGGTTGCACAGGGTTTCTCACAGACTAGGACGCTAAATTATTTAAATTTCAAATAGCCAACAAGGTTTTTCAAGTAGTCAATCAAATCGGCCAATAACCAGAATTTTCAGTTTAACAACCACAAAAGCTCTTGTTAAAATATTCGCCTGAAATGTCGGCTTTCTTCATTATATATCTTTAAAAAATTACTCATGTAAAAAAACTTATATAATAAACTCAATCAACATATTTTAAGTGAGAGAATTACATATTTTGACTTTATAGATATACTGCACTTTATATATTTTTACGATTGTTATAAATTGGTATTACCCATACACAAGAAGCTATTAAAGATTGTGTTTTTTCATCAAAACTATCAAAATAGATTTTTTTAAATTAAATAATAAAAAAATATTATTATAGCATAAATTACATATGATAAAAATACACAGAAATATAAAAAAATTAATGTAGCACATCTTTGAGTAAAATAAAATAAATTTAATTTAATTACCAATAATTTTTTTTCTCTCTAATTTAACGAATTAAATAAATATAAAATCTAATCTTCATGTAATCTCACGTATTTTACATTAACTTAAATTGACCTAACATTATTTTAAAAAACCTAATCCCACATAATTTACTTAAAAATTTATTTATTATTACATTTATTATAATTTTTTTTCTGGGTTGTAATTAATACATTCAAAAACCAAAATAAAAAATAAAATAAATAAATAAAAACATTTTAACTATAAATATATTATTCTAAAATTACATATAATTTTAAAATCATTTTTAAGGTTGCTCGATTTGAATCTTTAAACAAAATTAAATTGTTATTAAATAAAACAAATATTTGAAATTTTCGTAAAGTTACTTTATTTGAATGAATTTTCATTTCTATTCCTGAAGAAGGAACTGTGTTCCAAAATTAGTCAAATTTTCATTTCATTTTTATTTCTGAAGAAAAAACTGTGGCCCGAAACTAGTCATATAAAGTTATTTTACGAAAATTTCAAATATTTATTTTATAATTATATTGGATTTTCGTCAAGTATCGACCCATTCAATACAAAATTAAAATAAATTGACATAACAACAAATTTCTAATCAATATAATAAAAAGGTCCGCTGATAAACCATAAATATTGATGTGAACAATTCCGCGCAATTATTCCAAAGCAATTTGTTTATGGTTCAAATCGGATATTTTTTAGCAGGCTCATACTGAGTTTATTAAAAAAATCTTTAAGAAACAAATTAATTTTAAAAAGAGGGGTTTGTCTTTTAATTTTTCTCTTATCGTTTCAAAAAAAGATATTTTCTCCCCTGGCGAGGCGAAGCACGGTCAGATTTTTGCTGATTCCCGAACTGGGTCATATTTTTTAACTCTAGAACAAACATACAAAATTGCAGCGTGTTATCTCTTTTCGTTTTTGAGTTTCCGTGGACATGCGGAAACGAATTAATTAGATTAATTTTATGAACATCTATACCAAAAGTTTATTTTTGCGATCAATATTTTCAACCGTTACAAAGTCGGGACTAAAGTTAAAATACCGTCGTGCTGTATAATACCAGTCCAAGTGGCCGAGCGGTCTAAGGCGTTATGTATGCGCAGTATGCCTACTTGGAAACTGGGAGGTTATGGGTTCGAATCCCGATATCGGCAGTTTGTCAATTATTAAGAAAAATAAAGAAGGGCGGTTAATTGCTTAACTGTCGACGTATGGACAAGAACGAAGTAACCGGCTATGCTTGAGAAGGTTTTCTGCAGTTTCCTTCACGAACTCCAGATGAATATCGGCATAGTTCCTATCTTAGTGGGCTGCAGCCGCATATCCTTCCAATTCCTAGCCTATACATAAAAATTACTTCCACTCACATCCTCACATCCTTAAGCTTCTCAATGGACCTTTTGGGCTAAGTATAGCCCGTCCAGGGCAGCCTTTCCAATCTATACATTTACGGTATATGTTATATATACCGTGTATAAAACTATACTAAACTTTACTAAATAACTATACTAAAAACTTTTATTCGAAGCATTTTTCTGAATCCAAACAAATAAGGCACAAATCAAGTATAGAATTTTGAAATAATAGCTCGACCTTTGACGCTTTTTGTGCGTCGATTTTACTGCTTAATTTTATAGAGATTTTGTATGTTTTCGTTATTGATCGACTAACCTTATATTTAAAAAAAAAGAAGAAGATTTTATTGCTTCATTTTTCCTTTAGTGAATTTATTGAACAATAATTATAGTTGCAGAAGTTACTAGTTGGCAAATATGAACTACATGTATATGTATGTGTGTGGTAGGTAATCATGGAAGAAGCCTCTATTAGTAATTGCAGTACCTCTGAAACCAACATTGTTATTATCTGCCCACATCTATCGCCGTGATGTTCTGTTAAGCTTTGTACTTTTTTATTCAATATTTCTGTAATGCAATATAAAATTTGAAAAGTGTGAGAATTTTAGACTCGGTATGCGAGGATGATAGCTTACCCGACCGAGGTGTGGCGAGGTTGATATTTAAAATAGCGAGGCGAGACGAGGTGATACCAAAACCTAGCCTCGCCTCGTGCCTCGTGAAACACTAATAAATTTGTTGTGTAGCGTTTCTAGAACTTAGACTTTAATATTTAGACGCCTGCCTTGTGCAAAACATATGATCCTTGGTTACACTTCGCAACCACTAACTTTGAAGTGTAAATTGTAATTGGATTGAAGTTTAAAATTTGTAAGTAATCATTGTTATTAAATTAAGTTTTACACGAATACACCAGATATCTTGATATATTTTAACAAATTCACGTGCCGAATTTTTGTAGGATTTTATAGAAATTCTGTAAAAAGCATTTTTGGTTTGTACTTAAAAACTAATATCTTGTTTTTCACAGCAAATTTGAATAACTTGTCTAAAATTTAGTGTTTATGAAATTTCATCAAAATCAGATAAAATAAATTCGAGATAGGCCTCCGGTATGACGTCACCACACTCAAAAAATCAATTTTCTCAATCACAGCCAAATTTTGACCGATTTTAATGAAATTTTTTTGTACCGACTATTTTTGAGATATTTGTTCCATTTTTAGGATAAATAATTGTCTAGTGTTTATTGATGTTGAGTTAAAAAGTATATGTTCAGATTATCTCAAAAATTAGAAGAGATATTTTGATTTTTCGACCAAAATTGGGGTACCTGACTAACTTCAGTTTTATCGCGTTTATCGCTTTTGAGATACAAGATATACGAGAAGACATATGCTGGCCATAGAAAAAATAATAGAGATATCTAGGTTTTTCATGTAAAATGGAATAAAAAAACTGCTTAAGACCAAAACCAATTTTTTTTTGGTGACGTCATATTCTAAATATCACAGCCAAATTTTCTACTACTAACAAATGATTTGAAGTAAACAACCATAATATATTCGTATTAGTTTATTAATAATAATTAGAAAAGGTTAAAGGTTTAATTTCAAAATTAATCATTCTTTAATTATAGAAATTTTTATGTGTTTTCAAATACGGGGTTAGTAATTTTATGATATTTTTGAAAAGTAATTTGAGAAAATAATAACAAGACGAAAAACGGATAACATGGAGGTACTTGTGGTTTTTAACTTATTTTTGTTCTCTTTTTAATATCAGATTTAAGACATGTACAAATTTTCATAATAAAAATTTGTCAAAAATTCAGAAGCATCCAGTCATATCTTATTTGAAATATCCAATAATATATATTTAATGACTTACATACACAAATTCTAACCCACTTCTAGACATGCTAGAATGATGCTGTTTTTTGCATTATGTCAAGGACGCGAGGTCAAGGCCGAAGGTTGCCCCGAGTTCAAGGTAGCGGGGCTCTCTTTCGAGTAAAGCAAGTACTTATAATCCAGTCAAACTAACCAAAATAAAAATTGGCATAGAACTGAAAATTGGTACGGCTCTTAAATACACTATTTCAAATGATGTATTAAAAGTTCCTACCGATCCTACTTCTGCTAAAAATAAAAAATAATTTATGTTCAGATTCGTAGTTAGTGATATTGCATATATAATCTCTGAAATCAAAACATTGGATTCCAACCATATATATGTAGCTACTTCAAAAATCAACTCGAATCAAATTTTTGAATAGATTTTCGTTATTTATGGATCAAAATGGTCTAAAAACATACTAATTTTTTTCGAATTTTTATTTTATTTTTTTAAGGGGCAGAAAAAGTAAAAAAAATTCGTTACGCAGGAGCTGCGTCAACTTAGCGAATAGCTTTAGAATACATAAATCACTATCTAGCCGTCACAATTTTAGTCTGATTAAAATGAAATGTCGTATCTGATATGATTTTGGTATTTGAAAGTTCAATTTTAAAAATAAATGGAATAGGTTAAGGGTGAAGTGGGACATAGAGAACACAAAACTTAAAATGTCCTAATATTAAAAAAACCGTACAGCTTTCGGTTTTTTTAATATTAAGGAGTAAAGTTGTAGAAAATCATGTTTGCTACAATTCAATGTATGGTATGTATGTATGTATTATGTGTCTGTATTCGCACTAGCGGTCACAGTTTTAATTCGATTTGAATGAAATTGGGTATTTAAGGTGCTTTTGGTATTTGAACGGTCGAGTTTGTTAATAAGCAAAATTGGACTAGGGAAAACGGGTTTAGGGGGAGGGGGAACACAAAATTTGGTATGTCTGTCTTAATGTTGGATAATTAATTTAACTATTTTGCCACTTTATTTTTTCTGTTACCCTAATATTAACAGAAATATTTACGAATTAAAATTGAAAGTTAAATTCCTAACTAATCTCTACACATTAGAGTTTGAAAAAAAATGATCAGGTAATGAATTGTAGCAAACATGATTTTCTACAACTTTACTCCTTATACAGCTTTCGATTTTTTTAATATTAGGAGACTTTGATTGATTAAAATTTTGACTTTGGTACGAGACCAATAGCTAGCTCTATTTCCTTTCAGGAAATTAGCTAAAATGAAGAAAAATTTGTATCTCTGATTTTATTAAAAATAATGTCTCGTATGGGTTCTATAAAACTTATATATACAAACTCATAACCTAAAAAAAGGAATTTTGTATATTTTAGCTCGATTTCAAAACTGTACCAAAAGAAAATTTATTAAATTTTCTGCGTATATAGGAATCAATACATACATATAATTAGTACCTACACGTCAATCTAAACTCTTTCTATTCATATATCGGCCCCTTCATCACGCCACTGTATTGGTACACTACGTGCTTTACATAAAAAAAAATCTGTATAAGTAGGCAAATAAATAAAACGTGTATATACGTGTATATACCACCTATATGTATGCACAAAAAAAAGCTACGTGCCTATGTATTTCGAATACTTGGATACTAATATATAATGCGCTAAAAACACACCTTAACATTGGAGTGAGCCAACAAATAATAATATTTTTGAAATAAATTAGAATAATAATAATAATAATAATAATATTCATTTGAATGCATATAAAAATGCATAAATTGTAAATGTAAAATAATAAAACATAAATAAATATACAATAAATGATAATACGTGTATATGTTGTTGTATGTATGTATAATATCTTACTTGTTGCTTGATGAATGGTAAAGAACATTTGAATGCAAAACTATTAGTTATTATTAAATAATATTGTATATATTCAAATTAGATAAAGATAGAATGATATATAGGTACAATGGTTGCTTAGATTTCATGGATACAATAATAATAATAATATACATCATTTGTTTATTAAGTATTCAAATTAATTGCAAATGAATATTATATTAATCGTCAAATAAATCTAAATATATTTAGAGATCATTCCAAAAACAATGAGCCACTGTCAAAATAATCGGACGAACAAGACCCGAGTGACAAAATGATTCTAGAAATATGTTAAATATTATAAATTAGATATTTTTTATCTAACTAGTTTATACCCGCGGCTTCGATCTTGTTTTGTTTGTTATATGTCCGGCTCCCGTCATTTTAAGACTAAAATTCCCAGTAGTAGTAATTTCCCACTGCTTACACTACTTCAAATATTTATCGCTCCCATCGTTTCTACTACTTGATATGTTTATTGACTCTTCCACCAAATGTTTTTTTGAGGTAATGTTTTCGAATTATAACTCTCGTAGCGAGTTTTTAAGTCTAATCATGAGCTTTTAAATAAAAAAAGTTTCATAAATATTGCTCCACAAGTTTTTGGGTGATACTCTGGACCAGTGATTCTCAACCCATTTTTTGTCGCGGCACACTTTTAACGATATCAAAATTTGACAGCACACAAAGAAAAAGATAAGTTTAAAAGTTGTTTACTTATCTATAATACACTGTGTAAAATAGTTTATGATAATAATTTTGAATGTAAAATAAAATAATATGTACTACAAAAACTACAGTACGTTTATTAAGGGATTAATTACAAGTTAATGAAAAGAATACTTTTAATGAGAAATTTGAGTTTGATGTTTTTTGCTAATCATTTATATTTGGTCGTAAAAATGACAATGCTACTCTCATATCGTCTTCTACATTTAACAGTCTCGATTTTTTTTTTCGTTTTTATGTTGGTTAATACTTTACTAAATACATTTCTAAAATTTGGCGGCACACTGTAAAAATTTAGTGGTAAAAGTGCCGCGCAACAGTGGTTGAGAATCACCGCTCTAGACTCTAGAGATTATAATTTTCACATGTAATATCTGAAAAAGTCGTGGAAATGTTGTGGTTTTTACATAACTGAACTTTATAAATATGGTGTTTTCATCTATATCTAGAAGTTAATTAAGATAACTTTTTCATTAAAATGTCATATACTTTATACGAGGGAGGGGACATAGGAGCAGAAGAAAACAAAAACAATTTTTAGATCTATTTAATTTTGATACCGAAATAAAAAATTTTAAACTGTTTAAAGTCATTCTTTCCAGAAATTCATTTAAGATTATAAAAACATCAAGTAACCATTGTATATTGTATTATTCATTATTGGTATGGGTATTGTATTTAAATTGCAAATATTTCTGGAAATATTAGAGTTACAGAATATATGGAGGTAATGAACTGTATTAAAATTAATTTACTACAACTTTACTTATTATAAATTTTTCCATTTCACTAATATTAAGAAAGAAATTTAAGATTTTAGATATTAAATTTAAATTGCAAATATTTCTGTAAATATTAGAGTTACAGAAAATATGATCAAGTATTGAATTGTAGTAAAATTGATTGAATTGTAGTAGCCGATTTTACCCACTAACCAACTTGACTTTTCAAAACGCACGTCATACATCAATTCGATCAACCATATCATCATATCATTCCGATCAACCAAAACTAGCGGCCTCCAGTGTGCATACAGACCCATCAAGACATATCAAGGGCAAATAAATTCGTAAACCAAAAAGCCGCAGAGTCAAACCGCAATTGTGTCACATGTATATTCACAGGTCAAAAACCCAACAAATACTTAGATGCCCGACTTTTTTACATATAAAATTATAATTTCTGGAGCATCACGCGAAGTTTTGATGAAACTTTATTTGTTTAAAAGCTCATGATTAGACTCGCTATGAAGATATAACTCGAAAATTTTAGCCCAAATAGAAATTTGGTGTAAGTGTCGATCACCGTCACTAAAAATCATATATATATATATATATATATAGATATATATATATATATATATATATATATATATATATATATATATATATATTTATATAAATTATACATATGCATTTGTCATTTTTAGTGACGGTGATCGACACTTCCATATATATTCTATATATTAGTTTGGAGATGGCCGATTGAGGAAGAGAACGGGTGTGCAAAGTTTTCCCAGTAATTGGTTTCCTTGTTGCATTATCGATATGTCTTCTTGGTGGGTGGATAGAATTTTTTCGTTGTTTCGGTGTGCTAACTGACGATAGGTATTCGATTTAATGAAATTGCCATAATATTTGGTTGTTAAATATATTTTGTTGTTGCCATGAAAACTAATATTAAATTTAATTAAAGGAAGCTTTCTGTTTCTTATAAACGTTAAATTTTTTGTTTTTCAAATAAATAAATAAATAAATAAATAAACGCTTTTAAAAGTATGTATTTCATACTAATGACTAATGAAATTGTTAATTGCATATGCGTTAATCACTTGGTATTGATGATTTCTATGAGAATATTATTATGATTTATTTTCCACACAAAAGTAATACACGCTTTTACAATTAACTTTATAATTATTTTTTGTTTTTGATGCATAAATGACAGATAAAAACGAGCATTTTAGTTTTTGAATTTATACTTCTTTTAGTATGTTATGAGAATTCGATCAGAGTGTATTTTCAGCATGTGATGAATCGCTGATAGAACATTCGACTGATGTACCACGCGCTCGATCGATGTAACACGGATCTATCCTGCTTGATTGCACATTATTTGAGAGACATTCTGTAAAAAATGTGTCATAGAGTATATATATTATATTATCAAATGATAATTAGTGAGAACTCTAGGTTTTTGAAATAAAATTTCAAATTCGCCCCAATACCAAGATCAGTTTTTGTATTATAAATACGTATTTCGACTTCAAAGTAGTCATCCTCAGTATAAATTACCTAGTCGTAATTAACTCTTTGACAACTAAAAAATAAATAGGCAAAATCAAAAATTATAACAAAATTAAACAAAAATATAATAAAATAAATTTTATTAAAATTATTCTTGAACATTATATTATCGAATGATAATTAGTGAGAACTCTAGGTTTTTGTAGTGGTAATTTACTCTTTGACAATTAGAAATAGATAGAAAGTCGAGATCAATAGACAAAAATAAATATGAATAGAAAATTAACTCAATTAAAATATACTAGATTTAAAATATAATAAATTTTAAATTATGTTGAAATTACTGTTGTTAAAATTTTTCCTTTACATTTATTCCTGTTAACTTTACTCTTATTAAAATTACTCTTATAATGTCTCAGGATATGTTACTTGTAGCTAATTTAGTGACAGTTTCAAGACTACTTTGTTGTCGAAATACGTATTTATAATACAAAAACTGATCTAAGTATTGGGGCAAATTTGAAATTTTATCTAGAGCACGGTAGTGCGCAAGGCCGAGTTTTAAGGGACACTTTGGACTTCTCACTACAGTGCTATATCTTATCGTTAATTTAGGCTCATTTCTTGGGTGCTGTATCTTTTGAACGGAAAGAGCTACAGGGTTGATATTTCGAATGTAGATACTTTACGGAATTATAAGAACCAATGTTTTCAATCAATGTTAACGAATTAACCGTTAAAAAGTTATTTCACTTCAAAAACGCAAAATTCGCGGGAACGCCCACAATTCTTGGTAACTAATAGATCAAAATTATGAGCTACTTCCAGATATGCTGTAAAATTGATATTGGGCATGTAGATAGCTGTAGTACCCAAACCGACGGGAAAATTGCGAAAACTGGAAATTTGTATCGGAAAAGTGGAAAATTTAACATTTTTTTGTTTTAAGACTAGTTCAACGCAAACTACCATGTAGAAATCGATATATATCATATATACCTTAATTAATTTTTATACCATATAGAAATAGACATTGCAATTTGAATACAGCAGTATGCATTGATTTTAAAAGTTTTTAACTTTTTGATTATATTTTACATTGATACATTGATCAATTATTATTTATTACTAGCATTGCCCGTTGCAGCTTCGTCTGCAGAAATTTTTTAAAGCTCTTATAACCAAGCCCTTATGCTATAATGATGCAGTTTTTTGTATTCGACGTAAATGCTTCAATCTGACGAGAAAAATCAGTAAACTTCAATTTTTTCAGTGCAACCCCTCGGAAAATTGGAAAAACATCCTCCAAAATTATGTTTTTCTGTTCTATAAATGCTATAAAGTTTGAATTTTCACTAATCGACCCGAAATAACGTCAAAATTAACAGAATATTTTGAAAAATTTCATTACCTACATCGCAACCACACCGAAAATGGGAAAAACATCCCTAAAACTTACCTCTTTACTTCTATTCATGATAGAAAGATCGGTTTTTTTCCATCACAACTCTTCGAACTTGGTAAAAACACCCCCAAAACCAACCTTTTTGTTCTATACATACAACAAGATGCAGTTTTTTGCAATCGACGCTTAATAGCTACAAATTAGGAAGTTATTTCGAAAAACTTAATATTTTTTTTTGCAAACTCCCGAAAAATTGAAAAAACACCCCCCAAAATTACGTTTTTCAGTTCTATATATGATGAAATGATGGAATTTTGACCAATCGACCCGAAATAAAGTCAAGTTAACAGAACACTTTGAAAAATTTTTTTACCTATAACGCAAACCTCCGAAAATGGGAAAAACACCCCTTAAACTGCCTTAAGGCATTTTGATCAGACTAAAAATATGACCGCTAGAGAGTGATTTATGTATTCTAAGGAAATTCGCTAAGTTGACGCAGCTCCTGCGTAACGAATTTTTTTTTGTGAAGTGGAGCCAACGGGTCAAGTCATTTCTTTAAAGACTATAACGTTGATAATCAATTATCTGTAATAAACGATTAGTTTAGAAGTCATAATCGAAACAAATCAAATAACATCTTATATATACTAAATTTTATATAGTTATTTTAATAAAAAATATATCACTCTTATTTCACATTAATTTGTGGCGTTTTAATAAAAGGCCTATGATATATGATCGATGAATATTATTATAATAATCCGATTTATAAAATTTATGCTTTCTTTTCAGTTTTCTTTGGCAATAACACTGCTTGAATATTTGGTAATATACCGCCTTGAGCCATTGTTACAAATGATAACAATTTATTTAATTCTTCATCATTACGAATTGCTAATTGAAAATAAACTTGTTTATTTATAAACAACTTGTTTACTTAAAAATAGTTACATTGTAACAATACAATAAAACAATCAATGTTTTCTATTTGGAGTATTAAAACATACTGATATATTATTTATAATACAAAACGTCTTAGAATCTATAGTACCTAGCCTAAGCTTTACCTATAATATGTCATCTTATTAAATAAATACATCGAAATCTATAAACATTTTACATCGTTTCTTAAATGGAAAAATCTTATAAAAAACCATTGATATCTAAAATTAACCTAAGTTGGACGGATAAGCCGTCCCTAAAACTAGACCTTAAAGAAAATATTTACAATTTAGATTACACCGAATCAGTGGTAATCGACATCATGTGGCATGCGGTATCGTTTCCTGAAAAGCAACGTACGCGGGTCAAATTGGCCCAGTTCATTGATTACCGGGAAAGGATTTTTGCGGGATGATTGGAAATAGGATTTCGAAATGGTTTGGATGAAGATTTGGATTGTGGGGTGCCCAGTTTCTCTGTGGAGTGCTTCAGTCGAGTATCGAAGAGGGACTTTCAAAATCGTCCGAAGACAACGATTTTGAAATTTTTGCATTTTCGCAAGCTGCGATGGTGCAGCGTTCGACCAGATTGGTGCAGCGTACGTGAGTACGGGCCGGATACATGACTTGAAAAGTCGATGTTTCAGACGTTCGTCCAGCCTACTCCTAGCGTTGAGTAGTGGGTACAACCCAGCAAAGGATGCGTTTCCAAGAGCAAGACGTTTTTTAACGTTCTGCGTCCAATTCAACTGCCTTTGAAGGGTTACTCCCAGGTATTCAACACTTTGAGTCTGTTGGATTTCAGTGTTAAACATCTTCAATTCAAGTGGGTAAGAAGAAAATTTATTCTTCTTTGTGAACAAAACGGACTGAGTCTTCGTAGGATTAATTTTGATTTTCCACTTCTTGAAATAGCTTTCAAGCGTGGATAGGCGGGATTGGAGGCAGCTCGAGATAAGTTTCGGCTGCCAGGAAGTACAGTAGAGTGCTGTGTCGTCAGCGAAGAGGGCCGTTTCGGTTGCTCGATCCTTCGGGATGTCGTTTATAAAATATAAGAAGAGGCGGGGTCCAAGCACGGAGCCTTGAGGTACACCAGCCTTGACACAATATTGGTTCGATGTGCTTTGTTGGAGATGAATTCGGGATTTTCGGTTCGATAAGTAGGAAATCAGGAATTTCAGGATGTAGGTAGGTATGTTGAATTTGGAAACTTTGTGGATGAGTCCATCGTGCCAAACCGTATCGAAAGCCTTTTCGATGTCCAAAAGGACCATGCCTGTGGATTTATTCCAGTTAAATCCAGAAGAAATATGGTCAGTGAGCCGGTGAAGCTGACTCACTGTTGAGTGGTTCGATCTGAAACCAAACTGTTGGGGAATTAGTTGTCCGTGGATATTTTCATGCGACTGCAGCCGGTTCAAAACTACTTTCTCCATGACCTTGCTGAGAGATGGCAGCAAGCTGATGGGTCGGTAACTTGAAGGCAACTTGAGTTGTTTTCCCGGTTTCGGAAGGGCTAGCACTTTGGCAGCCTTCCAAATGTCAGGAAAATAACCAAGTCTCAAGCACGCAGTATAGATATAACTGAGCTGAACAACCGTCTTCCGAGGAAGATAACGGAGAACAACATTAGTTATTCCATCATCACCGGGAGCCTTCCTACACTTAAGTTTCCTTAAAATGTTTGAAACCTCCTGAGGTGACACGCATTCGACATCGATTGGGTTAATGACGGAAGAGCGAATATTTTCCAAAGATTCGGATACCATACGGGCCGTTTCTTCGTCGTGATATTCGTCGCCATCGGTTAAGCTGTGCGCCTTAGAGAAGGTATCAGCGAGAAGTTGAGCTTTGTCTGAATCTGGGTAGAGATACCCATTTTCCGACAGTAAAGGGGGCAGTCTATTGGAACGTTTACGCAAACTTCTAGCAATTGTCCAAACACTATTGTCACGAGTGGTCAGAGCCGAAATCCTCTCATCCCACATTTCATCTCTGGTGCGCGTGACTTTTTCTCGAATATCAGCTGACATTCGCTTCATGGCGTTATGAAGCTCAGGCAGCCTAACTCTTTGCCAATATTTACGCAATTTGTTCCGAGTCCGTATGAGTCGTAGTGTGTCATCATCTAATTTAAGTTGAAAGCCGATGGATCGAGTTTTCCTAGGTATAGATTTTTCGGTAGCAGCTACGAGATTCCTCGTCAGTTTACTAACCTCCAAATCTATTTGATCGGTTGTTTTGATCTGCGGAGTGATCAAAGTTTCGGCGTTAAGATACTGTTTGAAAAGTTTCCAATCCGCTTTCTCAAAGCTCAACTGGGTCCGCAAGGTAGCAGCGCCCCTCATTTCACCTAGGGTGAAGGTGATTGGGCGATGATCGCTTTGCAAATCCAAGTGAACATCTTGGTCCAACAGGAGGTTACAATTCTTGAGTATCGTTAAGTCAATGGTCTGAGGAGGGCGGTGGGCAGCAT
Organism: Nineta flava; assembly: GCA_963920215.1. NCBI lineage: Eukaryota > Metazoa > Arthropoda > Insecta > Neuroptera > Chrysopidae > Nineta > Nineta flava. Next base: position 82,481,337 of record OY986042.1, read on the forward strand.
CAGGATAGTAAGTGGGGTCCTCTGGGTACGCAACAATGAAGTTTCGTTTGAGGGAATGCGCATAGAGTGCGTTCCCGCTAGCATTGTTAGACATACAGTTCCAAGACATATGGCGAGCATTAAAATCACCCATGATCACAGCGCAATCATGTGTCCTTAAAATGCGGTCAATATCTTTTCCCTGTAAAAGTCTATCGGGGGGATTATATAGAGATGTGACTTTATAATTACCACAATTTGCCGAAATAAGAATGGAGACGGTTTCGATATCACCGTCATCGGGAGGCAAGAGAGAGTGTTGGACATCGTGTCGAACGTATAGGGCAACCCCGCCCCCATTTCTGGTGGCACGGTCACGGCGATAGGTGTAGTACCCAGGAATTTGGGCTCTCTTGTCCGGCTTTAACCAAGTTTCGCTGATGGCAGCCACTTGGATCTGATGCTGTTGAAGGAATGAGTGAAGCTCGGGAAGTTTGCGATGGATACTTTGAGAGTTCCATTGTAGAAATCGGATGTTGGATCTAGAAAAGGGATGGGACGCCATTTTCAAAGAGATGAGATGTCATCCTGAAAAACACAAGAAGTTTTTCTGAATCTGATTTGCACGATTTCCATGCATTCTCTACTTCGATCCTGAGTTTCAGGAGGGTCATGAAGTCGAAAGTCGATTTAGTTCCTGCATCAGACTCCAATGGAGTTGGAGACGATGGAGGTCTTTCGAGGGCTTCAATTAAGAAGGGGTTATGGGGTGAAATGGGGGTGGTACTCAGAATATCTATTACCTCCTTTTCCGATGCACTCTTCATTGTCCACGGATTTGCGGTTGGAGTTGGGGCCGGGACAAATTTCTTCGATGATGTTGCTGCTGCCGATGATGTACTGCTCCCCGCTGCTGGACCTCTGCTTGGCTCGTTGACCTCTTTTCTACGAGGGAGGGCTGGGTATTCCCTAGCCGAAGACGTGGGGGGTGGGCGCCGAAGGGGCTCGCCCGGAGCAGCATTGCGCTTCGCTCCTCTGCTGCCGCTGGGTCTTCTCGGAGCCATTTTTGTCACATATGCCAGCCTTTCGGGACAGTTCATGGCACTGGCTGGATGGGAAGCGCTGCAATTACAACACTTCGCCGGCTCCAACCTCTGGAGCCCACAAGCCTGTGAAGCATGGTTTTCGCCACACTTCACGCAGCGTTGAACCCCACGACAGAACCGTGATCCGTGCCCGTAGGACTGACATCTGTAACATTGGATGGCCCCTCTTTTATTTTCGAAACGTTGGGTGGTTACAGGCACGCCACATAACCACCGTATGTTGAGGACGCTTTTAGCTTGCGTCCCCTTTTCGAATTTTATTAGACGAGAGACTCGTATACTCTCGTCTCCCACCTTTGACAATAGCTGGACCTTATTTGGCTTAAGGCCCTGCCGTTTTAAATCTTCGGCCACCATGTCATCATTATGGTGGCGCATCGTTCCATGGACCACGTACTTTGGCTCGTGGTCCTCTTTTGTTCCATATGAATGGAATGGAAACTGGATTTCTTCCAGTTTCTCTTTCGTTTTAGTGTAATCGCTGTCCGTTTCGCAATGGACACTGATAGTCTTTGGCCCAAAGGTGAAACGGACAGTGCTACGAGCTGCCGCTTTTATGGCTGCCTCCACTTTTTCGAAGTTGGTTAAACCAATATGAACAACAATGGGTTTTGGCTTCTTCGGTTTGGGTGGAGTTGCTGACGCAGACTCGTTCACGTCCTTAAGGACGGAGAAGGAATTTTTAAGTTCAATTTGAACTTTTTTGGAAATCACTTGCTGATTCCCCACACGTCTAGGTCGCTTCTTCCCACGTTGCACCTGGAAGTCCTCGTCCATTGGTGTTGGTGTTCTTTTCTGCATATCTTCCACCGCCTTGCCGGCGGTAGACGCCATAGTATGATTTTCCGCCAATCTAAAAAACAGAATAAAAAATCATTAGTTAAAAAATAAAAATTTTTGAAATGCCTGAGTAAAATAAAAGTATTTGATGATTGCACTAGGTACACCCAAAAATATATTTTAGTTTACAGTCAAATTTTGAATTTAATTCCTTTGTAAAATAAAGTCCAATAAGATTAAAAATAATCCTATTATCAGAGATTATTTCACAAAACAATAAAATATCAAAGAACAGTTCACAACAATGAATGAAAATATTGTTGGTATGAAAATAAAATAATAAATCACAGGTATAATTTGTGATAATATCCGAATAGCGATGTTGCTTGTAACAACATCAGATCTCGAATCTCACAAAGCAATCTGTTTATCAATTAACTGATATATTAATTTAGCTATTTTTATTTAAATACTAAATGTCTATCTAATCAAAAAGGAGGCGGTAACCTTGTCAACAAATCAGATCGATATATGCTTCATATGTTATTTTAATTACAATTAAAATTGTTAACTTTTCCGTTTGTAAGAAAGGTAAGTTTTCGAGAAAATCTTAATAAAATAGTTGCTTTTTAATAAGTGATGATATGGGATAAAGGACCGAGCTATTTACAAAGTAAATAGATCCAGACTTCATATAATAGTTGCTCCTTAAAAAGTGATGATATACGAGAAAAGACCGAGCTATTAACAAAGTAAATAGCTCTAGACTTCAAATAATAGCTGTTCCTTAAAAAGTGATGATATCCCATAAAGTTTCGAGCTATTTACAAGCTAAACAGCTCGGTAAACTATTTATTAAAAAAATAAATGAGGGGTAAATTAATTAAGTGTAAGAAAAAATTTGGTTGAAATTTATGTCGTAAGTTTTCCCTTAGTATGTTTTTAAAATTTTATAACGCGGCAAGTTTAAAAATATTTGAAATCATCAGAAAAATTAACTTGCCGCGTTATAAAATTTTAATAAAAACATACTGTACAGAATATTGTACAGAATCTCATATATATGTAAGGTATACAAGTGTTACACATACAAGTGTTACACATTTAATTGTTTTATTAATAAAAACACAAAAATTGCAGGACAATTTTTAATGCGTGTTACCTCAGAACTCCGTCATTTATGAATCGATTTTGAATTTTTTGTTTTAAAGGGTTTGATTTCCCATTGTCCCCAATATTATACTACAACCATACTATATTGATGTTTTAGCCCTTCAAAAAGCGACCAGAGCCAGTTGACGTAATATAACGCGAAGCGGTCTCCTTTGTAAATGTGAATCTAAAAAGAGTAAAGTATCGCGAAGCGAAAGGAACGATAAGCATACGCGAAGCATATGCGAAGAGTAACAAAACGCTACGCGTTTTGTGCGAAGCCTTTGGCTTCGTATATTTAAGCCTTTCAAAAATTATTGATATCCGACCAAAAACATAAATGTAAGAAAGGGCCGAGTTTTCGGGAAAATCCTTAATGTAATAGTTCCTTCTTAAAAAGTGATGATATGCGAGTAATGACCGAGCTATTTACAAAGTAAATAGCTCTAGACTTCATATAATAGTTGCTTCTTAAAAAGTGATGATATGGAAGAAAGGACCGAGCTATTTACAAAGTAAATAGCTCTAGACTACAGATAATAGTTGCTCTTTGAAAAGTGATGATATCCCATTAAAGAGCCGAGCTATTTACGAAGTAAATAGCTCGGTAAACTATTAACTAAAAAAAATAATGAGGGATAAATTGATGAAATGTAAGAAAAAATTTGGTTTAAAATTATTTCATAAGTTTTCCCTTAGTATGTTTTTAAAATTTTATATAGCGCGGCAAGTTATTTTTTCTGATTTCCAATATTTTAAAACTTGCCGCGTTATAAAATTATCCCTTAGAAATATTTAATATTGCCAGTTGCAAGTTTACAGTTAGCAATTAGCAAGCTATCTTTTTTAGTCGATTGGTACCATCATATATCTTCAATACACTGTGCTGGTTGGAACTGTATTACAAAAACCAACTGGTAACAAAATTGAACGAAGTAACTTTTGGTCGTCAGTTAGTGCTGTAATTGTTTGTATTTCAACATATTTCATGGATCATTAGTACATAGAAATAAGTTAGTTTCTATTATTTCATTAAAAAAAATTAAATTCCTTTAGTCTAGCTGTACACATATATTGTATAGTACAGTCAATAGAGAATATTGCGCTGCACTAAATTACAGGAGTTATTTTTTTAAAATTAGGTTCAGTATCACGTACTGAATGTAAATGAACAAAATCCTTACAAATTTCGAACCCGGAAGTGCCACCATTTTGAGAAAAACAGTAGATACACATCCAATATCTCCATTACCGTGCACTTTAGGCCAAAAATGGTAATATTCTTACTTGAAGATAATTGGATATCCTATTTTTTTTGTTAATTAATTTTTTTTGTATCACTTACCGTTTACGATTTATACGACTATTACTATTTATTTATTGACTTTTTGGCCGATATCTCTTCTAATAATTGTTTAAACAATAAAATGCTCATAACTTAACATTTAAATCTATATATTACCTACAACTTTTATCTAAAACTTTTTTGTCTAAAATTAATATTTTTAAAGTTATAACTCGTTTAATTTTGCTCTACTGGGTGCAAGGTTAATAAAAACGAGGTATGAATAGTATAATGAAGCAAATTCAATAAATATGTTAAGAAATATAAATGATAGTGACATAATTAACAATAAATAATTTTCTTTCGAAACAATGATTAGATGAGATATCGGTCAAAAAGTTAATAAATAAATTAAAAGGAAATAAAAAAATAAATTTAAAAAAAAGGAAATCCAATTAGCTACAACAAAGGTTATTACCATTTTTAGCCTAAATTGCACGGTAATGGAGATATAGGCCGATGCAGTTTTTCTCAAAATAGCAGCACTTTCGGGGTCGAAATTTGTAAGAATTTTGTTCATTTTCATTCAGTACGTGATACTGTACCTAATTTATAAAAAATATAACTCCTGTACTTTAGTGCAATGCGGACAAGAGTAACGGGCTTCTCTATTGATTGTACTAGTATACACATATTCGATTTAGTTTTGTACTTATGTGTTGGTGGATTCTTATTTTATCTTATGAAATGGTGTAAGATTAAACCTTAGAAAAGGAAAAAGATAGTTGTTAGCAATATTTAATAATACAAAAGCTATGGTGTTAAAGTTGACTGATTCATGGTTTAATTTAATTTCATTTTTTTCAATAGAATTATACTTCATGTTGCATGTAGAACCTCAACACAATGATCATGGCAGTCACTCAGCCAATAAGAATATTATGATACTTAAGTACTCTACTGAGTATTCCAAAATATTTTGTGTCTTATTTGTAATCGTTTCTTCAAAAAATGGTCACTGAATTGAAAGAGGACATATACAAAAGAATTCCGTTATTTCGTTAAATTTTCCAATCTTGTCCTTTTAATGAATTATTTAGAGATCTTTTAAGATCGGATAAAGGAAACGAAAAAGCAGATACCTTAGCAAAGAAGGGAGTCGGAATGCCCTTCATAGGTCCAGAACCTATTTTAGGAATTCCAAGGATTGCATGTAAACAGGTGATCAACGATTGGTCAAATGCTGAACACCGTGATCACTGGGAAAAAATACCGCGGCAAGAGATCGGGAAGGTACTGCTTCAAAGTGCAACAAAGAGGCTATCTCTCGATGCACTGAAGCTCTCCTGCTCAGCTTCAGTGCATCGAGAGAAAGACAGAAGAACAAAAATAATTTATAGATTTATCCAATTTTGATATCGTATTTCAAAAAATTTGATTTACGTTATTTTTTACAGAAAATTCATTAAAGATTATAAGAAAATTTAGTGTTTAAGAAAACTAAAAAAACATGTTTTTATTGGAATGTGAACTAAAAAATGCAAAATAATTTAAAGTAGAATAGGCTGAACAGAATGCAACTACGGATGGTTACCGGATTCATTACCGGGCATTATCCCTTGCGGAAGCATCTGCACACAATGGGACTCCATAACGGGTCCATTAGTTGGAGGAAGGGCGAGGAGGAAGAAACATCCAGCCACATTATCTTCGACTGCGAACCTCTGGGTTACAGCAGATAGAGGATATTCGGTGCATCTTACCTCGAATATATGAACCTTCGGGAGGACCTGATAAGCATGCTCCAGGCTATTGCCAACATATGGGAGAAGCGAATCTCGCCAGAATGAGGTAGAAGGGGGAGCACAATTGGCCATAAGGCTGAAGTGCAATAGTTTTTTACCCCAATATAAATCAATTAATCAATCAAGATCAGATAATGTTTACTTACAGCAATTCTTCTTATATTGAACTCAACTCAAAACACTTTGGAAAGGTAGAATATTTTGAAAGGACATAATTTTTCCAGTACCAATAATATTTTTCAGAAATGGCTACCGTATTGTTGGATATCTTATATTTAAATTTTTATATTTAATCCGTTCTGAAGTTTTACTACAATTGTTTTATTTCTATTAATGAACCGATTCTGGAGGTACAGCAATACCGGGACAATCCGTGGCAGATGAGGAACCATCCCATAACACTTCACCATACTCTAAAAATCAGTTTATTATACTGGTCGCGCTATATGGGACGTACCAGATATTAAGCTGATAAGAACAAAGCAACCAGTTTAATTAACCAGCAATCCAATATCAATCAAATATTTTAGAAATATTATCTTAGGAATGGATTGCCTTTTATTTGAATGTTTTCACGGGTTTGGACCAAAACCCCAATGGACTCTCTATGTCTATCGTAATCTATCCCTTCATTTATATCAGTTAAATAGTTAACATTGTGTGCCGATGCTTGCGTCAACGGAATTTCCTTCCATAAGAGATTTCTGTTCTAAAGTCTTCAAAATTCTTTAAGATTACTCAAATTAAGAAAAAATACAGAAATTTTAATTTCCTTGGTGTCACGCCAATTCTATTGAAGAAACTGTGCTTCAGCATGATGTTCAATAATAATTTATCCGCATGTAACAATAAAGACAATAAAATAAATATGTATTTTTGAACACATGGTCAAAATAAAAAACAAAATACCTATAGGCTGTTAACATTCAAAAGCAAATGAAGTATAGTGTGAATGTTAACTGATAATATATAATCTGAAAGCCTATTGTATGGTAATAATTTAGTCATAAATTACATTTAAACCACCTCACATATTATGATGAACGAACATAACGTCCGTCGTATATACCATACACATTTAGTTCTTACTTCCCTGTTGCATATTTATTTCATATCAATATGTTTGTTGTAAATAACTTTTAAAGTCTCACTGCGTTCGTCTTGTTATCGAATGTTTAAAAATAAATTATTATTTTATGTATTATATTATTACTTTAGTCATTAAATACGGGGTGGTCCATTCTAACATACCCTTCCAATTCTTTCCCATTATAAGACGATATATCAAGCAAGATATATTCAGCTACAATACTTTGGGAGAGAATTATACATCAGACGGAAAAATTTTGACGATTTATATGTTAGTTGTTGCTTACCAAATAGTTCAAAGACGGATTATACATAAAAATTGAATATTTATAAAAGAATTTTTGTGTATAGACTAGGAATTGGTCGGATATTCGGCTGCAGCCGACTATGATAGGAACTATGCCGATATTCATTTGGAGTTCGTAAAGGAAACTGCAGAAAACCTTCTCAAGCATAGCCAATTACTTCGTTCTTGTCCATTCGCCGACAGTTTAGTCAATTAACCGCCTTTTTTTTCTTAATAATTGACAAACGGCCGATGCCGGGATTCGAACTCATAACCTCCCAGTTTCCAAGTAGGCATATTGCGCAGGCATAACGCTCGGCCACTTGGACTGGTTCCACAGAGGCATACAAATAGTTGTATTAAATTGTTAGGATAAAAAGTAATTCTAATTTACCAGAAAGTAATGTCAATTTATTTAAATTAAATAAAAATAAACAAAATACAAAAACCTCAAACCTTGATTTAAGTCAATAATGTACAAATTTCAGACCAATAAAATATTCAAACGATGCATTTTTTTGCAAGATTCATTAAAGAAACACTTCTATTAGTTAATTAAATGGCTAATTGTCAAAGCATGGAAACCTTTATGTTTAAAAAGTTTCCACCAAAAGGCATGTAACCAGAAAGGCTTCCATGCATTCTTTCGCAGTTAGATATTTAATTATTTGATAAATATCTAATTATTTGTTAAATACTTTCAGTTTAACAAGACTTGTTTTTGTATCTATAAATTGTTTTTACATTACAAATAAAAAAAATAATGAGGATTTAATTCCCAAAGCCGTCATCAAATTTATATTTCGGTGAATTTAACTGGATAAGACTGTGTGATTACCATAAATTACTCATAGAATTGAGTGCAAATATGCCAAATACGCCATAAATATAATAGTGGATCATCATAGTGAACCATATGGTAAAAGCAAACATAAGGCATTTATTAAAAATTTTTATTCAATATGTACTCAATATATATAAATTATTCATAATGTAACTTTTTAATACTCTCATATGCAATTTTTATTGACATTGTTAAACAATTTATGAATTTTTGTTACTTAATTTTTTTCAACAAAAAAAATGCTGATCGATCATATTGACTAAAATGTGAACTGTATAGAAGTATTATGAATTCGTAATTCATACATACAGTGTGACTAAGAAAACTTTGCTCAACTCTGATGTGTAAATCGCTAGCAAAATTATGCGATATTAATAACAATTCGAGAGTTTTATCATTCAAAAAACATATTTTATTGTTCATATTTGTCCGGCTCAGAATGTATATGCAATATGGTATAATTGATTCATATTCACATCAAATTGGGACGCATTTTCTCGTTCATACTGTATAACATTTTGTAAAAATTCCTTATTTGCTTGTTGTTTTTTTTTTTTTTGATACGTACATCATATTATTTATATTAATCAATAATAATAATATAGTAATTTAAACTCAATGTTACTTCTTATCGATTTATTCGACTTATCGGTATTTTTATCAAATTGTTAATTTAAAATCTTTACACAGCAAATATTTCGTCAATTTTTAATAAAATAATTTGAATTTTAAATTTCTAACTTATTTTTCATTATTCCATCCTATTACAAGATCCGACCGTGGTTGACCTTCCCTCATCGAGTTTCCTAATAAAATGAATATTTTATGCAATATAATGTGTAGCTCATCCCTGCAAGGCTATTTTAAATTAAATATTAATAAATTAATTTTTTTTCGTAAACTGTCCTCATGGAGTTTCAAAAAAAATGTATCGCCAATCATGAGTAAACGACGTAAATAAAACGCTAAACTAAGGTTGCTTACCTTATTCCGTGCAACAACGAAAGGTTGTCAGGTATAAACAGGTAAGCGTGAATTAGTAATTTACCCTCAACGAGTTTCCTCACATAATGGAGTCTTTAAGACGTCTATCAAAATATATTTCAACAATATTTTTTGTATATTATCTTGCATAGATTGTTCGATTTCAGGAACACATTATTTTTACGGTATTCAACTGCATGTGATCAAAACTTTAATTATAGTAATATTGGCAGTGAGTCATTGAAATATAGAATAATTGCGATTATTTAATTAAAATTTTTTTTTAATAAACTTAACAGCTTTAGAGATAATTTATCATTTATATTACTTTTTTTTAATGTTCATTTAACTCTACAAATTTTATACTACATACAAACATTGTAAATAACCTTTAATATGAACAGTTCACAGGTTATACAAACTTATTATTATGGTTACATATGCGTGCTACGTATGTTATAAATGAATCGGTGAGTACTTTGATGTAGGGCTTTGAAAAACACATAACGGCAGACATATAAATAGAATATGTGAAGTCATAACTAGCTTTGAACATAACTTTTACATTTTGGTATATAGGCCAGGCAATGGGTAGATTTGCATGACATTTCTCCGTAGTATTTGCGAATTGCATATTCTTGTAGGGTTGATAGTCCAGCTGAATACCTACTATTTTCCAATCACCGATTCACCACCCATTTTTTTTGCTACGCGTTCAAATTTGGCGAAACGGGAAAAAAAGAGGTTTTTGAGCGATAGCGATGAAACTGTGAATTTGACAGAAATTATTTTATACTACAGAAGTAATAGAACCATTTTTAGGTATTAACAAGACAAACAATTAGTTCGCTCGCAAAGTAATACAAACTAGCTGAACTGGACATAGTATTCTGAGTCAATTTTTTGGAATTTATTTAATTAAATTATAGTTACCAAAAATAAAAAGATTTTCAATGGTTCAATGGTTTAAGTTCCTGCTTCTTACCGGAAGTGACGATTTATTTGGTTTAAATCCACAGATATATTTATTGAATTTGGTATTTATAATTCCATTGAGTTTCTCACAAAGGTTTGTTTAGGGACAAATTTAACAAATAAGAGGCTCAAAATAATCGAAAACTGGCAAAATCCTATCGATCATATATACCTAAATAAAAACCAAATGATAAGACAGAACCAATGAATGCTGTTTTACAGTAAAATTATGAATGTCTATTAAAATTAATCGTACCAAAAACAAAAATGTGAGAGGGGCTAAGTTTTCGCATACAAAAAGTAGTGAAATCCCGGTAAAAACAAAAATGTTCGTCTTCAATGTAGTGAATACGAACTATGTAAGAGCCATGTTTTTTATCACAAGTGAGAAAACGATTATTATGTATTTAGTGTGTAAGTTTTTTAGGTGCAGGGTATTTCACATTTCCTTCTATCTGTTACCAATTTCGAGACAGAAATATTCGTTCCCCATCTCGCAGGGAAGGAAAATTTCCACTTTTCTGGATGGTTTCAGTCTAAGACCTAACTAACCTACCAAATATCAACTTTCTAGGACAACTTGACGTACCCTGGAATATTGTTAATGATAAGTGAGTCAATCCCCAAAATGTCGATTTTTAGGATTGGATAACTTGGAAATATAATTAAGGCTGATCGGACACATGTATAGGTAAAAGCGGCAATGTATAGATAAAAATCTGAATTTTTGATATGTTTTTAATTGCTAACTCATACGTATAAAATAATTTTTTGAAAAAAATCTGACGAAAGGTTTTCATGTAATTAATCATTAAAAATGGGAATTTTAACATATTGTGAATAGCAATGTTGTATGAACGCATACATTTTCGATAATGTTGCTCCACCTCCTATAGATTAAAAAGCTTCTACTTTTTTAAATTAAATCTCGTACATTACGTTAAAATTTTAAAAAAATTGTCTGACGAAGATTTTTGTAAATATCTTAATTATTAAGATAAAAAATTCACGAAAATTTTCGTCAAAATAATCGTCAAAACGATTATTTATTATTTTTAGTAATGGAATCATTACATAAAACCGATTATTAGTGATGTTAGATGCTATCTAATTTTAAATAATTAATTTACAGATTAAAAATGTACTGTACTGTCCGGTCAACCTTAATTGAATAATTAATTAACTGAGCTAAAAATTCTGAATAAACTTGCAGTACATATTTTATTATTTGTTAGAACATACTTGTTATTAGTAGAACATGACTATTTTATAAACGAAATCATCCTTTACCTATGTATGTATATGCACATGATGAAGGATAGATAGACAGACAGACAGACACAAGGAAAACGAGTAATTAGAACACTCTATAAACACTTTTACTTGAACCGTTACAAAGCTGAGACTAAATGTATAATACCGTACATGTAGTACACTAGCACCCAAAAACTGACGTAAGTTTTTTTAAATTTTATGGTTGATTTGTGCCTTATTCATTCGGTTTTCAAAAATAATTTCCTAGTAAAAGTTTTTACTATATTTATAATGATCAACTTTTATCCAAAGCATTTTTTCGAGAACCGAATCAAAAAGGCACAAATAGGATTGTCACCTCTACAGATTAAATCGTACAGTTTCTCTCGAGTTCAGTGGGAACAAATTTTGCTAACAAAAATTAATATATTTTGAAAAAACAATTCTATATATGAATCTAAATCCAAAAAATAATAATAATAATATTGTTATTAGTTAATATTAATATGATCAAATAACTCTTTAAACAGCCAGGTAACGATCCCCTGACCTCAGTATATCGCGTAGAGTGCGCTAACCGTTACACCATACTTGATAAGCTGTCAATTACTAACTTATTATTCCAACAAATTATTCTTGTGTATACTTAAACGTCACAATACTATACCAATTTTTTCATATTGATAATTTAATGACTTGTTAGTTTATATTACATGCTTGTTCTTTCTTACTTGTGTCTTCGTAGACACCAAAAAAAGGGAATATTATAAAAAAATGAATGTCATTTTTAATGATTCGAGAATGTATCAGGCTACCGTCCAAGTAGTCGAGCGATCTAAAGCGTTATGCCTACTTGGTACTGGGACGTTATGGGTTCGAATATCGATATCGCAAGTTTGTCAATTATTAAGAAAAAAAAAGATCGGTTAATTGACTAAACTGTCGTTGTATGGACAAGAACGAAGTAACTGGTTATGCTTGTGAAGGTTTTCTGCAGTTTCCTTCACGAGCTCCAGATGAATATCGGCATAGTTCCTATCAGAGTTGGCTGCAGCCGCACATCCTACCAACTTCTATTCTACACACAAAAATTCCTTTCACTCCACTCACATCCTTACGCATCACAATGGACGTTATGGTCGAAGTGTATCCCGTTCAGAGCAGCCGCTACAATTTATCTATCTATCTATGTATCAGGCTTCTACGCTTTCATATATTTAGTGTAAATGATCAAAATTTGCTTCCTTAGGCAGCTACCTACCTTGCATACCTGGTAAATCCTCCACTGCCCAGTTTAGTAAATAATATATGGACATCCCGATCTCCAGACAAGAACGACATAATATATGTTTATCTTCCGACTTTTTATAATTTTGAGGTGGTAACCCTAGGCACAAATCAATTATAAAATTTTTTTAAATGATATCAACTTTTGTGGTCCATAGTAATATTAAAAAATAAAAATGTTTACTTTAAATCTTCGCTCTATAATATTAACGGTTAAAAAAATTCTAATCAATCATATAACTGCTCATTAAATTTGCCAAAAATATAAACATTATGTCTGATAATTAATTGAATAAAAAATAGCTATAAAAAAAATATTTAAAAAAATCACCTAGAGTTTATGATAATCTCTTAATGTTGTAAATCTAATCTCATTAGTTTTTAGATTTTAATTTATGTTTTGAATCTCTTGAAAATGTGCTTGATGATTTAATCATCGTAACTTCGAGAGACCACAAACAGGTATGGTTGATATATTCAGTCAGACACGTAGTGATTTCTGAAATGTTTATATTTATTTTTATGATTTTCCATAAAAAACTGCAAGCGAGATAATTATAAAATAATGCAATTATTTCTTTTATAAGTCTTTTATACAATAAAAGATCGATTTCATTTTAGGTACACATAAAATTTTAACTTTAACCCAATAAAATGTTTATAATTAATGCCATAAAGATAAGCTTTAATCCAAACTTATTTTATGATATATACTCAACATCTATAAACTCAAAGCATGCAAGATTTAAATAACAAGTGAAAATAACAACTAACTTAGTTAATTGCTTAAATACCCGGTAAATACTTATGAAAAATTTATTTAAAAAAGTCTCTGACAAAAGAAGTTTATTTTTAAAAAAGGAACATTTTTTGTCGATAAATTTTTGTTCTATCACTTACGGTTTCAAAGAAAGGCAGATTCGCCCATTTTCTTAAATATGGTCCGATTTTATCCATTCACGAACTTGGTTTTAGCTCTGACCTTTTTTATCTCTAGAATATACACACAAAATTTCAGCTCGTTATCGCCATCCGTTTTTTAGTTATCATGTCCACAACCGGACGGACATGCGAAAATGGCAAAATTAGGCCATTTCTTGAACACCTATTCCGAAAATTTATGTCTACTATTTTCAATATTTTCAGTCTCTATATTTTCAAACGTCACAAAGCTGAATATCACACGCAATAACAATTAAACAATGAATGATAATTGTGGGCTCTATTAAGTCTCAAAACATTTTACTGCAAGGCCATCATAAAATTTGACCAGCAGAATTGATTTAGGAGAACAAAAAAAATGTTGTTTGTTTTTAAAAAAGGAATTACTGTGTCTTTAAACTTGTTTCACCTCTTACGGTTTTATACGTACAAAATTTCCAGATTTCAGAAGTTCCTAGGTGGTTTGTAACCAAAAATCTACCTTCTAACCGAAAATCAACTTTCTAGGATTCGTGAAATTACCCTAGAGGTGTTGATTATTAATCAGTCGAACAAAAAACTTCGTTTTTTTTAATATCCTGGAAACTTCTAAAGCAGTAACATTGAAATTGATATCGCTTATCAGATTGTGGGTCTCACACTGTATTTGGAATTTGAAACTAAAAACCGGCTCTTATGCTTCGTATTTATACATAGTATAAACGGAAGCAACCCTTCGCGTCTGTCTGTTGAAACGGTTTTCACCATCATGTAGACAATTTTTTCCGGAAGGTTTATATGTATAGTATATCCTAATTAAATCTAAATTGCACCTGCTTACTTTTACTTAGGCAAATGTGTAAAGTTATGCATAAACTTGCATTGACGCAGTGCCATGTCATGTGATGATACATATTTTATTAAAATCCACCCAACTGTTTGGATGTTACAAGGTTGAAAAAATTTCAAATAAAACGGCCAGCTACTAACTAGACTATACAAATTTCAGTTAAAATATGAAGTTTGTTGTAATCTTTGATTTTTTTCAATCATATAATTTTAGATTTGCCCACTTGTATAAAACATTTTTTTTCTCAATGATTTGTTATCATTTTCATAACATAATACTCACTGTAAGTATATGACATCATTTGTATTTGTATAGAATACAAAGTTGATCGTATGACCTCTAAAGATTATACGTGGGAGTGACAACTACATCTAAAACAATTTCCTAATACATGCATTTAAATATCTGTTTGCTTTAAATAATACATAACAAAATATTCAGTTAAATATTAAGATGCAATTTTTGTAAACAGTAAATTTAAATACAATAAAAGTAGTCGTATAAATATGGAAAAATTTTATTCAATATTAACGCCATGCTATTCGTTCACAAACATAATAAACTTCATAGAAAAAGATAATAAAATTTAAAAACTGGTAATTGAATATTCCATTTCTTTTCCCATTCAACTCTAGGTAGATAGATAGATTGTGGAGGCTGACCTGGACGGGCTACACTTCGACCATAAGGTCCATTGTCATGCATAAGGATGTGAGGATGTGAGTGGAGTGGAAGGAACTTTTGTGTATAGACTAGGAATTGGTAGGATATGCGGACTGCAGCCGACTATGATAGGAACTATGCCGATATTCATCTGGAGTTTGTGAAGGAAACTGCAGAAAACCTTAACAAGCATAGCCGGTTCCTTCGTTCTGGTCCATACGCCGACAGTTTAGTCAATTAATCGCCCCCCTTTTCCTAATAATAGACAAACTGCCGATGTCCGGGATTCGAACCCATAACCTTCCAGTTTCCAAGTAGGCATACTGCGCAGACATAACGCTTTAGACCGCTCGGCCATTTAGACTGGTCATTCAACTCAAACCATACATCATCTGGTGTGACAGAATATACTGGATGGGACAGATGGTGGTGAAACTGTCACCAAATTAGCAACAAGTAACATATCCTGCGACAATATAAGAGTAATTTTAATAAGAGTAAAATTAACAGGAATAAATGTGAATGAAGAAAATTTTAACAAGCGAAATTTCAATATAATTTAAAATTTATTATATTTTAATCTAGTATATTTTAATCTAGTTAATTTTCTATTTATTTTTATTTTTGTCTATTGATCTCGACTTTATGTCTATTTCTAATTGTAAAAGAGTAAAGTACGACTAGCTAATGTATACTGATGATGACTACCTTGTAGTCGAAATACGTATTTATAATATAAAAAAACTGATCTAGGTATAGGGGCGCATTTTACCCATACAAAAAGTTCCAACTTTGATAGTGATTATCTCTTGTATTAGATTAGGTAAAAAAATTTCAAATTTTGCAATTCTCAAGGGGACGATTATGCTTCAGAAAAGTGGGTTTACGGACATACTACATTATTTCTATAATATTAAAATGAAATATTTACAACTATAAAGTTTTAATACTTGTAATTAATGTAATATAATGTAATATATTACTAAATTTCGTTATGATTCTTCCCTCTGAAATAATTAACTTAATCTACGTAGCCACGTAGCTCCTACGTGGCTACGTAGCTGCAAGTAGCTGAGCCAAGTAGCCGAGCGGTCTAAGGCGTTATGTCTGCGCAGTATGCAGTACTTGGAAACTGGGAGGTTATGGGTTCTAATCCCGACATCGGCAGTTTGTCAATTATAAAAAAAAAGGTGGTTAATTGACTATACTGTCGGCGTATGGACAAGAACGAAGTAACCGGCTATGCTTGAGAATGTTTTCCGCAGTTTCCTTCACGAACTCCAGATGAATATCGGTATAGTTCCTATTATAGTAGGCTGCAGCCGCATATCCTACCAATTCCTAGTCTACTGACAAATTTCTTCTACTCACAAACTCCACTCACATCCTCACATCTTAAGGTGTCACAATGGACCTTATGGTCGAAGTGTAGCCCGCCCAGAGCAGCCTTTACAATCTACCTCTCTAGCTCCTACGTGACGTATTTTTTATGCGTGCTAACTAGATAGACATAAACCAAAAGTCTGTTGTAAATAAGGATTGGGTACATGAAAATATGAACAAATTTCTAGATAAACAAACTAATTCACCAATTGATAGTAATAAAATTGCCTGGCTCATTATTATTATTATTGCTTTAATTAATTAATCTATATAAATGTTTATGATTACCATAAAAATTTCAGAAATAAATCTTTTTATTTTTTTATTTATTTTATTTTTATGAAGTGTGAGTGATGTATGGAAGGTTAGGTGCGGTCGCCACATAGGCCATGAACAATTTATCAAATTTGAAAAAAAAACATATAAGTGTATTTATATATATAAATATATATATATATATGTATATATATATATATATATATATATATATATATATATATATATATATATATATATATATATATATATATATATTTTTAAATAAAAATTCAAAATATATTATTGTTAAATCAAATGAAAGTCATTTATCATTTCTGATTCTTATATAAAATTCAGCCGGTACAGAATGTAACATAAATGTCAGTCAGTAAGTTCCTAGTTACAAAATTAAATTATTTCTTTGAATATAACAATTTTTCAACAGACATATAGATTCGATTGTATGGTATCTGATTTTAATTTTAGTAGCACATTTGTTCAAGAAAATTGAGTATAAATGCTGAATTGTTTGCAATGTACACTTATTCATATAAAATACTGTCGAAGAGGCAGATATCTGCGCTAGCAAACGTGAAAGACCAAAAATAATTACATTATCATATTATACTTCTCATTCCAACATAACGGAAAAGTTATTTAAAAATTATATCAGAATATCGATCATTGACAGGATTTACCGGGTAGGCAAGGTAGGTTGCTGCCCAAGGCGTCAAATGTTCAGGGGAGACAAATTTTGATAGTTTACACTAGATATAACGCTATTTAGTTGATCAAAAATATAATTTTTCTTTTCAAAGCCTACTAGTTTCTTGAATCACTGAATTCTTCGATCACGTGTATTAATCTCAAACAAACGTTAAAAAATGAAAAAAAATGCACAACCCATAACGTGAATAGTTAGTTTATTTTAGTTTTTGAGCTGTATCTCTGGCAAATTTATTCAGTTTATAAAAACAATGTTCTAGCAAAAGTTTTTAAAAAAATAAATAAAAAAAAATTCGCGTACAGCACCATACATGATAGAAGTGAAATTTCTTAAAAAAACGATATATAACGATTTATAGTGTGCTAGTATAGTTTATAGTTTCTGTGGCTGTGACTATCAACAAAATTTTAATAAAACAAAATATTTAGCTCTCTTTCACTTCTCTCTACTTCATATCTTCCTTCTCTTGTGTAACAAAATGTGCCTAAACGTGACGCGCTCTTAAAATTTCACTCTCAATCCTTATCCACTTATTGATTATCGAAACGCCGCCTAAAAAGGGACATTTTGTGTGCTCTTTTCTTCTAGCTCTAACGATTTCAAAAATGGACCCCCCTGGCGGGAATGCATATTTTGTCCATTCACGAACTTCTTAGCTCTAGAACACACATACACAAAATTTCGGAACCGTTAGACGGATGGACGTACATGCGGGACTAAACCTTAAATACCCTGGTGTATATTATATATGAAAAAATAACTAGCTGTTTCCCGCGACTTCGTCCGCATTTATATAAAATGCATTTATTCAGCTACCCTCCGAGGTTTTTATAAAACTGGAGTCGGTTAAAATTTTTGTTGATTTTATAATTTTCACAGAAACTATACTTCTAAAAAATAACTATAAAATTTTATATTAAAATTTTGTCCCAATTTTGAAATGTCAACTTTGATTGTCGTTTCCATAGTAATTATAAACTTTAATAGCACACTATAAGGATATGTATCTAGTGAATATATATTTTTTCTTCCGACTTATTTATAAATATCGATATTTAACGCTAACTAAGAGTTTCAACATAATGTTAGAGATAGCTTATAGCCTTCCTCATGAAGGTGGCTACCTAACGCAAAAATAATTTTTCAAATCGGACAGGCGGTTCCAGAGAATATAGTGTTTAAACCAACAAACTAACAACCATCAAACTTATATTAGTTGAGATAATAAAAATAGAATTGCGCTTTACGAAGATTATTTATCACGAAAAGACTTAATTAATGAGTTAAAATGAATTGTTAATCATAAGGAAAGAAAAAAAATGACATTGCCGTGACATTTAATTTATAGAATTTCAACATTTTGCTGACTAAAAAAATAATTTACAGACATTAATTGCCATCAATTAAATTTTTTTGCTAAATTTTGAATTAAAAAAAGAAAAAGAAATGTAAAACATGTGATATTTCAAAAATGAAAATTATATATAAAATAACATTTTTGTTACACACAATAAAACATAAGCGCATGTGGTCTTAAATAAATTATTTAAAATATATTTATTAATTATTTATTATTGTGCTGGCGAGATTTAGAACGCGTTTATATTTCAATATATTATCTAAAAATTGTTTAATTAATTGAAAATATGGGTTGGTTTGAGAATGTTTTATACTTTGTTCAAAGAATTTGTAGCTAAATAAAATAATAATATTATACATTATAATTATTATTTTTCGAAAAATATTTCAATTATGTAAATATATATCATTTTTAAGATCATATTAAATTCAAAATATAACATTTATTAGTGAAATAAATTGTTTTTATTATTTTTACATTTTATTTAAAAATTTTTTAAATGCATTTAAATATAATAAATATTCCATATATCACATTTCATTTACCTCTATATATAAAACTAATGGTGGTCGAGCTGTTAAGTACAGAATAGACGAAGAAGATTGTTGCAGCAACATTGAACTCCGCCTATAAAATATTTTCAGTACAGACGCTGCAACCAAAGTTTGGGATCATAAAATTTAATTTTATTATTTTATGACTCTAGTCATAAAAATTCAATCATTTCTCATCATGTCTCTATCTATCTCATTTAATTTGTATAGTTTATTTATGATATACTAGAAATTCAATCACTTGTCATCTTGTCTCTATGTGTCTCATTTAATTTGTATCTAATTTATTTATCTTAGTTTATGTATCTACAGTGACATACCTATAAAACTATAAAAATAATAAAGTATTTAGTTATTAGTATATGCTTATATATATATACTATATATATAAAGTTAAATCTATGTAATAAAACATAAAAAAATATTAGGCAAACATGACATTTTAGAGATAATATGCTGCAATTTCGCTAGAGACGACGAATTTGTACAGGAACATTAAACTCCTCCTACAAAATATCAAATAATTTTGATTTTACAGCAACCGTTTAAGACATGTTTTTTGTTGCTGCAACCACTATACACACACAGCAACATGCTAGGTTGCTGTAAAATGTTGCTGTTCAATGTTGCACGTTTGTAGTGCCTATTAAAGGCACTCTGCTTGGAACTGTTTGGTTGCTGGTTCGATTCTCAACGGTAGGAATTTGTCAAATTAATTAATTTAAAAAAATAATGGGGCGGTTATTTGACTAAACTGTCGGCGTGTAAGTTTGCTGTCATTTCCTTTCACAAATTCCAGATTACTTTCGCGCCATAGTTCCTATCACCAGTCGGCAACAACTACACAGCGTACCAATTTCCTACCAGTTTGATATCTTTTTTCTATTTTTGTGATCCTTATACCATTTTGACACATGATTCTATGATATGATCACTTTACTCTTTGTTTTTTTCAAATTTTTCAGATTTTTTAAAATTTGATTACAAATTGTTTTATACTCTTTTGGTAAACATGGCAACAAAAATAGCACTCATTTTTTTAAATTTTATAATTGATTTGCGCGTTATTCATTCAGTTTTCGAAAAAAAAGCTTCACATCAAAGTTATTGATTAGAATTATACTCATAACTTGTATTATAAATCGCAGTAAACGCAGTAAACACGTCAAAATATAAAAACCCGTCAAAATATAAAAACTCGTTTACTACGCAACGCATAACTTAGCACCAATCAATCAGCGGTCTTAGAATAGAGTTAAACGTCAGTCAAACATTTATAAGCAAGGCACAGCCAAGATACAACGTGAATCTGTCACCAAATTAGCAACGAATAACATATCCTGAGACAATATAAGAGTAATTTAAATAAGAGTGATTGAGTTAACAAGAGTAAATTGAATGAAAGTTATTTTAATTTATTTTGTTTAATTTTTTTTAATTTCTATTGATTTCGATTTTCTATCTATTTCAAATTGTCAAAAAGTAAATTACGATTAGATAATTTATACTGATGATGACTACTTTGTAGTCGAATTACGTATTTATTATATAAAAACTGATCTAGGTATTGGGGCGAATTTGAAATTTTAAGTTTATTGTGCTAAAAACTATTTATTTCTTATAATTTTGACTAATTTAAAATTCAATGAAAGAAGATACCGTTGAAACTGTTTAAAATTTAGAGACATTTTGCAATAAAAGTGTAGACTTTACTCGGAATATATTCCGTATGTTCAATTTTTTATTATACTTGTATACACAGGTCATGTGTGTCAAACCAGATATATAAAAAAATTATTTTATCAAAATATGTGTAAATATAAATGAAATAAAATTCAAAATTTTAGGTCAATTTTGAAATTGTTTGAATAACGTTGTGAATGTATTTATTGATTGTCTTATTTAACCTAAAATGGTTAAATATCTAAAAAGTAACAAATAATAAATTCAACTGAAGTTATGCAATAAATAATCTTATTAAACAAAACTTGGTTATTTGTGTATTAAAAATTAACCTTGCAATAATTTTGACAAAAAAACAAACACAAAAAGGTTCCACGTGAAGTTTCAAGTAATTTAATTTTCGATTAATTAAACTTGTAAATTAGAACAAAATTGCGAATTGAAAAATTTATATTTAAATCTAGAGTACGGTGCGTAAGTGCGTAAGGCCGAGTTTAATATATAAATAAGATTTCGATATCTGTATTTCGATTGCAAAGCAATCGTAGTCAATATGAAAATTTCGCATAACACTTTAGAGGAAAAAACAAACACATGGAAATACTAACGAAAAAATTTAAATAAGCGAAAAAGTCATATACAAAAAATCGTTACACAGGAGCTGCGCCAACTTAACGAATTTTCTCAGAATATATCAGAAAATCACTTTTGGAAATAGATCTTAATCACCTTTTACCTTATTAATGTCGATCCGTGACCGCTAGAGCGACAGCATGAGATGCACATACATAAATAAATATGTTTTCGTATCTGATATGCTTTTGGCAATTCAATGGAAAAGTTCATTAATGAACAGAATCGATAAAGAGTAACATAAAAACACAAAATATTTAATATTCCTCTTAAAATTAGTAAAATTCATTACAATATATAAAAAATATCAAGTAACCATGGTGGTGCATTTGT
The DNA here is from genome assembly GCA_963920215.1 of Nineta flava. Classification (NCBI taxonomy): domain Eukaryota; kingdom Metazoa; phylum Arthropoda; class Insecta; order Neuroptera; family Chrysopidae; genus Nineta; species Nineta flava. Next base: position 82,503,528 of record OY986042.1, read on the forward strand.
AATATTCATAATTGTGGGTATTGTTTTTAAATTTCAAATTTTACAGTAACAGAAAATATGGTCAGATAATGAACTGTAGTAAAACTGATTTACTATAACATTACTAATTATAAATTTTTTCATTTTACTAATATTAAGAGAGAAATTCCAGTTTATAGGTATTATTTTTAAATTGCAAATATTTCTGTAAATATAAGTTGCGATCAACCTAAAATTGTGGCCTCCAGAACACACACACACACACATATATATATATATATATATATATATATATATATATAATTATATTTATTCATAAATTTTAGCGATGGTGATTTTCGTTAGATATCCATTAGGTAACTAGATAGTTTCGATGCACATTTGAAGGAATTTTTCCGAAATTCCTTCGTCGGTACAAAACCAATAATTACATTTTCTTTGAAAATTCGCTAAGAAAATACACAAAGTACAGTCACGAAAACTCCATTTTATTAACATCACTCTGATTCATTACGTGAAATTTTCAAGAACATGTTTCAAGAATATATAAAAATGCCATTGCTATATTGTCCTGTAAATTCAAATTTTGAAATCAAAATGAAAGGGAGTCCAAAACATATATACGCTGATAAAACCCCAAATTACTGGTTTAGAATTAGGTAGATAGTTACGAAGATTATAATGAACAAAAATAACTTTTAATGAAAATTAACTGTTACTATTTCCGATTTCCATAACTGGAATAAATTTTTATTAATTGTGCAACATTAATTTTGAAATATCATTTGTCAATAAAAATAATTGATACTTGCTTCAAAAGTCAGTCAACATAACTTATACCAACCATATTTGTATGTTGATCGATTGATCATTATATTATCGAACGTGATAATTAATATTGTCAATATTTTTACAATGGGACACAGAAAAAAATTGAATTTATCAAATGAATGACATATCATTTGTAATAAATTACTTCCTCAAAAGAGATTTTTATTTAATTTAATAATTATCTAAATATTTGTTAGATTTTGTTATTTTAGTTGAAACCCATTGAAAAATCATCTATGAAATTAAATCTTTCGTATTTCATTATACCCGATATATCTGTCGATGCACTGAGGCTAAACAGGATGCAACTACGGAGGATTACCGGATTCATTACCGGGCATTATCCCCTGCGGAAGCATCTGCGAGGAGGAAGAAACATCCAGCCACATTATCTCTGACTGCGAACCTCTAGGTTACAGAAGATACAGGATATTTGGTGCATCTCACTCCGAATATATGAATCTTCGGGAGGACCTGACTCACCCCGACAATATGAATCTTCGAGAGGACCAGATAAGCAAGTTCCAGGCTATTGCCAACATACGGGAGAAGCAACTCTGCGCGGGCTGAGGAAGAAGAGGGAGCACAATGAACCATAAGGTCGAAGTGCAATACTTTTTAGATGCCAAGATGTATCTATCTATACATACTCGATATATATGACATATTCATCGTAGAACAAAATTTTTGCTCTAGGTGTTCATAAAATGATCTTATTAGCACATTTATACATTTCCGCTCGTCTGCCCATCTGCCCGTTCGTCAATACGGTAACTCATAAACAAAAAGAGATAACGAGCTGAAATTTTGTGTTTGTGTGTTCTAGATCGAAAAAGTAAGACAAGTTCGTGAATGGGCAAAATCGGACCATGTTTGGGAAAATGGATAAAACTGTCCATGCAAGAGATAACTGTAGAAACTGTTGGAGATAGAATAAAAGTTTAAATCAACAACTTTTGTTTGAAACTTTTCTTCATAAACTCCGTATATATCGGATATTTAAGCAATTAACTCAGTTAGTTATTATTTTCACTTATTTTTTACTAAATTAGATAGGATCTAACTAAAATTTTCAGTCTTCCTAGATAGATAGCTATCAAGATACATTTAAGGAATAATTCATAATTATTCTTTACTTGCCTGAATAACTAATATTTTTCATTATTAATATTCTTTGAGTTTTGTTAATAGAAAAATGATTTGTACCTAAAATTTTTACCCGACTGTCGTAGAAGGACGATAATGTTTTTCGAGCGTGTGTATGAATGTGTGTCTATATTTGGCACGCTCTGTAGCCTAATCGGCTCGATGGATTTTAACATTTCATATGTCGTTAGATTTGTCTAAATTATGGGAACGGTATATGATATAATATTCATAGCATCGAATCAAAAAAGAGAGGGGGCTTATGTTATTATAACAATATGGATATTTTATAAAAGCTAGTAAATAGCAAGCCCAAAATATATATAACACTTTTATACGGATTGTGAATAATCGATATTTACCACTCGATTGTGACAACTATACAGTACTATCACGATCAAAAGTAACGTTCAATTTTTTATAGTGTCTATCGATTTGCGTTTCTCGTCTTTCGAATAAATGTGTCTTGTTTCGATTTAGAATCCGTCCGTTTGGAATTGTTTTATAAAAGTATATTTCATTTGGATAGTACAAGGAGATCAGTGAACATACACGGTACTTCTTCTATAAATGATTTTATCAATAAATAATCATACAGGTTCTGTTAACACAGCAACAGTATTTTATCAACTTTTCAAAAAATATACTATCATATATCAAATAATTATCAAAATGGCATTTTCTAACTAAACAGTGGACGCAAGAATCGCTTATGTTCATTATAATGACAGCCAAGTCTTCATTTTGCTTTTTATAAATTGTAAATTATGTTATTAATCATTAATTTCATTATAAATCGAGGTGACATTTAAATTCTTTCTAAGCAAAATTTACATCTCCTTAGGAAATAAAAAGAATCGATTATGACACCATACTTGCTATTCTAACAATTAGTTCATAAGGATTAGTCCGCGGCAAGGAGTTCAATACTTAATAAAATATTACCTTCGTCTTCCGTGGGATTAATTTTATTGATAAATACTCGAATTCTGAAAATGTACACATTACCACAAAAGTAGTAAGTTTTCCGACTTGAAATTGCCACTACACATATGTCCCGACCCAACAGGGAATTAAGAGGGCATGCCAAGTAAGGTTATCCCAATCGGGACCATATAAAAACCCAACTTGGATATCCCAATGTAAAAATTGTTAAAGTAATATTATTTTTTTCCACTTGGGATCTATTTTGGAACCCATTTGTATAACCCAATGTAAAAATTAATGACCTGACATAAATTTTCCAAACTGGGATCAATTTAGGATATGATTGGGAAAACCCAATGGAAAATCACGAATCTGATACAAGTTTTTCCCAACTGGGACCTATTTAGGATATGATTGGGATAATCCAATTGGAAACTACGAATCTGATATATGCTTTGCCTAACTGGGATCTGTTTGGAATAATATTGGAAAAACCCAACATAATAGAAAAAGAAAAAAACTATTACTACTATTTTTTACTATTACTATTTTTGGTACTATTTTTTGTTGCAATTTCAGCGGGGTGCTATTTTGAGTAAATTTATATAAATTACGTAACAGCAGATAAAAAACTTCAAGATATTGAATAGTTTTTGAAAAATAAATCAAAATTATGAATAAACTCTCGCAAGTGGCATGTTACTTACTCGTAGTTGAATGAACATTAATATATAAAATAATTAAAGAACAAACAAGCTCACTTTTGCATTTATAATTTTAGTAATATTTATAACCCCTTAAACCTCGGCCTTACACACTTCCGTCCTCTAGATAAAATAGTAATAATAGTAATGGCTATTAGACAACCCAATTGGTTCCCAAGCGGGTGTGCAAGAAAATTTTTAGTCGGGTTATTTGTACCATACTCATTTGGTTTTTGATAAAATGATTCAGATATAAGTGGTTCATTATACATATACTAGCTTTGATTAGGAATATTTTCCCAAAAACCGATTGGAAAAGGTAAAAATCAAACAAAAAATTTTAACTTTGTGCCCTTATTTTGTAATCTTTAATATCTATTATTATTAAAATAAGATTACTTGAAAAATCTTACCTATTTTTACCTTTGCTTAAACCTATACAATAAAAAATATTGTTTACAATTCTTTAGAGGCGTAGTACTCTACACACTTGACAATTATATATTGCTAATGTGCTAACGGTTAATTGATAATATACAAGCAATATAGATTTTATCTCTGACTTAAAAGTCAACTAAAATTATAAATATATGGTGTTTATTAGTCATGTGGATGCAATTTCTTTTAATCAATTTAATAAATCACAAATATTATTAACATTCTGCAATAGTATAGATATAATAGATGCTTTGAAGATTTCTCCAATTACATAAATCTATGAATTTTCTATTTCACTTGCTTTAAATTGATTCGTTTGCATACTTTGCATGTGTTATTAAACGTTACTACAATGGAACAAACATTCTAATCGCAAATAAATTTAATCTCCAATCGCCAATAGATTGAACAATTTAAAAAAAATTACCATCCTCGTTACTGTATTTAAGTGACTAAAAATAAGGTATTTTAACCAGATTTTTAATCCCGGACTCTTGTAATATATGGAAACAAAAATATTGTCTACGGAAAATATTACCTTCAATTTTATTAAACCAAGAATAACAATCATTTAATTTTTTTTTATATTAGTTTTTAAAATTTGTTAAGTTATTGGTGCCTCATTCGGATATAAGTTTTTCTTTAGAATAAGGCACAAATCAACTATAAAATTATTTTTTAATTGACAAATACACGTATAAATAACATTGTGATAAGGTTAATTAAGTTGATTTTAGGTTGTACATTTAGGTTGTACCGACAATTAAAAATTTACACAAAGAGATTCAATAAGGGAATGTTTTTAAAGTCCAATTGATCCTTTAGTATGGAATTGCTTTTTTTTGGAATTTATTTATTTATAATATTTCTAGATTATTAAAAATATACAATGCTAGTTTTAGGATAGTAGTTCCCCCAATAGAAAAAAATACCCATTTACAATTTTACAATGGACTTTGGGTTTTTTAGTTTGTTTATGGCAAAATATATCCCTACAATCCCTAAAATATGTGTTGTGTTTCTAATTCATGAGCATTTTAAAGAAATTTGTATAGTATTAAAATTAATATTTTTATACACGATTTTTAAATTATTTAATCCTCGGATTTGACTGTGTCCATTAATTAAATTTCTATTCTAAAACATTTTTTTTTAATGAATATATATGAGTAAAAGTAAAAAAAGAAGTAATTAAGCCATACACAATATTTTCCAAAAAATCATTTTGGTATTCTTTATAATATTTTGAATATATGGTCAATAGCATATATATATACCACAAATATATATATATATATACCACATATATATATATATATTACACAAAATAAATATCTTTGAACAGTCTACATCATGAATCATGAAGAAATATAATATTTGTACTTTCAATGAAATTAGTTATACAAGATTAACTATTTAGTAACAAAACGTGCTTTTTGTATGAAATTTTGTTACAGCCAGCCTGTGTTACGCTAATTTCTCTATAATATAATACTCTTTGAAAGACTTATAGCTAGTTATATAGGGCTATAACTCTTTTTATTTTTATAAATTACATGCATGTAACCGTACAATATTATCAATATAAAAGTATGACGATTTTTTGATAAAACGCCGTTACAAATAAACGTTATTTTTGAAATAAAAGAAATTTAAAAAAAAAAACAGCGTGTATGTACGTTTTACACACGTAAGAAGTTATACTTCTTTTTAAATAATTTATGAAAATCGTATTTAATAGGGTCAACGCTACTATTAAGATACAAAAGTTTAATAAAATGATATGGTAGAGAAAAACTAAAATTGAAAAATTATATAATATTGTATCTAAAACCAATGACTCTACATTTTATCATGGTATAACAGAACTGTCACTTACTCCATAAGAATTAGACTAGAGTTTGAAAGGCTGGCATTAGATCCATTATTTACATTAGACTTAGACTTAGTGGAATTTTTCAAGACCAGGCTTGGTTCATCAATAGGTATATACATTTGAACATACAAAGTTTACGAGCCCATAAAATTATTTCATTGAAAATGTGGCTCGTAATTCTAATATTCTTCTTTTATCGGAAACACGGAGTAATTATGATGAAGACATTCCTGTACCTAATTTCAACTGTATAGTTAAATTTAAATGGTCTAATGTAACAGCTGGCGGTAGACCTATTTATCAAGTAGTCACACTGCTTATGTGACAGGCATACATCTGTCTGTTTCGTTTAAGCATATAATGTATGTATATAAATTTATTTTATATACTGTCAGAAGCACAAAACTTTTACTGAATGCCTTCCAAACACTGTGCAATAGATCAGGATAGAAATCAGTGTTACATTGATTGAGCGAGTGCTACATTAGTCGAGTGTTGGGTATATAAGTGTTTCGTTACATGCTGAAAATACATTCTGATCGAATTCTCAGGACGCGGAAAAAGTAGTATAACTTAAATAGTATAAATTTTTAGAAACCTTCATATGTTTGTTTTATAGGAAATAGAGCAATTAGTCCCGTACCGAAGTCAAAATTTCGCAAAAATTTCTTTAAATGTCTATCGATCCTACCTAGTAGACGTCCAAAATCACCATCTGAAAAATTTATATATGTATATATATATATCTATGGATATATATATATATATAAATATATATATATATATATATATATATATATATATATATATATATATATATATATATATATATATATATATATGTATATATATATGTGTCTGTAATCACTCTAGCGGTCACAGTTTTCATTTTATCGGAATGAGATTTGGTATTTGAGGTGCTTTTGGTATTCAAAAGATCAAGTTTGTTAATGGGTAAAATCGGACAAGGGGAAAGGGGGGGGGGGGCTTAGAGCGACGTGGAAACACTAAAATTGACATATCTCTCTTAATATTTGAAAAATCGAAAAATTTATAAGAAGTAAAGTTGTAGGTACTAAGTTTTACTGTGATTTTGTTTTTTATCATTTTTTCTGTTTCACTAATATTTACAGAAATATTGACGGTTTAAGATTGAAAATTAAATTCCTTAATATCTCTGTACACATTAGAGTTTGAGCAAAAATGATAATGTGATGAATTGTAGCAATTATAATTTTCTACAACTTTTTGTGCACTTTGACTTATTTACCCTATTTTAATTCTAAGTATATTTTTGTTTGAGAATATAAATATAGCCTGAATACAAATTAATATACTGAATACAATTTATAGTATTAATAATTGAAACAACACAACTACACAATTAATTTGATAAACCGAATAACTAAAGAATTTATTACTCACTATATTTCTTAACGACCAGCCTATACTCGCGGTTTCGCTCACGTTTTATTTTTTATATCTCGTTTTATTGTTTTTTTTTTTTTGACACTACCACCAAATTTATATTTCAGAGATTATTTTCGAATTCTATCTGTTATAGCGAAATAAAATACATTCCAGTTTTTTTTAAGTCTATATAATCATAAGCTTTTAAAGAAAATAAAGTTTAACCAAAATCGGTCCAGTATTTCAATTTTCTAATCGTCGAGATAAAACAATAAAATTCATTAAAAACATTCATTCATTTAATGTTGGCTTATTTCCTATTTAAGAGGCGTCTTTATTTAATTCGATATTACGTTTAAAATTAGATGTTTCAAAATTCCATACATATAATCACCATTCATGTCCTCTGTCCTCTGAAAAATGAATTTGATACTTCTTAACAGAGAAAAGAATCTGTTTATTTTTTGGGTCCTTGTCGAATAAATTGATTCTTGAATCTACTAATAAAGAAAACGTTCAATAACTTTATGTGTTCCACAATTTTGAATGGTAAAACCAAAGAAATATTAAGTAGAATATTTTACTGATTTCAAATATTAGTGTATCCTTACTAAATATATATTAGCAATATAATTGAAGTTATTCATTTATCGATATGGAAAAGTTGAAATAAAGCTTGCATTGTGAATGTTTTTAACGGGTTTCATCCACCTATAGAATAGCCTTTAAATATATTCAAAATTTTAATGAGTGAAAAATAACACTTCAAAATATATTCAAAAAATTAAATTGGTTTAAAAAGTTATAATTTGTAGCCTAATAATTTGAAGGCAGTCAACATATATTTATTAACTATGTACAAATTTATTAGTTCCTCATACTAGAGATCCCACTTAACTATGTTGTATTTAGTTATATACATACAAACATATTATATGTGTGTATATATATATAGTGGCCCAAATAACAGTTATCAACCTGTATAAAATTAAATAATAATACATTTATATATAAAAACTTCACTGTTACTTCTTTCTTATAAATGACCCGATGTACTCTCATACACGTGTACAACCGGTCATTCACACATATAGACACATGTGTGTATATATGTTTGTATATATGTTTCGTATATAATGTTGAATTGTATTTTACATTTTGAAAACATTACTTACCTATTCATTTAAGTTTTTTTTTTTACGATCGTGTTAATACTAAAAATGTTTAGAATAAAACTTATATTATGCTGAATAGAAATAATTTATTTTCATATGGGCTTTTAAGTTTAATAGATGACTTTATTTGAATGGTTAAACTGTAAAACTTCTAGAATCAATAGTATTCATCTAAATGAAAATTGAATTTCGAAGGTCAAGATTTTTATCATGGCTTTATTCGTGAAAAAATTACATGTTTTGATGTATACTATTTAGTTCTATTTCCCCGGGATTATATTTTGGAAACAAAGCATTTTAGTGGATTTAGTTGGACGTTTTGTGTTGAAAATATGATTTTCAATATCATTTCGAAGTTTGTCTTACTAGAATTCATTACCAGATCATTGTTTCTAAAACTCTAATATAATCAAAGATATTTAGTAAAATAGTTTGTCTATGAATTTACTTCTTATTCAATTTTTGAGTAGTAAGAGAGACACACAAAGTTTCTTTACTCCTGCCTGTTAGTCTCACTTTTCCCTCGTCTAATTTTTCCTCTTATCGAACTTTCAAATACTAAAAGCAACTCACTCATTAAATTTAGTTCGAATCGGATTAAAACTTTGTCTATTAGAATGGCTAGAAAAAAAGTGTCTTTATAATAGTGTTCAAATGTTCGCATCCATCCTACCTATACCTACAGTAAATGTCGAAAACGACCTTATGAATGATGGTCGTTTTCGTCAACTTCTAGGTGGGCTGGTTGGACATTTGAAAAAATTTTTGCAAAATTTACCATCGATAAAAAACCAACAGTTCTATTTCCTTGTACAAGATATTAGCTATAAAATTTAAAAAACACTATTACAAAAACTTTTTTTATGGTCTAAAACAAAAAAGGTATGGTAATAAATAGAACTAAATATTCTGATGACTTTGTGTTATATATTCAAAACCATTTATAAGTGATATAGTGACGAATCACAAATATATATATATATATATATATATATATATATATATATATATATATATATATATATATATATATATATATGTATGTATATTTATATATATATATATATATATATATATATATATATATACATGTATATATAAATATATATATATATAAACTAAATATCACATCTGTGAATACATGGTATATTAATATACCAAAACACAATTAAATTATATATATATATATATTCATTTTATTTATATGAATAACAAATATATATAAATTAACGTCTATATTATTAATATTTGTTTGTTTGTGTATACTTTCGTGTCCACATAACGTTGTTTGTCCAAATTCTTTTCGAATACGTATGACAAACTGTAGAAGACTATAGCGTATACTCCGACAAATTTCATTGTCATTGAATTTATTAATTAAATTAAATACTTATATGAAAAAATTAACTCGTCAACCAGGAATCGAACCTCGGGCCTCTGGATAACTAGTCCAGTGTGCTTCCTCTACACCAAAGACGATTGTGATGTGACAGCCAACTTTTTCATATTATTCTAATTTATTATTTATATTAGATAGTATTTACTTCTTTCTGAAGTGATTTGTTTATTAATATTTGTTTGTTTGTGTATACTTTCGTGTCCACATAACGTTGTTTGTCCAAGTTCTTTTCGAATACGTATGACAAACTGTAGAAGACTATAGCGTATACTCCGACAAATTTCATTGTCATTGAATTTATTAATTAAATTAAATACTTATATGAAAAAATTAACTCGTCAACCAGGAATCGAACCTCGGGCCTCTGGATAACTAGTCCAGTGTGCTTCCTCTACACCAAAGACGATTGTGATGTGACAGCCAACTTTTTCATATTATTCTAATTTATTATTTATATTAGATAGTATTTACTTCTTTCTGAAGTGATTTGTTTATTAATATTTGTTTGTTTGTGTATACTTTCGTGTCCACATAACGTTGTTTGTCCAAATTCTTTTCGAATACGTATGACAAATTGTAGAAGACTATAGCGTATACTCCGACAAATTTCATTGTCATTGAATTTATTAATTAAATTAAATACTTATATGAAAAAATTAACTCGTCAACCAGGAATCGAACCTCGGGCCTCTGGATAACTAGTCCAGTGTGCTTCCTCTACACCAAAGACGATCGGAGGCAAGCAGGCAAGTATACTTTTCAATAAAATCGTAAAATAATTGTGGCCTGTAGAGCGCTTATAGACACATATATTGATGTATATAAATTGAAACTTGATAAATGGTTTTGGAATTATTTCTGGTTCAGGGAAGAACTAAAGACTTTCATAACACCATTTCTGAATTTAAATTAGTCAGTGTAGTACAATATTTAATAAATATTTTATTTAAGCGATTAAGTAACAATAAATAAAAGGAAATTGTCCTAAAGAAATTTATCTCGATTGAATAATATTTAAAATTCAATGTATTTTTTTCAATAATTAATGGTTTCGCGCGGGTGTTTCTAATAAGCTTTTATCATGTGAAAAATAATATATAGGACAACAATTTTTTAATAATATTTAATTTAGTCGCCAACGTAATTCATTCCTAACTACATAGAATACAAATAACTAATAGATTATTAAATATTAATATACAATGATAAAAACGTTAATTTACGACTTCATTAACATTTAGGTTTAAAAAATAAAATAAAATCTAAAAATTTCTTTTTTATTTAAACCTTAAAAATATTAAAATACAAATGATATTAGGATGTTTTTTAAGTTCGTGAACACTGATAAATCAATCGTATACAGTAAAATTTTACCGGTTAATTGTTGTTTTTTTTTTTTGCTGTATTCAGCGTATGAAAGCGCCTGGCAGTACTCGAAAACGCTTACGAAGGCTGAATAAGTTATAGGTACGGACACGACTGAGGGTTTCAGTCTGCGCTTTCTTCATCCACCATTTTGCTGACTAACATTCTATTTATAAACTCAATGAATTGATTGATGGTTTGATATTTTGTATTGAAATTGTTGGATGGATAAATTCAATACAAAAATAAAATATTAATATCTAGCTTGTTTAAGTTACTTAGTTTATATTTATGCATCATATTAGTAATAGCAATGTAGTGAGAAGTCCAAATATGTCCCTTAAACTCGGCTCTGCGCACTACCGTGCTTTAGATTTTTTCATCATATTAAGAAAATATGTACCGTCGGTTAAAATATATGGCCAATATGGCCAACATATGGTTGCTTGAATAGGCATGGTTTTTAAATTCAAACTGAAATTAGTAAACGAGTAAGAATTTTATTGCTCTCAGACAAAATTTATAGTGTTCTAGATCTAAAAAGTAAGGTCAAGTACGTGAATCGGCAAAATCGGCCTATGTTTAGGCCAAATGGACAAAACTATATTTGAAACCGTAAGAGATTATTATAAGAGAATACAAATTTAAAGACAAAAAATATTTCTTTTTTAAAAATTATAATAATTAGCAAATGGGTCTTTAGCATCTAGACCAAGGGGTCCTCTGTGCCCTCCTTGAGAACAACCTGTCACCCGAACGCGAGATATATCCGGGTAAGATTTTTTTTAAATACTTCTGTTTGAAACTTTTTTTTTGAAATTCAGTATATATCGGATATTTAAGCAATCCACTCAGTTAGTTCTTATTTTCATTTGACTCCATTTGTTCAGTGACTTTTCGTTCACTTTTATAACTAATTTTTTATAAATCATATTTTACAACTTAAGTTGCATTGAATAATTTTTGAAAAAATAAAACTTGTGTGTGGTTGATAAAAATATTATTGGTAAATAAATTTGATTTGGCGACAGCTTGGCCATATTTTAAAATATTACTTCGAGTCATTATATTTTACGATATTTTTTTATAGTAACCGTTGTTATCCGGTTATATTTTTTAATTATTTTTACATAAATTACGGGATTTATATTCAATTTTGTAATTTATTTGAAGAAAAAAAAAAGATATATTTACTTTTTAATGAAATAAGTATATACAAATTAACAAATGCGTATAGTTCACCCACATATGATAAGAAAGTGGGAGTTTTAAGTATTTCAAGTTTTCTGTATTTTTATGTTAAACTTTTTTTTTATATAAAAAAATGATGGTATTAGAAGAGAAATTTTAACAACAAAAACGCATTTACGTAAATCGTTTTTTTGTGTGTTTAATAACGGTTATGTATGGGTATATTTATTATTTCTTTGTCCTCATAAAATGTGTGACAATAGAAATGATATGTTTACAGTTTACAGTTTACACTGTTCAAATATTATCTTGTGGACAAAAATAGTAGTAAAAAATACCCATTTTATAAAACTTTTATATCTTAGGTAAAAAAAACTTTACAAAAAGTTGATATCCCAGTAAAAACAAAAATGTTCGCCTTCAAAAGTAATGAAATCTATGTAAGGATCGAGTTTTTTAACGTGAGAAAATGATTGGTATATATTTATTTGGGTAAGTTTCTCAGGTGCAAGGTTTCATATTTTACTTGGCAAGTGGTCTGATTTTATAACACTTAATTTTCATGAATGAATGAAATTTTAATGTATGAATGAAATAAACCGTGTACCTGAGAAACATATCCAGGACATATATATCAATCATTTTCTCATTTCTGTTAAAAAACTAGATCCTTACGTAGATTTCACTTTTTTAAAGGCGAATATTTTTTATTTTGCTGGGATATCAAAACAATTTTTGTGTGCGAAAACTTGGGACCCCTCACATTTATGTTTTTGTCGGATATAACTAATATTCAGAGACATATTCCAAATTTTGTGTATCATACAAGTCATTCAAATATATACGTATATATATATATATATATGTATAAATACATATATATATATATATATATATATATATGTATATATATATATATATGTATATATATACATATATATATATATATATATATATATATATATGTATATATATATATGTATAAATATATATATATATATATATATATGTAGAAATAGATTTATATATATATATATATATATATATATATATATATATATATATATATATATGTATATACATGTGTGTGTGTGTGTGTGTTAGTGTGTTTGTGTTTTTATGAATAGATAATATAAATAAATTTTTATTTTAGTAATATAAAATTAACTTTACATAAATATGATTGTTATAATATATATGTAAGTGAACAAATTAGCCTCGCCTTTCAAATATCCACCTACATAGGAAAAAATATATATTATATAAGTGTGTGTATGTGTAATTGTTTATATGGATAGCTTACATTGAATACAAAGAGTTCATAAAATAGGAAAAAGAAGCTGAATGATTATGTCTAATCTACAAGAAAGATCACATTTGGTACAAGCATTTGTGGTGAATACAGAGCAAAAAAAAAGCTTTGGCAACGCTTCATGTATACTGGGCCACAAAAGTTGATGCAGTTTTATAATTGATTTTTCGATTTATTTCGATTATTCGATTTTCGGGAAAAAAAATTATATTAAAATTTGTTACTATGGTTATAATGACCAGCCAAGTAGCCACGCTTCAAAATGCGTTGTGTGTACTTGGAACTTTCGAATCTCGACATCGGCAGTTTGTCAATTATTAAAAAAAAACGGTTAATTGACTAAACTGTCGGCGTATGGACAAGAACGAAGAACCACCTATGCTTGTGAAGGTTTTCTGCAGTTTCCTTCATAAACTCCAGATGAGTATCGGCATAGTATCGGCATAGTCGGCTGCAGCCACACATCCAACCAATTCCTAGTCTATACACAAAAAATTCCTTGTCCTCCACTAACATGCTCACATTCTTAGGCATAACAATGAACCTTATGGTCAATGTGTGTCCCGTCCAGAACAGCCTCTAAAATCTATCTACCAATCTATAGTTATAATGAACAACTTTTATCCGGAGCATTTTTTCGAAAAACGAATCAAGAAGGCACAAATTTATTGGACCATTAAAATGGGCGACCCCGTATATTACCTACTTCTAAGATGTATATCCACAGTCATTATTTTCTAAACTCTCTGTATTGGGTTAGAAATATTTATTCGAAGATCAAATTTATACTTATTTCAATTTAATTATTCTTTTGACACATAATATTGCTTTGTGTATTATAAACACACATGAGTTATTTATTGATTTGAAATTTTTATTTGTTTCAATGTGTTTTTGATATATAATATCAATATATATATATATATATATATATATATATATATATATATATATATATATATATATATATATATATATATATATATATTATATATATATATACATATATATATATATATATACATATATATATATATATACATATATATATATATATATATACATATATATATATATATATATATATAGCATGCATATACACTTGAAACAATGAATAAAAAACAAGTAATAGAACAACAAACTGAGTTAATTGTTTGAAAACCCAGTATATACTGAGTTGTATATCAATGTTCGAATTGTACAACCTTAACTGGGTATACCAATAGTATATACGATATTATGTATCTCTACATATGTCCGCCTTCGTTCGACTATGAATACTATGTCATTTCCTTTTTGAGCACAAATTATGAGAAAACTATTGCAGGGTTTATAAAAAAATGTTTCAAACAAAAGTTTTTTATTTTGAATAGAAACAAATTGTTTGTTATTTAATTTTTTTCTATCTCTTCAGGTTTCAAAGATTTATATTTTTCCCTCTGATTTTTCCAATTAACGAACTTGACTTCACTTTTTTGCTATAGAATACACATACAAAATTTGAGCTCGTTATCTCTTTTCGTTTTTGAGTTATCGTGTTCACAGACAGGCGGATTAGCCTAATCGGCCGAATTAGGCCATTTTATGAACATCCATTCAAAGCATTTATGTCAAAGATTAATATTTTCAAGCATTAGAAAGTCGGGAGTAAACTTAATATACCTTGTATAATTACATATACTGGGTATTACAATAGTGCCTACTGCCTGTATGAGATGTTATGTATCTACGTATTATGTCTGCCTTCATTCGACTGTGAATAGTATACTATTTGCTTTTGAGCACAAATTATGAGAAAACTATTGACAAAAAAAACAAAATTCTTGTTTATACAAAAAATTTTCACACAAAAGTTGTTTATTTTAAAGAGAAAATGATTTTTTGTTATTTTCTATCTCTTACGTTTTCAAAGATGTATTTTTTTCCCACTGGCAGGGGGAGACACGTTCCGATTTTGCCAATTAACGAACTTGACCCAATTTTTTTCTTTAGAACACACACAAAAAATTCAGCTCGTTATCTATTTTCGTTCTTGAGTTATCGCGTCCACGGGCAGACAGACTGACGGACGTACGTGTGGAAATTGCTGTATTAGGCCATTTTATGAACACATATTTCAAACATTCACGCCTACCATCAATATTATCAAGCATTACAAAGTCGAGACTAAACTTAATATACCTGTATATTTACATATACCGGGTATAATTAAGTTTTGTTTTCGTACCATTAATAATGTAATAAAAAATGTTAATAATTAATTGGATCTTTAAAAATATATAAAATCGATCTGATTTGCGATAATTTTTTGATGTGAAAACATCTATGAGCAAGTATGATGTCATATGGGGAGTATAATGCGGGACTTTCTAGATGCAATTACGAATCGAATGACACCTTGGTCATAATTGTCTGCGAAGGCGAAGTAGAATTAGAAAAAAAGCACATATTGACTAGTCTAATAATCACATTAAAAATTAACATCAACCGAATTATTTATTCGAAAAGTAACGTTTATTATTTTCCATGAGGTATATGTTTATAATATCGCAATTAGTTCAGTAATATGGCTAATATCTCACTAAATCTATACTCATTTTTTTAAGTTTCGTATCGGTTTGCACCGTTTAGGCCAGAATATTTGTGCTTTTGATTTATATGGGAATAAATTTAACTCGTCTAAAAATTATTTTTTGCTTAATATTTGACATTTTCCGAATGTCAGCAGCTTCAGAAGCATCAATTGCAAATATTGGTTTATTTTCAAATTCACTTTTAACATAAAAAACGGCAATTTTTAGATATCTTTTCATGGTAGTCATACATTTAAAAAAAAGCTTTAATTTAATGAACTGAAAATTGGAAAATAAAAGTTTTTTCCCGAGTTACCAATATATAAATAAAAGCTTGAGGCGCTTAGGTTATTATTGTTTAAGAAATTGGATTTATCGTTTTATATTAATTGTTAAAACTTTATTTTTAATATTTTTTTGTATATTGTAAACAAGCGTTTATTTAGCCCATTGTTAGTATTGTTCGGTTATATTATACCAACACATCTAGGGTAGAAATCGAACCCACGCTCTCTGGCATCTGTGCTTCTGAGCTACCTGAGATGTTATAACTATCATGATGTCAACATTGGCATCAAGTTTGTGAGAAATCATATGCATTCCACTACCATAACATCTCAGATAGCTCAGAGGCAGAGCGTTGGTCAAGAATGCCAGCGGCCGTGGGATCGATTTCCATCCTAGAAGTACATGATTTTTCATCTCAAGCATTTGATGTTAAATATTGTCCAGACATATTACTTAAATGTCAAATAAAGTTAATGCTCATCACTTCCGTTGGTATAATATAACCGAAAGGCAACCATACTAACAATAGACTTAAATCTAGAGCACGGTAATGCTTTTTTAGATGCTAGTTTACAAAAAAGCAATTAAAAAATATTTAACAGTAAATAAACAAATTGATAATATATTGAGATCAAAATAGCATATGAGAAATCATATGCATGCCACTTCCATAACATCTCAGGTTACTCAGAGGCAGATCGTTTGTCTAGAATGTCAGAGATCGTGGGTTCGATTCCCATCCTAAATGAATATTCATATCAATCAGCGGGCTCCCTGATTGATAGGCAAGCTCGCTACGCCTTGCACAGCTGTCTCATTGAAACATATGACGCAATTGGTAATACATCCGCAACGTTGAAAATTATTTTCTCGAGATGGTGGAGTGCCTATGCGCTTTCTTACTTTCAAAATCGATGATCCTTAGGGAGATCTAATTTTATAAAACGTACCCACCACAACATGATAAACTTTGGCTCTCCGTAGTGTCAAACCGTCCAATGATAATGTAATGCGATAACGACACAAAGATACTTTGAACAAATTTTAAGTTTATTTATGTTAAAAATTATTTTTGTACCCGTTATATGATTTTACAGAAAAAATATAAAACGTACAAAAAAATAAAAATAAAACAAAAATATACATGAAAGAACGGACCATATGGTCTATGATGCCGCGTCGCGTCTCTTTATTATTACATAAATCAGTGCTTTACATAAAAAACAATTTATATATTACAAGCTATAGTGAGTATATGCTGGCTGCATGTATTATATGCCTGTGAACCTTTTAAAAATAATAATAATAGTACCTATGTTTAAAAAATCTTTTGTTTTAGGCTTGTTGTTTTAAAATCTATTGTTTATAACTAATATTATTTACGAATAATACTATTTAGGTAGGTAATACCAACCATATTATATTATATATATATACATATACATATATATATATATATATATATATATATATATATATATATATATATATATATATATATATATATAACATCATGGTTTAATATACAGGCTTAGTAGTATTATTTATAGTAGTCTCACGCATGTTTGGAAAAATATTATGTACAGAAAGGTTTTTGTATTCAATTGAGAGGGCTTTTGTTTTTATTTGATTAAAAGTAAGTCTAACTCAAATACATACATACATACATACACACAGACTTGGGTACAAATATGGTATTCATTGTGTGTGATGCATTAATAAATAATATGTAATAAATATCGTTGGAAATTGTACAAAAAGTGTGATGAAGTATTAAAAAAGAATTAAAATATCACACCAGATGGGTGTGAATTCTTTAAATAAACCTTTATTAGTTAGCTATTCTGTGCATAGGATTCAGTAACAAAAGGGTTGTCAAATATGGCGATCGTCCGACTCACATGTAGTCGTCGTATAGCTTTTTAATTGTATACAGCTTGTTTTTTAAAAGATATCCAATCTGGAATACTGTATAGTGTATCTATTGCTGTCTATACAATCATTTCTCTAACTACAACCATTTATATATAGTTGCTTCTTACTCGTGCATGTATACATCGTCGTTATTGTCCGTCGAGTGAGTGTAACTCTATATCATGGCATACTTTACATAGGCAGTGATAAATACACTACACAATGTTGCTATTGGGTCTATTTTAACTTGGGTCTATACTGTATGCAATCAAAATTTTTATATAAGTTCGTATTTGAAATTCGGTAGACATTTAGTTATTTTCACCAGTTTCCAGAATTCATATTTCATATAATATGAACTATGCTTTTTGTACACTGTACAGCAAAAAAAAGTGGCGCAAAAAATTCATTTAAATTATATTATTTTGAATTTTCTTTTGCATATCAACAATATTTCTACAAATTTTTCTGTTTTTGTTGATATGAGGGGGTAATTGCAAAAAAACCTTATAATTTATGGGGGAAAAATATATTTACAAAAAAGTCAAATTTGTATAATTTATAATTTAAAAAAAGGATTTTATTTGAAGGCTTTCTGAGGGAAATAAACTTTTAACAGTGGATATTACCTCTCCTTGCTCTACTTCCAGTATACAGACTTTTAAATTACTTCGCTACGACATCTTGGGTGATTACCAATTCCTGCACTAAAGCTATTATGAGCTCCTGTCAGCTATCATGAAGCTTAATTCACCTTCTTATACGTCGAACTAGTTCATCCCAGAGGTGTTCTATTGGATTTCACTCTGGGTTACGTAGTGGCCATCTGAAAGTCTGAATTACGATCGTTTTATTTGAATGTACATCCTTCGAAATAGTTTTTATACTGCTACTGGGACTGTCCAAAGGCTCTCTGGTGATCACAGTTTTCATTTGACCGAAATGAACTCTGATGTATGCGGTGCTTTTGGTATATGAAAAGTCCAACTTCGTTAATGGGCGAAATTGGACAAGGAAAAAGGGGGCTTTACAGGATAGGGGAAACACAAAGTTATATCCGTATATATGGTACACCTTCCTTAAGATTGGAAAAATCGAAAAATACATTTGAAGTAAAGTTATAGAAAATATGTTTATTTTTAATTTTGTTTTTTATAATTTTTTCTGTTACACTAATATTTACAGAAAACTTTAAAATTTATGATTGAAAGTTAATATCGTACAAATCTCTGTACACATTAGAGTTTTAGAAAAAATGATCAAGTAATGAATTGTAGCAAACTTGATTTTCTACAACTTTACTTCTTATACATTTTGCGATTGATCTGATACTAAGAGAGATATTTTATATTTTGTGTTTTCTTCTTTGTCTGTGGCCCCTTGTGGTCTTTCCCTTCGACCTATGCCATTTATTAACAACATTGGCCTTGCAAATACTAAAATCTTATCAGATACATTTCATTTGGATCATACTAAAATTTTGACGACTGAAGAGTGATTTATATATTCTAAAGTCTTTCGCTAAGTTGACGCAGCTTCTGCGACACTAATTTTTTTAGGCTCACGCCTGGCAATATTTGATAATCCTGTTTTATTTGTTTGCTTGTTTTGAGATGTAATATACAATGCATATAGTGATCAATGCGTACAGAACATAAATTTTTGCTATTTAATTCATTTTATACATCTTATATTTTCAACTATATCAAATAACACTTTATTTACCGATTTTCTGCACTAAAATATGTCAGTATAAACTTTAAGTATTGCCACATTGATCCTTATTAAAACAGTTAGCTTAACTAACATGAGGAAATAATTGGTATATATTTATTGTGTAAGTTTCTCAGGTGCAGGGTATTTCATATTTTACTTGGCATAGCTTTTTTGGTTCCTGACATACATAGGCCTAATAACTATCTAATCCTTCCTGTAAACAAAGTAGGTAGGCGTCAATGCTTGGTCTGACGCACTACCGTGCTATGTGATAATATCAACGTATTAAATATCGATATTTTATCCAATTTTTTGGAATTAATTTTGAATTTGAAACCTGAACACTCTTTAGTAATAAACTTAAAAAACTTGAAACTTAAAATCGAAAAAAAAACTATGATGCCATAACAGAGGAAAACCACAAATTATATTCATTTTATTTTTATTTTTATAGAAAACAACTAGTTTTATTAGAAGAATAAAGTAATAATGATGATAAACTAGTAATAAAATTTAAAATTATTACTGTTAGCCGTAAGTAAGTGTGTGCATAGAGTTGCATATGAGACCATACGGAAATAAAATTGTATAATAAAAAAATAAAAACAAGTTTCAAAGAAGAATATAAAAAATTTATATATATAAAAAAATTAATTTTAATATAAGCCAGTTGCTGCGTCAGTTGATAGAGGTTAGTTGATAGGTCACATGATATCTCATCCGCACACAACTCACTTCAATAATAATTTTAATATTAGGAATTAGTCATAGGCAGTTTTTTTCTTTCACTTTATAATCAGTTTTTTTCTATGATTCTATTGTTGATTTTTAAGCCAGTTCTTTTTTTTCGTTGATAGTACGATGATAATTTGCATAAAATCAAATCAGATACGTACTGGGTTTAAATATATTCAAGTCTGTTGTTTGTCAGAGAAAGTTGAACATTCAAACACCATTCAACTGTAGTGAAAATAAAATTTCAAATTCGCCCCAATACCTAGATCAGTTTTTGTATTACAAATAAGTATTTCAACTACAAAGTAGTTATCATCAGTATAAATTAGCTGGTCGTAATTTACAATTAGACATAGATAGAAAATCGAAATCAATAGACAAAAATAAAACTAAATAAAAAAATAAAACAAAATAAATTTAAATATAATAAATTTTATTCAAATTACTCTTGTTAAAATTATTTTCATTCAATTTACTCTTGTTAATATCACTCTTATTAAAATTACTCTTATATTGTCTGAGGATATGTTTGTTATTCGTTGCTAATTTGGTGACAGTTTCACCAAAGACAGGTTCGACATTGGTATGAAAAATATTCTGGTATGAACAGCTACAAAACTTGGGTAGTAAATACATGTTGTGTGGTAGGCTGAAACCACGTATGTCTTGCATGTGTGTAATAAATATGACGGTATTTTGAGTTGAGTTCCAAGTATGTAATGGATGAAAATACTATGTCGTGAGGTCAACTTGACTTAGTGGCAAAAACCGGAAAGAGATAAACGTCCTGGTTGGGGGGGCGAGTACCCTTATACATATCCACGTGTGCAGAAATCCTAATAGGATTTGTATATATGGCTCTGCCTCTCCCCCCCCTCCTGGAAAAATTTCTAGATCCGCCCCTGAATCCTATGAATAATACACACATTGATCATTATATACACATGAACTTTGTTATCCATAAAATATCTTTCTAAATTTAAAAAATATGGTGTGAACCTGTCATAAAACCTCTGAACAACCTCTATATAAAGACTACATTCATTTTTATCAACACCATAGCTAAAGCGTAGATATATGAACGTTGACCAAAGAATATTGACATGAGTGAAATCAGAAATGCTTTTTAACTTTTATGTTGTTTTTTTTTTCGAAAGTTTTGTAGTAATTTGCGTGCATGGCAACAGTTTTAATACTTAATACGCATCTGTTTCGATTTAAAGTTTATTAGTTTATTCGTTAAATATTTTCTATCCATGAACACTTAATATATAACATACATACACATACGATCCCCCACACCAACGAAAATAGTTGCCCACACAGAAATCTTTGTTAAATATTAATATTGCTATAAAAAATTTTTTTAACCCTTGAATATTCGCCGATTCATCATTAACGTTTGTAAACATAAAAAATGTTAGAAAAAAAACTGTTTTTTTCTTGTAGAGATTTTTTCCCAATAAATTGTACTGACTGTATAATATGATTTGAATTGTACATCTGCGTATACGTGTAAAACAGCCTTATTCTCTCTGTACAACATATTATCCACATTAAATGCATATACATACATACATATGTGTATAGATGGAGAATAATATGCATAATTTAATTGTTTTCGAACCACGAATACATTTGAACGGTGTTATACAAATAAGATTCTTTAATATAATGTAGTAAACTTTCGATTATATGTGGAATTGAGTGGGGAGGTATTTTCGGATGAGTGTTGTCCTTGGATAAACCGGATTATGGCTAAATATGAGCAATGTCAGACTGGGCCTTAGGGGCCCGCCATTATGGCTTTAAAGGCCCCCCGCCACCCGTCAAACTAAATGATAATAATGATCAAATATTTCCAAAGGTGTACATTTTTATATACGGTTTATGTAAATATCCAAGTTTAGTCCCGACTTTACTTGAAAATATTGATCGCAGCCAAAAATGTTTGGGATAAAAAAAATGGCCAAATTCGGCTAATTCCACATCCATCCATCTGTGGACACGATAACTAAAAAAGTGTTTTCTAGAGCTAAAAAGTAAGGTCAAGTTCGAATGGAAAACGCTGGTTTTTTTACGGTTTTCCGAAATTATTCAGGAATTTTGACAAGAGGTAAACTACTAAAACGTTAAAATATATGGCAATTCTAACAAAAAATTTAATGAAATAAATTAAAAAGATGTTATCCGTAAGTCTTGTAATTACATTTCAAATTTTGCCCCAATTCGTAGAACATTTGTTTGTGTTTTATAAATACGTATTTCGACTACAATGTAGTCATCATCAGTATGAATTAGCTAATCGTAACTATCTCTGGGATATGGATTCACAGATATGTTGCTTGTTGCTAATTTGGTGCATGTCTCACAATGACATTAAAAAAGTTCCATCCTTTTATACGATTTGACTGAGGGTATAATCTGACCTGAGGATTATTTAAGTTGACTGACTAACGGATTAGGTGTGTGAAGAGTCCCACCTATTTATTGGCGGTATTCGTTGGTGACTATGCGGCGTTTGTTTTGTCACAAAAGTGAGAGTATCGAAGCTAAACGTGACATTCAGGTATAATTTTTTTTTAAAAGGTGTAATTTTATTAAATCAGAATTTGGAATTCTGCCATTTTCTAAATTCATTATCTGTTTTCTCAATTTGTACATGTAGATACTTTCGTATGCATCTAATTCTGTAGGATTTTGCACCGATTTTAGTAGTTTTAGATACAAAACCCCACAGAATTAGATGCATACGAAAGTATCCATATATACAAATTGAGAAAACAGATAATGAATTTAGACAATGGCCCAATTCCAAATTCTGATTTCATAAAATTAAACCATTTTCAAAAAAATCTAATATCTGAATGTCAAGGTTCGAAAAGCACATTCGGCACAAATCGACTGCAAAATTTTTAAAAAAGACATCACTTGTGTGGTTGATATAGGAACTATGGGCCACAGTTAGCGCTCAGTTTACCAAATATTTTTGTTGATTTGTACCTTCTTCATAAGGTACAAATTTTCTGGTTTTAAGGTTTTAAGAAAATTTTTCGAATAAAAATTGTTAGTCAATTTATAATGAACTTTTATCCAAAGAATTTTTTTCGAAAACCGGATGAAAGAAGCACAAATCAATTTTAAATTTAAAACAAGTGAAAATAACAACTGATTTGTTAATTGCTTAAATATCCGGTATATACTGAATTTATGAGAAAAAAGTTTCAAATAAAACGAACATTTCGGCCCAATTATGGTCCGATTTTGCCCATTTACGAACTTGACTTTATTTTTAGCTCTGAAAATTTCAGCTCGTTATCTCTTTCCGTCTGAATTTATGAGAATAAAGTTTCCAATAAAACTTGTTTGTTTTTTTAAAAACGAACATTTTTGTTTCTAAGCTTTTGTTATATCTCTTACGGTTTCAAAGATAGAGAGTTTTGATCATTTTGACCCAAACATTGTCCGATTTTGCCCTTCACGAAAACCTTACTTTTTAGCTCTAGAATACACCCAAAAAATTTTAGCTCGTTATCTCTTTTCGTTTTTTGAGTTATCGTGTCCACGGATAGACGGATATGTGGAATTGAACTAATTAGGTCATTTTATAAACACCTATACCAATTTTTTTTTCGATTAATATTTTCAACCGTTACAAAGTTGGGACTAAACTTTATACCTTGGTATATATTATATATACCGGATATACAAATAAATGCTACTTCTGTGTGGCCATAGTTTATGCTTATCCAACAACGGATGTGAAAATGAATGCAATGTAATGAAAACACTTGGTTGTATAACACCATTCATTTTAAATTCCGCCGTTCAATATTTTTTTAATGCAGTTACCATTACGCTTCTAGTTACAATCAGAAAAAAAAAATTTAGAAAAAATGTATGTAAAAAAAAAATCGAAAAAAAAAATTTATGTATTGTCTTCAATTTAAAAATTATTATTTCATATAGGAGATAGACATTTTATAGACATTAAGAGGAATACATAAACGTTTGTATATACAGTGGGAAAAATAAATACGACTTTTAAATAGAGGAAGGGTTTTTGATTTGTTTAAAAAAAAATGATCTGATATGCTGCACATGGTGTATATACTTTTTTTTGTATAATTTTTTTTTTCTCTAAAAAATTTTTTAAACATGCATATGCAAATACAATTGAATAAAAGGGCTGAGTTATAAAAAATTTATTAAATTATTCTAAAACAATTGTCTGGATTTGTGAGAGTAAGTTTTATGTTTTTGTGCCCTATGAGAAAAAATGTATGAAGGTTATTCGATCACTACCGCAAAATAAGTTCAATCATGTCACGAATGCCATAAAATAAACATAATTTAATTTTTATACCCGGTATATAATATATACCAGAGTATATTAAGATTAGTTCCGTTTTTTGGAAAAAATTTTGGTATCGATGTTCATAAAATGACCTAATTAGTCCATTTCCGCAAATGTGTCTGTCAGTCAGTCTATCCGTCCGTCAACACGATAACTCAAAAACGAAAAGAGATAGCGAGCTGAAATTTTATATGTGTGTCATTTACCCAAAAAGTATGGCCAAGTTCGGACAAACTCAGACCAAGTTTGGGCGAAATAAGAAAAACTGCCTAACTTTGAAATCTTAAATGATAGAACAAAAATTTAGAGACGAAAAATTCTCCTTTTTTAACAATAAACAAATTTTGTAGGAAACTTATTTCATAAATTCAATATATACTGGGTATTTAAGCAATTAACTCAATTAGTAATTTTCCACAGAGTGAATTACTGAGCGTTATTTTGAATGTTTGCGCTTGCGCATACGTACATAAACTTTAATAATTAAACGGCAGTGCAATGAAATATTACATTAAAATGCTTTCATTAATATTATTAATATTCATTAGGCTTTAAAATTATATTAAAAAATAAATTAATATATTGTCTGAGTTTTTTGTTTTTTAGTAATTACGTACGTCAGTAAATCTCCGGACTAATGAGATCAATCTCCGGAGTTGGTAACCCTAGAATGAATAGTACAATTTTTATATTGAAACAAAACTTTGTAATTGGTAATGAAAGGTACATTTATTAATGCTTTAAAAAAATAAAATATGATCATAAACAGCTGTAGATGATGTCAATGACGATCATGTTTCTTCACATAATCATGATACTTTAACGGTTAATATGAGATCATCTCTCTTTTTCTACCCAGTGTATGTAAATATATAAGGTATATTAAGTTTAGTCCTGACTTTGTAACGCTTGAACATATTAATCCTTGACATAAATGCTTGGAATGGGTTTTCATAAAATGGTCTAGTTCGGCCATTTTATTTCGTCCGTCTGTCTGTCCGTGAACACGATAACTCAGGGGGGAAATATACATACGTCTTTGAAACCGTAAGAGATAGAAAAAAAATTTTTTAACAAAAAATCTTCTTTTTAAAATAAACAACTTTTGTTTCAGAAATTTTTTCATAAACTCAATAGTTTTCTCATAATTTGTGATTAAATGATCCTCGGAAAGCGAATTATTATCAATTCGAATACGCAGAATTGTTAACAATTCAATCACTGAATTCAATCCCAGTATATAAGTATATACTGGGTATTCAAACAATTAACTCGGTTAGTTGTTACATTATTTGTTAATATTTTGTATTGGCTCAAAACACTTACCTACAGCTGAATTTTTTCTTTTTAATTTAACGATTAAAATACATCACGGATTTTACTGCATTTAATTTGAAGTTGTCTTTTTTCAAATTTTTGTTAAATTTATTTATTTATTTTGTTAATTTTAGTTAAATTTTATAAATACTTTGAAATTAAAATTATAAACATAAGTTTTCTTTTGGCATCCTGGCATTGTAATTTTGAATCCAAAACTGTTCTAATTCGGAAAAACCTTACGTCCTTTTCATAGAATCAGAATCTTTTTTTTTTCAATTCGGGTTCTTATTTGAAATATAGGTAGTAATGTCCCTCCAGTAAGATTCTCTGTTTTCTCTCCAAAAAATTATATTTCTTCTGGAGATTTATTTTAGTTTCTTGATTGTTGTCATTTAGTTAGTAAGTCTTTTATCAACTGCGGATTTACGATATTTATTTAACGGTCAAAATCTGAAATAACTGAGAAATATATAATTTTGAAATAATTGATAACTAGACTACACGAAACACAATATTTTTGTTTCAAAATTTGTCTTTTGTGGTCCATTTTCTCATTATCTTTGACTCACGATCAAGTAACTCGCAAATGGTTATTGATTGTTTGGAAAACTTTTAAATACTAATTAATTATTTCAGTTTAACAAAGATTTTTTTTAAAATTCCTAATTTTACTTATAAAACTTTGACGTGACAGCGTATAGCTGATATGATGAATTGAATATAAAATGTAAATCTTAATTTCATTTACAAAGTGTCGCAAAAAAACTATATCGCACCTATAAGTTTAGAATAATGTATGATTTTTATATTCCCATTTTCTCATAAACTATTGAACCATTGTCAATGATTGTTTCACTTCATAGCGTCTGTTTTGGAAATCTTTGCTAATAGAGAATCAATGTTAAATATTATTGACTATAGTAACTACACAATGCTTCATAAAGAAATAAAAATAGTGAGGGTTTTCTGTAGTCTGTAGTGTGTGTGTGCATACGTAATGAATATTAATATTATAAATTAAGTGGGCATCACTAAATGCCCACTCTTATATGTCATCAATCAAACATCATACCACAAGCAACCAGATGTTTGTAAGTATGTGTATGTATGTATGGTTTGATAGTAAATATTTTATTTATTTACTTAAAATTGATTCTCTATTAGAAATGCTTTTGAAAACAGACTGTATAATCATTATGCTTCGAAGAAAAAGCTACCATTTTTGTTCCATATATGAACAGATTTTCCACCTAGACTAGATGGTAAAAATATCTTGGCAACCTGATCGAAATTTATTATCGGATCAACATTATTATCGGGTTAGTAAGTACCTATTTAATATGTCATTTGAATTGTGTTTCTTGTTTGTGCAAATAACCAATTTTTATCTTCAATAATTTGACAGAAAAGTGAAATATTAACAATATCATCAAAAGATCTTACTTAAATAAAGTTAGGATTAAAAATAAACTTTGAAATTAGTCCCCAAGATTTTATATACCAATGGACTACAAAAAGAGTTTTTTTTGACAGCTTATGCATATATATATATATATATATATATATAATTTATATATATATATATATATATATATATATATATATATATATATATATATAACAAAGGGGTAACAAAGAACGTTAGATCATGACATACTGTGGATAGACAGTGATATATATATATACACTACGTAAATTAAAATAGACCCAATAGCAACATTGTGTAGTGTATCTGTCACTGTCTATCCACAGTATGCCGTGATATAACGTTCTTTGTTACCCCCGCCAAAGACTGATCTAACACAGTGCATAGCACAACACTTTGTATTATAATATTGGATGCTTTGTAAGTATTGGGATGAATTATTTTAACGAAATTTCAACAATGAAATATGTCACAAAGACAAACAAAATGTAACAAATATAACATATCATAGTACCTGCATATAGACAGCGATAGATACATTATACATTGTTTCCAGTTTAAAAAACAAGCTGTATATTAAATTACATCATAGAGTGTATTCTAAAAATAAATTCACTACAGAACAAGTCAACAATACAACAACAATATCAACTATATATTCGAACAGTACAACAGTAGTTATTTGAATCGATAACAAATTATCTTAAAAATTACTACACACACATAAGAGATATTATGTTGTAGATATTGTATAAATAAAAATCTGTGTATACATAATCAGTAGAATGAATAAACAATGTCAAATCAAAATCATCACATAAAAAATTTATTTTTATAGTTTTTACCATTCAAATTTATAATATTCTTCACACAGAATAATGTGAACGAACGAACTATGTTATGTGTGTGTAATATTTACATACAAGTAGATACGGGCATTTTACATATACATCAATTCGTGTATGATTTTTACCAGGGTTCCTTAACACCATACTATATAAAAAATTGGGTAAGTGTAAAAGTAAACGTAATTCATTCAACTACAAGGTGGCGATAAATACGGCGAACAGAATGAATCAGTTTTTTGAACTACGCGGCGTTGTTGAAAGAATTATACGAAAACTAAATATGTTGATTGAAAGTGATAATCACTTAAACACATACATTACTGAAATTAACCGAAAAATTACCATTGGATGTCTTAATTATCGTTTTATTTCATGTAGTCTTGCATCCTTTGTACTGAATTACAAACAAATTCTTTTTCACTTTGAGTTGCGACTTAAATTAGCCACATCTCTATTATCTGTACCTAAAGAGTTGAGTTTCAGTATAAAATCTGGATACATTATGTTCGCATATTCTCACTATATATACTTTCAACCAGATCATTACTACATGCTTTGGTTTGATTAGAATAAATACCAATCACAATAGAACATGTCGCAACAAAACTATGTACATTATTTCAGTTTTGAGGTATTAGAATAAAGAGTTTAGTAGCATTCATTTCCCTATAGGAAGATTTAATGAAGTATGTGGTTTAGTTAGTTGGATCCACTACTTTACTTTTTTTTATATACCATGTAAAATATCGAATGTTCACTTCCAATAAACCAGATCATCCTCCTGCGTCTGGTAATTGGTGTCAAAACAGTTATATATTCTGCACGTTGCTCATAATGATACGTAATGCAACTGAAGTGAGTCCCTATCAAAATATATATATACTAAGCTCAGATAGCCCGCCAAATTTGCGAAAATAATTTGTGACATGTTTATTTCATCGGCGAATATGGAAACAGGCAGTTGCGGGTTTTATCGCTTTGTTTATCATGTAAACAATATAAAAAAATATCATCTGCCTGCAATCCTAAAACAAATATCAGTTTTTTCACGGGGTTTTCTAAATGATTAACTTTATATTTTACCCACAAAGGAAAAGTTTGGAGTAAAAATAGTTTGGAGTTTGCTACCATTTTCCTTTAGCAAAGATGGACAGATTTCGATGCGTTTTTTTTGGTATTACAATGGTATCACCACTACAAGTTAAGTTCTTGAAGAAATTTTACCATTATAGTAGGTATGTTTCTTAAAAATGTTTGAACCGATTTCATATCCAGTTCGCCCTGACACCGGGCCGCCTCAGGGTGTGTATAAGGCCATTTTCATATATTATTTATTTACTCGTGGGTCCGAAATGATGAACGAAATAAATAATCCCAAGTTGGAAGGAACTGGAAACAGTACACCTCCATCAACTGAATCTGAAACGGTAACTCGACCCGCAGGGACGCCGCAAGGCCGACTTGGAGGGGAAGGTGAAGTTTCACCGAGGAACCTAGGGTTCACATTAGTGGACCCAGGTTCACAAACAGACACCGAGATCTCGGTAAATCTAAAAACTACTGAAACGGTAACTCGACCCGCAGGGACGCCGCAAGGCCGACTTGGAGGGGAAGGTGAAGTTTCACCGAGGAACCTAGGGTTCACATTAGTGGACCCAGGTTCCCAAACAGACACCGAGATCTCGGTGAATCTGCAAGCGCTACAGCTGAAAGCTAAACGTCCTGGAGGCGCAAAGCGAAAGCGGGTAGCCCAGCAGAGAGTCACGGCTCAACAAGCAGCTGCAGGAAGGGATGAAGTTCAAAGCTCACTCCAAACTGCAGCTGGCAAGACTATGGTGGAGTCGACCCCTGTCCGTCCGCAGAAACGTGGTAGGATAGTAGGGGACACACCACCATCTGTTACACAGGCACAGAAACGGAGCAGGACGGCTGATCATGCCTTCGCTTCGATTGCGAGGAACCTACCTCGTGCCGTCATTCGGGACGAGGCCTCGACGACCGAGTGGACGACAGAACAGGTCGGAATGCTCCGCGGTGTCCTTGAGCGGGCGATAGACGAGTCTCTAGACAGGGACATGACCATCGTTCCCCGCTTTGAAAGCTTCACCTCAGGTCCAAATGGGCACGAAGTGATAGCCACGGACGCTGTTTCCAGGGACTGGCTTATAAAGACAGTACCGGAAATAGTCGCTTGGGAGGGTGCGAGGTTGAGTGCATCCATCCCTCCTCCTCGCATCGTCCTTAAGAAGATGTTCCTCTGGATCCCAGGGGTGCCGACATCCAGGGTGGAGGACGGAATTATCCTGAAGAGGATAACCCGCCAAAACCAGGGTATTGACACCCGGGATTGGAAAGTGTACGATCGGACTGAACACCCAAAGGGCACCAGACTGGTACTCGGGGTGCCAGCCCGATCGCATGCGGAACTAGCCGGAAGAGGGTTTCTCCACTTTGGTCTGGTTCGTGCCTCCCTGTCTCAAACAGGGAAGGCGCCCAGCAAGAGTGAGGAGGCACCTAAACCGGAAGCACGGCGCCCGGCAAAGCCAAAGACTTTTGGCAATGCCAAAGGTGCCGTTGCAACACAGATTCTAGAGTGGGTGAGACCGATAGCAGCCGCAAGACTTGGGGCGGTTGCCAGAGTCACCTTCTCAGATCTCAAGGAGAAGAAAGCTGTGGCTGGTGAGGCGGTGGCTGGTGCTCAGGAATCTGAAGCATCTGCCACTAATCCTTCTGCCACACTTTCCGTAGTGGCGGACTCACTGCCATCAGAGTCCGCACGTAAAGATGGATGGAGGTCCGCGAAGAAAAGGAGAAAGAAGAAAAGCGAAATTTACACCACAGCGGAGCAGCCGCAGCAATTTTGAGCAAAAGGCTAGCTTCCGACAATATCAACATTGCTCTGGTGCAAGAACCATATATATATGCGAACGGCATCAGAGGCCTAAATGGGTCGGGGATTAAAGTTATTTCCGCGACTAATAATCCCAGAGCTTGCCTGGTGTACAGGGGTCTTGACGCAGTACCTATTCCGCACCTGTGTGGTAGAGATATTGCAGTGGCCTCGGTGCAGGTTAATCTCTGGGGACAAGAGAGGGAGGTGATTCTGTGCTCAGCGTATTTTCCGTACGACTCAGAATCACCTCCTCCTCCAATAGAGGTGGAAACTGTGGTCGAATATTGTGAATCTCGGGGTTTGCTATTGGTCCTTGGCTGTGACGCGAACTCGCACCACACGCAATGGGGCAGTTCCGACATAAATGCTAGGGGTCGGGCTCTCCTGGAATTCATTTCGGCCAACGGTCTGGAGATTGTCAATAGAGGCATGTCTCCAACCTTTATAAACAGAATTAGGTCAGAGGTCATTGACATTACTCTCTGCTCCCCGAGACTGCTACAGTTTCTGTCGGGGTGGAAAGTTTCAAATGAACCTTCCCTATCTGATCATAGACACATTGTGTTTGATATGCTCACCAAACCGTGTACCGTAACCTCGTATCGCAATCCCAGACGCACTGACTGGGAGGCTTACAGGCGGGAGCTCTCTGGGCTACTTGCCGGCGGTGCGAATAGGTTGCACACGAAGGAAGATGTAGAATCTGCGGTTAGTGAACTTCAGGATGCCATGATTTCATCGTATGAAAACAACTGTCCTGCAAGTGTTACTACCGGCTCTAGGGATGTTCCGTGGTGGAATAGAAATCTTGATAGACTACGCCATGACACTAGAACATCCTTCAACAAAGCGAAAATGACCGGTCTGGACTCGGACTGGCTAATCTTTAGGGAGAAGCAGCGAGAGTATAGAAGGTCAGTGAAAAATTCGAAAAAAGACTCCTGGAGAGAGCTTTGTGGCAACATTAACATGATGCCCGCTCTCTTTAGAGTGCAAAAGGTAATATCCAAGGATAATACTGCAAAGTTGGGTTGCCTCGAACTAGCAGGTCAATCACTTACAGTGTCTGAGACCATGACGCATTTACTGTCCACGCATTTCCCTGGCTTTACCATGGAAGAACCGGACGATCAGAGGCGTGATGGTGGAAGGGCAAACAGGGAGGATTGGGCGACAGCAAAACTCATCGTAAGCATTACAAAAGTGAGATGGGCTGTGGCTAGATTTGCTCCTTACAAGTCTCCGGGTACCGACGGCATCTTCCCGGCACTGCTACAACAGGGCTTGGATATAATTGTTGGAAGGCTCAAGGAGATCTTTAAAACATGCATAGCTTTAGGCTACATACCCAGGAAATGGGAAGAATCCCGCGCGGTATTCATTCCTAAAGCTGGACGCCCAAGCTATGGCGACGCAAAAGACTTCAGGCCGATAAGCCTGATGTCATTTTTGCTCAAAACTCTTGAGCGGCTAATAGACAGGCATATTCGTGATACGAGTCTTGTAGAGAGACCGCTATCAGAGTGCCAGTTTGCTTACCAAGCCGGTCTTTCTGTGGATGCTGCACTCCACCGACTAGTAGGGTCGATAGAAGGTGCACTCTCAGAATGGTTATTCACAATGATTGTAAAGCCAATGCTCACATTTGGCTGTGTAGTATGGTGGACAAGAACCTCTCTGGCTGTAGCCAGGAAAAAATTGGATCACCTGCTCAGAGTCGTATGCCTTAGTGTCACTGGAGCCATGCGAACGACCCCTACTGCTGCGCTGGGCGCGCTTCTAGGTATTCCGCCGATTCATTTAATGATTGAGGCGGAGGCCATGACAGCGGCCTATCGACTTAGGAGTTGCAGACAGTGGCACTGTAGGACAAACACAGGTCACGCGAGTATAATGAACAGGTTGGAGACGGTGACTCCACTTGTGGAAATGGCACAGGATTCCACTGTTCCGACTCATCGTTTTGACCGCAAATTTCGGGTAATCGTTCCCTCCCGTGAGAAATGGGATCGAGATGTACCTAACTTTTCACCCCCTCCCGGACCATATCTTTATACGGATGGGTCAAGGGCCGGAGATTTATCTGGTGCGGGGGTTTATGGACCTAGGATAAAGGAATCGATTCCTCTGGGTCAATATGCGACAGTTTTTCAATCGGAAATCTTCGCTATGCTGAGAGGTGCCCAGATTTGTAACACGAAAGGTTACAATGGGGCACATATCAGCATCTTCTCAGATAGCCAGGCAGCACTTCGGGCTCTTGAGGCGTCAAGATTCCAATCGAGGATAGTCTATGAATGCTTCGAGGAGCTGAACCACCTGGCACTGAGTAACACAGTCAGGCT
Source organism: Nineta flava (assembly GCA_963920215.1). NCBI lineage: Eukaryota > Metazoa > Arthropoda > Insecta > Neuroptera > Chrysopidae > Nineta > Nineta flava. The sequence continues at coordinate 82,537,696 of OY986042.1, forward strand.
GATCTGGGTACCGGGTCACTCTGGCGTTAAGGGGAATGAAGTAGCGGACTCGTTGGCACGAGAGGGGTCATCTCAAGCGCCCCTTTCACCTGAGCCTATCATTCCCATAGCAAGATGCTCCGTAATTTACCAAATCAAGGGGTGGCTTAAACAAGCTCACCTCGACTACTGGGACTTTGCGCAGGGCATGCGACAGGCCAAGTTGTGCATAAACACAGCTAGGCCATTCGACTGTGCTCGGTTGAAACTCAATAGAATGCAGTTGAGAAGGGTGGTGGGGCTTTTGACAGGACACTGTCGATTGAATTACCACCTTCATAACTTGGGGATCTCTGATGATCCCACTTGCAGGGCCTGTATGGAGGACGATGAAACCTCCATACATGTTATATGCACCTGCAGAAGTCTGCAAGGTGTCAGATATAGAATGTTTGGGTCCGAAACTTTGGATCCATCAATCCTGGGAGCAATCCCGGCGGAGAAGTTGTGGGCCTTTTGCGTGGCGTCTGGCCTTGACAGAATCCTATAGCTTCATCTGCTTTAAATAGCACCTCTTATCTTTAAATAACACCGAACCATCAGTTCATAAATCAAGCTTCATCGATAAGTTTTTTTTTTGTATATTTAATAGATTTATATATTTTTTAAACAATGTTTTTTATTTTTCATTTCCCAGCATGACCCAACACAACAACAACAAAATATGTAATGATAATAAATATACACATGTACAATAATATACATCTTTAGAGACCTTACACTACATCTACACTACATGCAGTTAAAAAGAATAAACAGAAGATTTCTTAAATTAAATTACATGCAAACAGAAGTAACATTAAATAAAAAAAGATTGATGGACACATATGAATAAATCAAAGTGGGTATGTAGATTCAGTAGACACTACCAGTAGTGTATCTATTTTACATTTACATTTAACATTAATGGAGAAACAGTGTTCGAAACAGATGAAAACATAAGTTTTGTTGTATATGATACTGGCACAGAACCCAATGTAGCTTCATTCGTCAAAAATTGTATTGGGACTTAATATATGCTGAGTAACATGGTATTTCTCCCTGTTAAGTATGTATCTAAAAACGCCTTTATTTACCTAGAAAATAAATACAAAAATTTGTTTCTAAAAAAAAAATGTAATTGTGCAACACAAATATCCAATCCCCATGCAAATTTTTGATCATAACTAAAAGTCTAACCACCAATTTTCTTTCTTCTGACCTGTTTGTGGGTTGATTTCCAAAAAACCGTTGAAATACATGTTTCTTAATTTATTATTAAAAGCCAAAATACCAATTTCCCGGATTTTTTTCTAAAAAACACGACCAGAATGTAAATGTTTTCTATCCGTCAAGCTTGATCTTGTTGCTGTAGAAGAGAATGTTCCAAGTAATCCAAAAACCTAGTTTTAAAAAGACTTAATTAAAATGCAATTTATAGAATTGAAACCAAACGTTTATTTTGCCTGATATAAAATCAATCAATAGTTTGTTGATAGTTACCGTAGTAACAAAGGAAATATATTGTGTGTTCGCAAAGGTATCTAAATATGAAAGTAAATTGAGATTAAGTAGCGAATGCACTACTATATCATGCATTAAGTATGCATTAAGTTCAGTATGATTAACCGACCTTGAGATAAAGCGTGGAAAGTGACCAGGTTCGCATGCCAAACGTTTAGTTAAATTTACTCATTTGTTCATAATTGATTATAAGTACCATACTATGAAGTAAAGTCATTTAAGAGTGTTTTCAAAGTGTCAGTTAAATGATCATATATACTCGTGTAATATGAACTTTCTGTAATTTTTTTAAATAACTTTTTGCTTAAGTCAATATTTGTTTGTCCATGGTTTGACGCTCTAAGGTTATTTAATATACAGTGTTATTTGCGCTAATTGATGTTTTATATTTCCAGCACATTTATATATTTTACAACTATTTCGTCCCTTGGCGAAAACTTCTAACTGACATTGAAGTTTCGAAAGTACGAAACCATGAAGTATGAAATTATTTGATGTAGGTACTGATTCAATTCGTATTTGATTGGTTTTATATACCAATATTTACGCTGATGTTTTACGTTTAAAATTGGGATGTGGTATCCCAATAACACATCCGCATACATTAATGCATTGCTTGAATCTTTCTAACGCACTCTCGTGCATTTTTTTCTGAATAGTTTATGTTATGGCATTTTTTTACAACAAACAAGAAAATTAAAATATCAATGTATTCTCAGTGTTGAATAAAGTATAATCCTATAATCCTATTACCAATAATGATAATTTGAATCAAGTAATAAAATTTGTATCTATAAATAATAATAGCAATAATTTTTCGAATAATTTAACAGAAAATAACGAATATGTAAATCCATTTTATATAAATTTGTTGTTATTACCATACATTCTCATATATTTACTACAAATATGTGTATAATTTATATTTAAACATTCAATTTTATAAATAAATATTACTAAAGGGCATTGTCCGAAAAATTATTACAAATATTGTCATATCATTTAGCAAATATTTCGCTCACATACATCATGTGTAAAAAACAAGAACCTTTGAGCAACGTTTATTAAATGTACCTATATGTATATGTTGCGGTAAAAGTGAAGTATCGGTATTTAAATGTAATATGAATTAAAACTGGGATTTATATTCCAGCAAAATATAGTTTGTACTCAAATATTTACAATTAGAAAATAATTGATAAAATCATCAAATAAAATTGTCAAAAGTATTTCAAAATTGTATTTTTTGCAACAATAGTCGGAGCCAAATTATTTGTATACTTTGTGTTTAGTATGTGCACGCATATTTTATACACTCACGCGTAATTTCGAACGGGGTTTTGGTAGTACATATGATAACAAGAGTAGACGTGTTAACCTAAGACCATGCAGATTCTAATAGCTTTCGTCCATGACCATGATTTGATAATATTTTGTTAGCATCGAGGGTTTTTGGAACGAAGTTTCTTAACGTTTATGGGTTTATGGGTGGTGCGACTAGGTAGAAATTGTCACGTAACATAAACCCTATTTTGTCAAAATGGAAACCCGACTTCAAAAATCAAATATTCTATAACAAAAAATACTCTAAAAAATAAAAAAATAATTGCATATTCTTGTGCCAATTTTAGTTCACCTAAGCAAAAATTTTTAAATATATATGTACAATTATTATTATTTTTGGAGTCGGTGTCAGCATAGAGAAATTCACATAACTTTTGGACACCGCCTTTGAAGTCGGGTTTCCATTTTGTCAATATTTGTTTTTACTTAAGGACGTACCAGCACTGTGTTATGCAATCAGCACAACAAACCGGTTTGATGCACAAACATATAAACACACATAGACAAATACACAGTTCACATATACAAAATATTGTCGATTTGAAGAAAATAAATAAATTTAAACTTTTATATTTCGAAAACAAAACGTTGACACACGATTTTTTTTTAAAATTTTTATAATAAATATTTAGCTTTACTCTCCTAGTTTTTTTTTTTAATTCTGTCGATATATAAATATTTATATAAATACTTTTTCTAAGACAACAGATAATTGTTGGGCGGGCATGAAGTTTTACATGCTTTTAATGAGAGAGTGTGAGTGAGAATGATAACTTTGATATTAATTATCTCGCGTTCTAAACGGTCAAAAATTCTGAAACTTCGAAATGAGCAAATCTGTCGAAAAGTGGTAGTATGCTAGTACATTCTTAAGGACGTTCATACATGATACCTAATAGTAGATTACAATTTTTTTTAGTGAATTGAATAGCTAAATGATGTAGTTATTATAGAAATGTTAATAAATTATTAACTAGAAAATTTGTTTGTATTTGAATTTGTCTTTTATCTTTTACGGTTTAAGTGATAGATTTCCAAACATAAAGCAGTTTGGCAGATTATGCCTATTCTTTTGCTCAGAATATATAATATTCTTATGCCTATTCTTTTGCTAATAACTATTCTTTTGCTCCAGAACACGCTCAAATAATTTCAACTCGTTATTTCCCTTTGTTTTAAGAGAAAATCGAATGAATAACTGGATATCAGGGATTTTTAACACGACTTCAAAAAAGAGGATGGTTCTCAATTCGTCTGTTTTTTTTTCTCCATGGTATCAGGGAGGATTCCAGTATTTTTGTTTTTAGATAGTTTGGTAGATTACTTTTAAATATGTCTTTCATTGACCAATACTTATTCCACGTACTTTGTATTCTTCTCTTTATTTCCTTGCTTGTGCATGCCTTAAAGGAAATCAAAAGTATATGTAAATTTCCAGGTATATGGAAGTTTGGACACCGACTCCAAAAATAACAATAATTGTACATTATAATATCCTAATAATTTGATTGTCTTTTAAGCAGTCTACACATATATTTAAAAATTTTTGATTAGGTGAACTAAAAGTGACACAAGAATACGCAATTATTTTTTTACTTTTTAGTGCATTTTTTGTTTTAGAATATTTGATTTTTGAAGTCGGTTTTCCATTTTGTCAAAATTTTTTTTATTTTAACGTAAAGTTATTGTATATTCTCTTGTCAAATCACATTTGCGCCCCGTAACTTTTATGTCAGGTCATCCATACGCTACAAAAATTATTTAATCGATAGCCAAAATTTTTTGTGCCGTGTCCGAAATAATAACCCCATATAAAAATAAATTTAACTTTGTTCTACAAATATGTAACCAAAATATTTATACGTAACCAAAATGCAAAAAGTTTAACGTATTTTTTTATATTAAACTTATGTTCAAGAATTACTTATAAATTTGCATCATTTTAAATAACATTATTATTTCTTCATTTGAAGATATCATAATTTACATATTATTACACATTGTATTTTATATGTACCATAGCTTATATGTAACGGTTATACTTGTGATATATTACGTTATTCATTGAATCTGTATTGAAATATTAACATCTATATATATATATATATTTATCTTAAATATCTCTCAAATTAAAGGATTTAATATATAGGTATTAAAAATGGCATTTTTGAATATTTAATATGGGAAGTATTTTATTGTGATACAAAATATTAATATATAGTTTGAATAATCCTTAGTTTATGGGTAGCAAAATCGTAATATGGAATTACAGTAAGTTTGAACTTGAGCCAAAACTGATATTAACAAATACGTATTCATTAATTTAAATAAATTTTCAGAAAATAAATTTATACTTAATTATCGTTACAGAATCACAGTTTTTTTCTTCAGACTAAATAGTAATGACAAATTATAATAATTGTAACTAAAAATAAACAAAATAGTTAGGTATATAAATTAAATAATAAAAACATTGTAAAAAAAATGAACACAAAGATTATAAACCACAAGTAATACAATTTAATTAACTAATCAATCAATCAAAACAAAAAAATTTTAAATACACCGGTATATGTAAAATAACGGGGTGGTTCATACGTACGAAAGTATTTAAAAAAATTGATATTTTATTATTAATCTTTTATAGTTAAACATTTATTTTCTTAAGCGTTTTTTTCAATTCATAGCAAATAATAAATGAAAAAAATAAATAAATAAAACAAGTGAAACTCAACAACTAGCAGAGTTTATTGCCAAAACACCTGGTATATTACTGAGTTTGTGTATAAAAATTTGCTTCCAAAAGTTTTTCATTTATAAAAAATGAATATTTTTGTATTTCAAATTTTTGTCTATATCTTACCATTTCAAAGATGGATATTTTCCCCCTGGAAGTGGGAAACCCGGTCTGATTTGGTCCATTCACGAACTTGACATTTAGCTCTAGAACTCACATAAAAAACTTCAGCTCGTTGTCTTTTATCACTTTTGAGTTATCGTGCTCACGGACAGACGGGCGGACATTCAAAAATGAACGAATTAGGTTATTTTATGAACACCTATACAAAAATTTTTTTTTGCTATCAATATTTTCAACCGTTACCAAGTCGAAACTAAACTTATAATATCCTAGTATATGGTATATAGCTGTTATAATAATACAAATGAAATGTTAACCCAAAATAAACGACATCTCGCTTATCAAAATATTAACCAGTCCAAGTGGCCGAGCGGTCTAAGGCGTTATGTCTGCGCAGTATGCCTACTAGGAAACTGGGAGGTTATGGGTTCGAATCCGGACATTGGCATTTTGTCAATTATTAAGAAAAGAAAGGGACGGTTAATGAACTAAACTGACAACGCATGGACAAGAACGAAGTAACCGGCTATGCTTAAGAAAGTTTTCTGCAGTTTCCTTCACGAACTCCTGATGAATATCGGCATAGTTCCTATCATAGTCAGCTGCAGCCGCATATCCTTCCGATTCCTAGTCTATACACAAAAATTCCTTCCACTCCACTCACATCCTCACATCCTTAGACATCACAATGGACTTTATTGTATAAGTGTAGTCCATCCAGGGCAGCCTCTACAATCTATCTATCAAAACATTATAAGACGCTTAGAAAAATAAAATAAAATTCGTTACGCAGGAGCTGCTTCAACTTAGCGAATTTCCTTAGAATACAAAAATCACTCTCTAGTGGTCACAATTTTAGTCTGATCAAAATAAAATATCGTATATGATTTTAGCATTTGCAAGTCCAATTTTATTAATAAATGACATACGTCAAGGGGAATGGGGGGAGGGGGGTATAAAGAAAGAAGAAAACACAAAATATAAAATATCTCTCTGAATATTTGAACAATCGAAAAGCGCGTAAGGAATAAAGTTGTAGAAAATAAAATTTGCTACAATTCATCACCTTATCATTTTTGCTCAAACTCTAATGTGTACAGTGATATTAAGGAATTTAGTTTTCAATCTTAAACCGTCAATATTTCTGTAAATATTAGTGTAACAGAAAAAATGATAAGAAACAAAACTACAGTAACATTTAATACCTAAAACTTTACTTCTTATAAATTTTTCGATTTTTCGAATATTAAGGGAAATAAGTAAAATTTTGTGTTTCCCCCTCCCTTTAAACCCCCCTTCCCCCTCGTCCAATTTTACCCATTAACGAACTTGACCTTTTGAATACCAAAAGCGCCTCAAATACCAAATTTCATTCCGATAAAATGAAAATTGTGACCGCTAGAGTGATTACTTACAGACACACACACATATATATATATATATATATATATATATATATATATATATATATATATATATATGTCCATAGATATATATATATATAAATTTTACAGATGGTGATTTTTGACATCTACTAGGTAGGATGGATGAACATTTGAAGAAATTTTTGCGAAATTTTGACTTCGGTACGGGACCAATAGCTCTATTTTCTTTCAGGAAATTTGCTAAAAACGTATGACCTTCCGTAAACATCCATACTATATATAATACATGGCTAAAAAAACCTAGTCAGGCCAAAAAAAATTCTAGTGTGTACCTGTCACATAATCATACACTGTACACCAAATTCTTATACGATATATTAATTTCAAAGCGAATAATATTTGTTATAATAATTTGCATATGCACAAGTTTAAAGTTTCATTGAATATTAATAAAAATAACTGAAAGAATATTATTATGTGACGAAACCCTTCTTCTTATGAGAACACATTTGTATGTAATATACATACTTATATACATACCTACCTTTTACAATGCACAAACGTATAAATACACCCTACCAGTGTTATATTATTCAATCACAGCAAGTCATTATTTATTGATTACTGTTTTGCTAATCATAGATTTCATCTGACTTCATTTGAATATAATTTAAAAATGTGATGTATATTTAATTCCATTCATCATATGATGCATACATCAGTATTTCAATAATACATTGGTGAGAAAAAAAACAGATTGTTATTTCATATAAGGTATATGCAAATTTATTTTTTAACCATTCTGTAAAGCATTGAAATTGTATTATTTGTAACTGAATCGATTGGATGTATATATAATGTTTGTTACCTGATTGAAGAAGGATTTACTGAATTTGTTGGTGAATTATTTTATTGAGATTTGTACCTGATCTTTCAATGAGTATTCAATATGCAAATCGCAAACAAATAAATCGGTTAAGTTAGATTTAATAAATATAGATTTAATGTTTATAGTCATGTGGGAACTTCTCAAACAAATCAAATTTTCTTGTGTAATTATCATTTGTTTGGACTATAAGTTTGTTCTCTTGTAGTCTAGTTTGAAATATTTCATGAGAATCGTGTTCAGGTATTTCGATCAATTTCATAATCTAACGATTTTGTATAAATGTACCCACTTTTGAGGTAGTTCTGTCTTATATAATCAGGCACTGTCTTATATAATCAGGAGAAAAAACCGTTTTGCTTTTATTATAGAACAGATACATATACTCACATACACAACACATATATATATATATCCACTATTCATATATACAAATTAATGTAATTTTGAAATAAAAATAAATGTAAACTTTTATATTTCGAAAACAAAACGGTAAAAGCGATATTTAAAAAAAATTTATTTAATAAATATTTATCTTTACTATCCTAGTTATACCCAGTATATTTGTAAATATACAAGGTATATTAAGTTTAGTCCCAACTTTGTAACGCTTGAAAATATTAATCCTTGACAAAAATGCTTCAAATAGGTATTCATAAAATGGCCTAATTCGGCCATTTTCACGTCCGTCCGTCCGTCCGTCTGTGAAGCCGATAACTCAAGAACGAAAAGAGATAACGAGCTGAAAATTTTTGTGTGTGTTCTAGAGTAAAAAAGTAAGGTCAAGTTCGTTAATTGGCAAAATCAGAACATGTTTCCCCCCGCTATGAGGGGGGGAAATATCCGTCTTTGAAACCGTAAGAGTCAGAAAAAAAATTTGTTAACAAAAAATCTATTTCTCTTTATAATAAACAACTTTTGTTTGAAACACTTTTTCATAAACTCAATAGTTTTCTCAAAATCTGGCCTCAAAGATGATAAAAATGATAAATACAATTGATAAGCGAATGAAGGCATGGTCTCCATGTACAAACGGGCACATGACAAACATAACATACGTCAAATAGTATTGTTATACCCAGTATATTTGTAAATATACAAGGTATATTAAGTTTAGTCCCGACTTTGTAACGCTTGAAAATATTAATCCTTGACAAAAATGCTTCAAAAAGGTATTCATAAAATGGCCTAATTCGGCCATTTTCACATGTCCGTCCGTCCGTCCGTCCGTCTGTGAAGCCGATAACTCAAGAACGAAAAGAGATAACGAGCTGAAAATTTTTGTGTGTGTTCTAGAGCAAAAAAGTAAGGTCAAGTTCGTTAATGGGCAAAATCGGAACATGTTTCCCCCCGCTATGAGGGGGGGAATTACACATCTTTGAAACCGTAAGAGTCAGAAAAAAAATTTGTTAACAAAAAATCTTCTTCTCTTTATAATAAACAACTTTTGTTTGAAACACTTTTTCATAAACTCAATAGTTTTCTAAAAATCTGTCCTCAAAGTTGAAAAAAATGATAAATACAATTGATAAGCGAATGAAGGCATTGTGTCCATGTACAAACGGGCACATGACAAACATAACATACATCAAATAGTATTGTTATACCCAGTATATTTGTAAATATACAAGGTATATTAAGTTTAGTCCCGACTTTGTAACGCTTGAAAATATTAATCCTTGACAAAAATGCTTCAAAAAGGTATTCATAAAATGGCCTAATTCGGCCATTTTCACATGTCCGTCCGTCCGTCCGTCCGTCTGTGAAGCCGATAACTCAAGAACGAAAAGAGATAACGAGCTGAAAATTTTTGTGTGTGTTCTAGAGCAAAAAAGTAAGGTCAAGTTCGTTAATGGGCAAAATCGGAACATGTTTCCCCCCGCTATGAGGGGGGGAATTACACATCTTTGAAACCGTAAGAGTCAGAAAAAAAATTTGTTAACAAAAAATCTTCTTCTCTTTATAATAAACAACTTTTGTTTGAAACACTTTTTCATAAACTCAATAGTTTTCTAAAAATCTGTCCTCAAAGTTGAAAAAAATGATAAATACAATTGATAAGCGAATGAAGGCATTGTGTCCATGTACAAACGGGCACATGACAAACATAACATACATCAAATAGTATTGTTTTTATGTTTATTTCAGTTTTTTTAACCATAAGGTCAAGGATTAAGTGATTTTTCTTTTCAAAGAAGTAGTTGGTCTCGTACAGAAGTCAAAATTTTGCAAAAATTTTGTTCAAAGGTCCATCGATCCTATCAAAAATCATCAAAAAAATTTATATATATATATATATATGTACATATATATATATATATATATATACATATAAATATATATATATATATATATACATATATTTATATATATATACATATATATATATATATATATATATATATATATATATATATATATATATATATATATATATATATGTATATATATATATAAATATATGTATATATATATAAATATACATATGTATAGTTATATATATATATAAATACATATATTTATATATATATATATATATATATATATATATATATATATATATATTAGCGTTGAACCACTGACGCTTCGCGTTCATTAACTAACGCTTCGTGTTGACCTAACGCTTCCTATTGACCAACGCTTCGCGTTGGGTGACTAACGGTTCGCTTTAGCTTGCGTGATCCGACGGTTAACGCTTTGCGTTTACCAAGGCAATGTTATTTATAGTTATAGTTAGCTTTAGCTTACGTTTCGAGTTGGTTCACGCTTTTCGTTGGTTACCGGTTCGAGTTAAATCACGCTTCGCGATATCACTGGCGCTTCGCTTTGCATAACTAACGCTTTTCATTGGCCAACGTTTCGCGTTGGCTGATTTACGGTTCGCTTTAGCTTTCGTTTCGCTGACTATCTGTTCGCTTTTGCTTACGTTTCGCGTTGTCAAAACTTCCTATTGACTAACGCTTCTCATTGACCAACGCTTCGCGTTGGCTGACATACGACTCGCTTAAGCTTACAGTTCGCGTTGGTTTACGCTTTGCGTCGTTTAACAATTCGCGTGAAATCACGCTTCGCGAATCACTGACGCTTCGCTTTGAATAAATAACGCTTCTCATTACGGCGGACTTACGGTTCGCTTTAGCTTTCGTTTCGCGTTGTTAAACGCTTTGTCTTTAACAAGCTCACGGTTCCCGTTGATTAACGCATTGCGTTGTTTAACGATTGGCGTGAAATGACGCTAATCACCGACATTTTGCTTTGATTAACTAACGCTTCGCATTAACCAACGCTTCGCGTTGGCTGACTTACGGTTTGTTTTAGCTTACATCTCGTGTTTGTAAGCGCTTTGCGTTTACCAACGCTTTGCGTTGATTAGCTAGTGCTTTGCGTTGACATAACGCTTCCTATTGACTAGCGCATCTCATTGACCAACGCTTCGCGTTGGCTGACTTACGCCTCGCTTAATCTTACGGGTCACATTGGTAAACGCCTTGCGTTAACCAACGCTATGCTAACGCTTCGCGTTGGCTATTTACTAACGCTTCGCGTTGGCTAACTTTTGGCTAGCTTAAGATTACGTTTTGCGTTGGTTCAAGCTTTTCGTTGATTAACGATTCCGAACACTGACGCTTAGCTTTGGATAACTAACGCTTCTCATTGGCCTTACGGACTTACATTGGACTTACGGTTCACTTTAGCTTACGTTTCGAGTTAACCTAACACTTCCTATAGACTAACGCTTTTCATTGACCAACGCTTCACGTTGGCTGACTTACGGTTCGCTTTAGCCTTCGTTTCGCGTCGGTAAACGCTGTGCGTTGATTAACATAGCCGCTTCGCGATTCACCGGCGCTTCGCTTTGACAACTAACGCTTCTCATTAACCAACGCTTCGCGTTGGCTGACTTACAGTTCACTTTAGCTTACGTTTCATGTTGGTTAGCTCTTTGCGTTTAACAACGCTTCGCGTTGACCTTACACTTCCTATTGACTAACGCTTCTAATTGACCAACGCTTCGCGTTGGCTAACTTAAGGCACGCTTAAGGTTACGCTTTGCGATGGTTAACGCTTTGCGTTGTTTAATGATTCGCGTGAAATCACGCTTCGCGAATCATGGACCCTTCGGATTTGAATAACTAACGCTTCTCATTAACCAACGCTTCGCGTTGGCCGACTAACGGTTTATTTTAGCTTACGTTTCGCGTCGGCTAACTCTTCACGTTGTATAACTCACGCGTGCGTTCGCTTCGCGTTAACTATCGTTACGATTTGACTAATTTTTCACGCTTACTTTAATCATTAACGATTCGCGTGAAATCACGCTTCGCGTTGAATCAGCGACGATTCGTTGTCACGCAGTTCATGGCTTTGTGTTGACCTAACGCTTCCTATTGACAAGCGCTTCTCATTGACCAACACTTCGCGTTGGCTGACTTACGGCTCGCTTAATCTTACGGTTCGCGTTGGTTAACGCTTTGCGTTGATTAACGATTCGCGTGAAATCACGCTTCGAGGATCACCGATGCTTCGCTTTGAATAACTAACGCTTTTCATTGACCAACGCTTCGCGTTATCTGACAAGCGGCTAGCTTAAGCTTACGGTTCGCGTTGTTAAACGCTTTGCATTGTTTTACGATTTGAATGAATTCACGCTTCGCGAATCACCAACGCTTCGCTTTGAATAACTTACGCTTCTCATTAACCAACGCTTCGCGTTGGCTGACTTACGGTTCGCTTTAGCTTTCGTTTCGCGTCGGTAAACGCTTTGCGTTTACCAACGCTTCGCGTTGACCTAACGCTTCATATTGACTAACGCTTCCCATTGCGCCAACGCGAAGCGTTTGCGTTTGCGCTTTGCGTTTACCAACGCTTCGCGTTGACCTAACGCTTCCTATTAACTAACGCATCCCATTGCGCCAACGCGTCGCGTTGGCTGATTTACGGGTCGCTTAAGCTTACGGTTCGCCTTGGTTAACGCTTTGCGTTGTTTAATGATTCGCGTGAAATCACGCTTCGCAAATCACGGACGCTTCGCTTCGAATATCTAATGCTTCTCATTAACCAACGCTTCGCGTTGGCTGATTTACAATTTGTTTTAGCTTACGTTTGGCGTTTGTAAACGCTTTGCGTTGATTAACTAACACTTTGCGTTGACCTAACGCTTCCTATTGACTAGCGCTTCTCATTGACCAACGCTTCGCGTTGGCTGATGTACGGCTCGCTTATTCTGACGGTCTGCGTTGGTTAACGCTCTGCGTTGATTAACGTTTCGCGTGACGTCAAGCTTCGCGAATCACCGATGCTTCGCTTTGAATAACTAACGCTTCTCATTAACCAACGCTTCGCGTTGACTTACTTACAGATCGCTTTAGCTTACGTTTCGCGGTTAGCGCTTTGCGTTTACCAACGCTTTACGTTTACCAACGCTTTCCGTTGATTTACTAAAGCTTCGCGTTGACTAACTTTTCGCGTCGCCTAACGGCTCGTCTTAAACAACGCTTTGCGTTAACAGCCGCTTCGCGTTGATTTACTCAATTATATAACTCAATATTTAAATATATAAAAATCGCAAGAACATTAATATAAATTTTTTTAAATGCAAGAACATTTATACTGTTTCAATATTAATTATTAATACAAAACAAACACAAATAATTCATATTTTATTAACATTGAATAGGCAGAAATATTCACAATTCAAACATTGATATACAACTCAGTATATACTGGGTATTCAAACAATTAACTCAGTTAGTTGTTACATTACTTGTTTGTTTTTAAATTATGTCAAGTATTTTTTTTAATACAACAGATAATAGTTGGGCGGGTATGAAGTTTTACGTGCTTCTAATGAGAGAGAGAGAGTGAGAGAGAATGATTACTTTGCTATTAATTATCTCGCGTTCTAAACGTTCAAAAATTCTGCAACTTCGGGATTTATTAGAAAACGTTACTTTTAGCCTGCAAAAAAAAATGAGCAAAATCTGTAGAAAAGTGGTTTCATGTTAAAACATCCTTAAAAAAAAGTATAACTACACAATTTTCGTAGGGCTAAAAATATAAGTCGAATATATTCATAAGTTGAATATGTTACTGGATGAGTTATATATTTTTTATTAATCCTGTCACCGGATGATAAAATATTTTTATTAGTCCAGCTATTGATTATTAATAAATTAATTTTTACTTAACAATGAGGATGTGAGAAAAACTATGGGTATTTACAAATCTACGACCGCCATCTTTAATTTAAGCCTTCTAGTGTGGAGGTCCAAAAACACGCAAGCCTGGATAGATCGGGATACTGCCGATGAAGTGATTGTTGTACTTGGTTGGAATAGTTATACCTTATTTCATTCCAATAATTTTCGCCACGATATCTAAAATATATAGTACTCCATTTGCGCGGGGGCATAAAAACACGCAAACCTGACTTACCCGGGATAATCCTCCTAAACTGAAAGATTGTAGTACTTGTTGGAATTGTTACTTTATTTAATTCCACAGTAGTTATAACCACTATTGTTTAGAAATTACAACTTAGTATAGTGATTTTAGGTGGTAAAACCTTTTCTTATGCATATTGCCGAACGAATAAATATATATTATTCGGATGAGTAGTCACTTCGAAAAATATACACAAAACTACAATGTAATATATCTTAAAAGAGTGCATGCAATATTTTTATCACGATATCGTCTTCAGTAAAATCTACCTTTAAAGAAAATTAAAAATATTAATTCGAGGAAATAAATTTGATTTAATTGTTATTTAACTGTAGTTGCAGTGTCTAAAATTATAAAAATTGTTTTAATTGATTGTTTTTGGTTTCAGATTCAAGGGTCGCTGAAAATCGAAGACAACCAAAGCAGAAACTATAAAACTAGAAATTAATAGTGATATGTTGCAATAATATGGAAAAGGGGAAATTTTTTAAAGATTAATATATGATTATATAAAATTCGATAAATGACCTGATACTCTGTTCAATGAAGCACCAATAATTTAAAAATTCTTTTTGAGAATAAAATAAATCCGTTCATAACAATCCTAAAATGTCCTATATTCCTATAAATTCAAATGTAGCAATTCTCAAATATTTATTTCAAATATTATAATACTCATCATCTAGATCAACGATGGCAAACCAATGGGACGTGACAAAATAATTAGACTACGAAATTGATTAGGATTTTAGATCTAATCTAAATAATTTATTTTATCGTCTAGAGTAAGAAAGTTCATTGTGAACGGTGATACCGGTACCTGAAAGAGAGAATTTCTATAGGAAATAGGTAGGCCTTATAACGGGCAGAAAGAAGCTGTGGCAAAAATGACGTTAAATGAAGAATGAAATCAACAGCACCCCCTTGCTTCCAATGATGATAAGCTTAGATATGCAGATCCAATAGTAAAAAAGGCGTTACGTTAGTTGCGTTAACTAAGCGAATTTCCTTAGAATCTCTTTAAATCACTCTCTAGTCACAATTTAAGTCTGATCAAGGCCAATTTTATTAATAAATGGCATACGTCTAGGGAAAAGAAACACAAAATATAAAATACTTGTCTTAATATTGGAACAATCGAAAAATTTATAACGAGTAAAGTGTAGAAAATCAAGTTTGCTATAATTCATTACCTTATCACTTTTTCCAAACTCTAATGTGTACAGAGATATTTAGAATTTTAACTTTTAATCTTTAATTGTAAGTATTTCTGTAGATATTAGTGTAACAGCAAAATGATAAAACACAAAATTACCGTAAAACTAAGTACCTACAACTTAACTCCTGATAAATTTTTCGATTTTTCAAATGTTAAGGGAGATAATTATGTCAAATTTTGTATTTCCCCCTCTCTCAAAACCCCCCTCCCTCCCCTCGTCCAATTTTACTCATTAAAGAACTTGACCTTTTGAACCAAAAGCGCCTCAAATTCCAAATTTCATTCCAATCGGAATAGTCCTGTAAGCATTAGAGAGTCCACAGACACATTAACTTATATGTACATATATATGTTGATATATATGCATATATAAAAATTTTAACGATAGTGATTTTTGACATCTAGGAGGTAGGACGATGGATATTTGAAAAAATTTTTAGGAGGAAATTCGCTAAAAAAAATCCACTTGAGTAATTTTCAATATTATAAACAGTGTCATATTGACACATCCCTAATAAACATGGATTTGCTGTCCAACCGAAAACGCATTTGACTAATAAAAGTTTGCATTTTTGTCTATTGATGTTTCCGCCTATATGTTGGATTTTTTCGAATTAATTCAACAAGTACCATAACGATTTTTCATAACTGGGCTTTATTAGGAGCTGGGCATTAGTAGGCAACACTACCTACCTATGATTGATTTAAAAATTTTTTATGAAATGAATAGCGATATAAAATTTAAGAAAAGTGAAATACAGAAATCTATCATTCTTACAATTTTTACTGTGATTATTGTTATTGTTTAGAAGTAGTCTATTTGCTAACTTCCTGTTTCACGAAAAAGTATTAAATATTCTTGCAAGATGGGTTAATCAACAAAATTATCAAGAATTCTTATTCATAGAGATATTTTGCTTGTTTTAATGTTTTTGGAAATAAAAACTTAATTAAAATAAAATCTTTTTTTACAAACCACAACAAGCGTGATATGTAATACAAATCCCACGAACTGTTTTTTTTTAATGATTGAATAATAATTTTGTAAAATTACAAAAATATAAATGATACAATGATTATTATAATTGGTATTTTATTTGTGCATGTGATGTTTTAATCTGTCTGTTGGCGAAAACAAAATATGAACTCATTTCATTTTTTGTAGAAATTTATGTATTATGGCAAGGTTATGATCACGAGTTTTTTAAGAAAATCATTCTTATTGCAGTTAATTTACCCTAAAAGCAAGTGTCTGTCATTGGTAAAATAATATGCTCATGCCTACATAAGTGCAATTTATTAATAATTATGCATTTATTATATAAATTTAACAAAGTTTTGAAACGTGTTTTATGTCATTTTATGGAATATTAATTGAATGTAATACGTCAAAGTTACTCATAAAATTACTGTTGGAGGTGTTTATTTTGGTCACTGTTTTTATTTTCATTTATTTTTGCACTATATGTTAAATATTTTTACTCAATTCGATATGACTGAAATTATTTCAGATTCAGGTATGAGTCTGTTGTTTGAATTATTCAATGTTAGTTATTTCAGAGTTTTGGCTCCTTTTTATGTTTTTTGCCTCTAAATAAAGACTACATCTTTATGTTTTATAAACTTTTTTACTATATTTTGTAAAATAATTGATTTATTTAGACATAAGAGATGATACTCCCAAAAAATTGAAAAGACTGCATTGATATTTTGAAAAATTGGACCAAAAGTTCAAGTTTTGATGGCTCTTTTTCTTTCTTTCTTGAGATATTAAATTAAAAAGATCTATATTTCTTTTGTGCAATAAGAAGTTTTTAATTTTTTCATTAAATATATAAATAACTACATATATATATATATATAAATTTATACTAGAACTTGAACTTTAATAGATAGCCCCATGGCAGTAAAATACATGTGTCTCTAGATTACACGTGGTAACCACCAACAAATTTGTTTATTTATTGTGAAATATTGAGGCAGAAAAAAAACATTACTTTAAAGTTCGAAAAATATGTTTTTATTAATTCTTTTAAACTTAGGTTTAGGTAGAATATTCCAGGATAGATATCTGATTAAGGACATTACTAAAATGACGAAAAGAAACAATACAAACGGTAATACCGTCTCGTCTGGCTAGTGTAAGTGTAAGAGAAATTTATTAAAAATAATGGCATTTTGAATAAATATTCTAGGTAAACGTCGTAACAACATAATATTATGATATTTTGTTCACTTCTGTCCATTTTCAAATGAATTTTTGTCACAAACCCTCATTCATACAAATAATATTGTTTATACAACGCCGGTAGAGTTGATATACAAAGTATATAGTATTTATTATTATTATTACTTGGAGGTTATTATTCACTGCGACCAATATGATCCATTGTGACCCCCTACTACTGCTCTGTTAAAGCTTGCATCAGAGCTCCTCAACCAGTCTCAATTCTCGGAGGAATTTGATGATCTAGGTGGGGTGCAGGGATGGTAAGTCATCCTCCTGGAGTAGGTGCTGGTCGAAACAAGCAGGCCTTCTTTGTGCTACGGCTTCACATTCAAGTAGGAGATGAGTTGGAGTCTCTTCCTCCAGCTCACAGAACCTGCATGAGCCGTCATTGATGATGCCCATCTTTCGGAGGTGCCCATTCAGCCGGCAATGCCCGGTGAGAAAGCCCGTTACGATTCGTAGCTCATTTTAAGTATATACTAAGCATTATGTCGATTAGAATTCTATACAATCGACTCGATATGTCGATTAGGATGCTATACACACTAGCCTGGAATTTTTGTACAACACAGCGCAATTCACGCTCAACAGAATGCACTGTATTTATAAAGTTCATACGAAATATTTATTCTTAAAAAATACATATGTATATATATATTTTTTTTTAAACTGAACTTTTTGTGTAATAACAATATTAATAAGGTAATAATATATTAATAAAAAGTTGCGTGTAAGAAGGCGCAACACTTTTACTTAAATAACGATAACACATATGGTCGTAAATTATAATTATTTTTATTTAACAGTGTGTCTTTATTGATATAACCTTATTTTTTTTTTATAAAAAAAAAATATATAGGTCGAAATGTCTGTCGTCAATATATACATAATGAATGTAACACAGACTGGCAAATTGTATTTTAATGATTAGGGCTTTCATTTTTCAAAATAACACAAAAAATGAATAACAAAAATGAATGAATGCATACGGTGTTTTTGAAGTAGGTATGTAGAATGTATTTTATTCAAATTACCTGAATATATGATCTATAAT